>VXBI01003852.1:327063-778175 GCA_013397375.1 Toxostoma redivivum | reverse complement strand
CCCCCACCCCCCCCCCCCAAAAAATAACAAAGAAACACCTGAGTGAAAAGTGCTGATTTTCTGCCTGTGTGCTACAGGCAAAAAATTCACACAGGTAAGTATATTGAAAAAGAGGGATTATGCTTTAGTTTGTTTGCTAAGATCTGGTTTTAGGTCCAGAGACTTAAGGCAGGGCTTGTAGGAATGGTAGCTAAAAATACTTCCATGAAGATGTAAGATTTCTGAATTGACACAATTTCTCTAACAGAAAAACCTGTTTAAACAAATTCCTTGATTTATTTTTTTCTCAACCTCTCCTCTCAGACTTGGCCACCTTCAGTCTGCAGCACAGATACAGCTAGAGATGATGAAAAACATTCAAGAAAGTGTGATGGGGGTTAGCTTTGCTGTTTAGCCATTCCCTAAGCAACACTGGCTGGGCTTTCAGGGAGGGATTACCACATCCATACATTTCTATTTTTGCATCTTGCAGCAAACATGTTATTACCACTGAACTGCGCATGGCCTGCTGAGAAATGAAACATTGCCTCTCACACACCAGAGGAAGCCTGTGCCACCAGCCCAGCCAGGGGGTTTGCAGCGTGCCAGCTCTGGAAGCAGTGGTGGGGATGGGATGGGATGGGATGGGATGGGATGGGATGGGATGAGGATTCTCAACCCAGGGGATCTTGCTCATCGCTCAGCCCCAAGGGAACCTCAGCTTCCCCCTGCCCTGGCTGCCATTCCTGGAACAGGAAGGGTTCTGGGGTGAAAATCAGAGCTAGTCCCGTGTTTTCCGTGTCCTCAAGGGAACAATGTAGGCTGGCACTGGACCCAAACCTACTGGAACCTTTGTGGCTTTGCAGAGAGAAATAACCTTTGTCAAGCCCTTTGTAAGTTTTCCATTTTGCAAATAGTGCACAGGTCAGTGGTTTGACTGCACAATTCAGCTACCAGGATTAAAGTCTTGAGTGTACTGAGCTTCCAAAATAATAATCATAATTAAACCCCCCAAATTTTTTTCTGTTGTATGGACATGCCAAAAGATACAGGAAATCCATGGATAGATGGCTTTTTCATTTTGGCATATCCTGTAAGGTTAACACGTTTGCTGAAAAGGCCTTTTTCAAGCAGTATTTATGCCAAGAATTCCCTTCTGAAGTGCACAAAATATCTGAAAGTATTAAAAAAATCCGTGTTCGGTACCTGTATGGCTTCCAGTTATAATAAAGTCAGTCATGTGGCAGATGTGATTGGCCTGATCTTTTGTAGCACTTTGGGTGTGTTTACATATTTGAAGTTTTCTAATTCAGACCCCTGTGCCAGAAACATGTAGCAACCTTTTCATGCTGAAATCTTCTGAAGTATTATTTTTCACTGTGTTCTCCTGCATTCCCACTTTGTGTTTTCATGCAAACTGAGAAAACCAATATATGAAAGGTAAAAATAGTTTTCCATGCATGATCTTCACTGTGTTTTCTGGGGTGAGCTGTCCTGTACAAAACATGCCAGTTTTGCTCTTCAGACCTCCTTTGGGTAATATCATGAATGTGGAAGTGTGGTGTGAGTTAACACCACCACCACAGTCGATCCCAGAGGGGCATCTTCTGCAATGGAGAGGATGTGGCTTGGCCAGGCCAGAGGCACATGTGCTAACTGCAATAATAACAACTGGGAATGCCTTGGTTACCTGCTTAATTTGTGGAGACTGAGGAAGAATGATGTTCCTGAGGAATCAGTATTGGGATCAGTGCTGTTTAACATCTCTGTTGGCAGCATGGATGCTGGGATTGTGTGCAGCCTCAGCAATTTTCCTAGCAGGACCAATCTATGTGGTGATGCTGACTTGCTGGAGGGGAAGGGATGTCATCTAGTGAGACCTTGACAGGCCTGAAAGGTGGGCCCATGTCAGCCTTGTGAAGTTCAACAAGGCCAGGGGCAAGGTCCTGTACATCTCGAAGGCCACAAATACAGGCTGGGAAGAGAATGGCTTGAGAGCCGCTCTTAGAAAAAGGATTTGGGAGTGTGACTTGACAAGGATCATAAAACTGCTGATGTTGGAAAAGACTTCTAAGGTCACCATTAACCCAATACCAACATGTTAGCATAAAACCATGTCTCCAGGTGCCACATCCACACTGCTTTGAACACTTTTCATGATGGTAATTCCACCACTTCCCCGGGAAACTTTTTCCCATGTCTAGCCACACTTTTGGTAAATACATTTTTCCTAATATCTAACTTAAATCTCCCCTGGCACCACTTGAGGCCATTTCTTCTTGTCCTATTGCTTGTTATTTGGTAGAGGAGACTGATCCCCACCTGGTTACAACCTCCTTTCAGGGAGTTGTAGAAAGTGAGAAGATCTCCTTCCCCGACCCTCTTTTTTTCCAGACTAAACACTTTCAGCTCCCTCAGCCATCCCTTACAAGACTTGTGTACCAGACCCTTCCCCAATTCCACTGCCCTCCTCTGGACACACTCCAGCACCTCAGTGTTTTTCTTATAGTGAGGGTCCCAAAACTAAACACAGGATTTGAGGTGTGGCTTCACCAGTGCTGAGTACAATCACTGCCCTGGTCCTCCTGGCTATTGCTGATAAGGGCAGGATGTCTTTGGCCTTCTTGGCCACCTGGGAACACTGAAGCTCAGCATGAGCCAACAATGTTTCCTTGCAGCTCTGAATACCAGCTGTATCCCGGGCTGCATCAAAAGCAGTGTGGCTGTCAGGATGAGGGAGGTGACTCTGCCCCTCTGCTCCTGCTGCTGGGGCTCCACCTGGAGTGTGCATCCAGCTCTGGGCTCTCAACATAATGAGGATATGGACTTGTTGGAAAGAGTCCAGAGGGCCATGAAGATGCTCACAGGACTGGCGCACCTCTCCTATGAAAACAGTCTGAGTGATCTGTCATTATTTAGCCTGGAGAAGAGAAGACTCTAGGGAGGCCTTATAGCAGCCTTCCCATACCTAAAGGGGGCCTGCAGGAGAGCTGGAGAGGGACTTTTTTCAAGGGCATGTAGTGATAAGACAACTGGGAATGGCTTTAAACTTTAAAAAGGTGTGTTTAGATTAGGTATTGGGAAGAAATTCTTTGCTGTTGGGGTGGTAAAGCATTAGATCCAGTTGCCCAGGGAGGTAGTAGATGCCCCATCCCTGGAAGTGTTCAAGGCCAGGCTGGCTTGGGCCCTGAGCAGCCTGGTCTAGTTGAAGGCTGTGGCAGGGAAATTAGAACTAGGTGATCTTCAAGGTTCCTTCAAACCAAACCATTCAATGGTTAATTGGAATTTGGTCTTCAACCAGCAAGAAAAGCTTGGCTCTATGGGAAGGGACAGTGGCTGCCAATGGGGATAGATGGGAAGGCTTCAGAGATGGGAGGTTGTGTATGACCTGAACATGGAAGGTGACAGAGACTCAAGAAGTTGCGTTGGAGAGCCTGGGCCAGCCATGACCCATGGAGCCTTGGCAGTGATTTCCTCACAGTAGCAGTGGTTTGCAGAGAGCCCAGGGAAGATCATAGCACCTGGGAGATGTTAGAAGAAACAGAAAAAACAAAACTGGAGCTCTATGACAGCAGTGAACACGATGTTAAACACCATTCCCAGACCAACCTGTTGTAAGGTAACACCAGGAATTGGACAAAGGTGATAGTAATCACCTCTTCTTTTTTGTTTGGGTGAAAAGGATACAGCACTGGGGTGGAGCCAGCTTTTGGTAGGAGCCCCGGGTGTGTGGGTGAGTAGACATCTTGCAGCACCTACTCCTGACATGCAGACAGAAGTGCAGCACCTGCCATGGCAGGTAGGCCTGGATAATTCTTGTTGACTTTTCACTGGAGAAAAAGAGTGGGCACAGCTCAACAAAAGACAGTAAAGGCTGGTAGTGCTGAGAAACACCAGAGAAAAGATCAAGGAGAGAAGCTAGCAAAAACTTTTCAACAGGTAAAACAGTAAAGCAGTGACATATAGTTCTTCTATAAAACAAACATCGGTGAAAAACAAACATCGGTGGTAAGAGTTAAAGTCATTCACATGTTCTCATGGTGTTGACAGGGAATAAGAGTTGAGAGAACATACTGGGTTATGGGTCTGGAAATGTCTGAGAGAGCTGGACCACAGCCAGTAAGCTACGGTAGGAAAGCTCATTAGATCAGAAAGATACTGAAGTGGAAAGCTGGCAGGGCCCTGTGGCCAACAGGGATCCAGAAAATGTTTGGGAACACAAGTCAGGGATGACCAAGAGCATTGTGTCAACAAAATATTAGCAAAGACCTAAATGAGCTGAAGATCAGCTGGGAAGAAGTAGATGAGAGGACCAATGTCTGCGGTTTTGGAGAAATCATCTGCTGGGTTTATGAGTCACGGAGACCAAAACCAGATAGAAACGAGGGCTGGGCAGGCAGAGTTATGGCCTGCTGGGTCTGGGAATGAACCACTAATTTATTTTGCATGTACTGTATTGCTGATTCCCTCCATACTTGAATTTAAAAAATAGGGGGTTTTACACCCAGAAAAATGAGTAACACTTGTGAGTTTAATTCATACCACTTGCATCACTGCTTCCGCGAATCTGGTGAGCATCGATTTTAGTGTATGTGGGAACCTTGGGCTGTTTCCTTGCTTTCATTTCATCTGTTTACTACACTTATGTGGGACACTGGAAGTGGTGATGAGCATTGCAAAACCAGGTTGTTTGTGCTGGATCCCACTGCTTTCAGCTCAAGCTACTTTCCTTTCCCATGAAGCCACTGACTACTGCATGCAGAACTTAATGTCCCAGAGCCTTAGCCACAGCTGTCACGGACCCATGGCCAGATGTGTGCACATATCTGCATCTGTAACCAAATGGGATGCAGCAAGTTGTGGACTGTGATTTTTTATGATGTGCTCTGTTTGCTTGGAGCCTGGCTGAAGGCAAACTTTTTCTGTCACATTCCTGAGACTTTGGGGAAAAGTTTCTGAGGACTTTTTACAGTGTGCTCCTGAAGGTCCCCATGACACAATAATTCAAATATGTGACACCGAGTATTTCTCTGTCACTAATAGCCTTATGGTGCTTGTGGATTGGGATGCCAGCATGACTGATGGATCTGGTGTTTTCCATTGCTTTTGATGCTCATTGACTTGCAGGGGAAGGTCCCTGATGTGCTAGTTTTTTCCTCCTGTTTTTTTTAGGTAGTGGCATATCACATCTTGTGATTGAAATTTGTAATAACAGCAACAACCATGCTAAGTCTGCAGTCCAGCTGAGAAGACCAGTGGAAAAAGAAGTACTGGTGATCTATCTGGGTTAAGTTTCTACAGATCTAGTTGACAAATTCAGGATTTCACCCTGTAGACAGAACAGAAAGCCTTGCCAAAACTTCATTTACCTATGGAAAGAGATTGGATCTGTTTTTTTCCTAAATGAAACTTTGATGCAGTGAGTCATGAGATGTTCTTATTTACTGTAGTCCCAGAAATACAAGGCACATGATTCCTTCACAGAGCATTTCAAACAGTTCATCTGAAGTGTAGCTGTTCACTAGGTGAAGTAGTTTCCTTTTCAATTGTCATTCCAGAGCAATGCTAAGAATGTGGGCAAAAAATGCTGTGACATAAAACTTGGACTGACTTCAAAATAAGTTCTAAATTTGTTTTCTGCATAATCACCTCTGTTTAGAGGTAGACATCTTTTTTTCCACAATGCTGATGGCAGTTTGGAGACTACAATATGTCTCTTCATAAGTGCAGTAAGCTTCTGGCCCACACCTTCCCTGAGTCTCTCCTGCCACTTCCTTGTGCAAATTCCATCAAAGATGCCTGTAGCTCACCAAAGAACTCCATTTTGGTTATGTTTCTATAATTATACAAGAGGCACAGGATATTACCTCTCTAAGCACCCTTATTTTTTTCCATATCAAAGACACTTGTTCCCTTGTTCAGATCAAAGACACTTGTCAGTGTTAGAAGTTTCCTACATGAAGAACTAAGCTGAACAGGTACAGCACTCTTGCTTGATACCTCTATCAAAGGACACCTTGGTATGCCAATTACTTTTTACTTTATGCTCTGCTGTGTTTATGTTTGCTTTCTTTTAACCCCAGAAGAACAGGAAGGCTGCCACTGGATGCCCCAGAAGCTTTGGTATTTCTGTTGCTGTATAGATCCTTTCCTAGTTTTGTTTTTAAAGCTTCATAAAGTGCTTGTGTACTTGTTCCAGAAGGTTACGATAGGTTTTAAAAACTGGACTATGGGCTGCCATAGAAAATTGTATTAATGAAGGAAAAAAAAGACTAATTGCCCATGCAGGTGGATGCAACAGGGATGGGGAGCTCCAGGGAACTGTTTCTTATTGCATTTGTATTCCTTGGGCTAATTGTCTCTATCCTCCAGAAATTGCTCTGGGTGTCAGACCATATGCATTTCAGAAGCACAGGACTGCCCTTTGCTGTTTTCTAATTAGTCAGAAGGCTCTGATAACAGTGGATAAGGGGGAAATAAAAAGCAAGCTGGGCTGTCTGTCTTGGCTGTCTTGTCCTCTTCAGTGAAACCTGCCCAAAATATGCAGACATTGGCACCTGCAAGTGAAAGTCTCGGACTTGTGGGAGTCACGTTTGGGCCTTTTCACTACTCTGGGCTCCTGTTAATAGGCAAGGTAGCCAAAAGAGAGGGGGTGGCTTTCCTTTTCCTTCCCATGGTGACCAGGGGCCCTTTTCACAAAAGATTTTACCCAGTGGGTAAAGCCCAGAGTTAAATATGAAGTAGGGATGAAGTTGAGTGTGTTGATCCCAGAGCTGCTAAACATGCAACAAGCAGGGAGGTGTGAGGCAGGCTGGACACTTGTGCCTCTCGAGCAGCCACGGCAACTGAGCCCAGCTGCAGACAAAATGTGAGCTAAAAAGATCTACTCAAGTTTTAGGATGAGACAGACAACATCTTCCCCACAGAGATGGGAAGCATTAGCACTGCTGTGCAAGGCTTTGTGCATGACTTTGTTTAGAAAACTGGTTCCAGCTCTGATCAGCTGTGTTTTTATAAAAGATAAACTGAAACAGATGTGGTGAAAGGCTCTAAGGGTGATCAAGGCAATGGGATATCTATCTTCCACGTAGAGACTGAGATTGACTTCTTTGGCTTAATGATATGAAAAAAACAGGACCTTCATGAAAAAATATCATGTGTTGAAATCACAGAGAGAGAAAATAACTGTTTAGGTTAAATGACAGTGTTAATAGTAGAAAAACAGAAATGGTAATGAAGAAAATTAGGTCAGAAATGAAAAATTGTCTGGTTACCTAAGAAATGACATCTGGCAGGAGCTTTCTAACAAAAGAAAGTGTCAAGTAGTTGGGATGCTTCAAAAGGACCTTACTGTGTGTATAGAAATGTTTGTGTGACACTGTGGGTGAGCCTTCACATCCCTCAGAAGCCCTTGAGCCCTCCTGGTGCAGTGACATGCCTCCTGCTGCCCATGTATTGCAGCCCATGTGGGGCACTGGAAGGGAAGTTGTACATCCCTGAGCCTCCCCATGTATTGTAAAAGCATCAGGCTGTACATGCTGCTGGATCCATGTTACATTTCACAGAATCTGTTAGGTAGGAAAAGACCTCTGAGCTCATCAAGTCAGACCTATGACCAAACACCACCACGTCAACTAGATCAAGGCACTTTGTTCCATGTCCAGTGTCTCCTCAAAACACCTCCAGGGATGGTCTCTCCACCACCTCCCCAGGCAGCCTATTTCAGTATCTTACCACCCTTTCTGTAAAGAAATTGTTCCTAATGCCCAACCTAAACCTCCTCTGGCACACATTTCATTGTACTGGGCAGCAGGATGCCTGAGTCTTTTCGTGTCTTTAGCCCTTGATTTCTATACTGCCATTTATCACTTGCTGTAAAGCAGAGCTGGTACAGTCAGGCTGCTTGGCAGAATGCTGGGAAGATTAATGTCTGAAAGATGGTGAGGTGCTTGGATGCTGCAGTCATGAGAGTCGTGGTAATATGTGAGGCAAGCAGGCTGGGATTTCAGAAGCATGGAGGAAACTCTGCTGAAAGCCAGTGACACCTTTATTCCTGTATCCCTGTGGAACTTTTGAAAATACTTCATTCTGATGGTAAAGAAAACACTTTTTTTGCAACTGCTCCTCTGAAATTTTAGTGGGAAGAAGGAAGTAGGGGATGTACTAGCTGTCTTGTGGATGGCATGCACTGAGTTCTCCCCTATTTCTGTAGTTTCCTGTTGTATACCACAGAGCTTCACTCTTCCCTTTAGCATCCAACCACTTCTGCTCAGATCTTCATTCACCCATGGTCTTGCAGAGTTACTTGTGGCACATGTTGCTTAGAAATCTGATGCTTGTTTAAAAAAAAAAAAAACAAACACTTGGTTTCTGTCCTCTGCCTTTTGGGAGAATGAGTTAAAGCCTCTTCCCTTTCCAAGCAAAAGCAGTAGAAGATAAAATTGTTATCCTCCAGATGCTCCCTCCCTCTGGATGGTAGTCAGTTCCACAGTAATCAGCTGGTCTAAATTTATCTGTACAAATGTATATTTTTGTGTAAACAGGAAGGAAAAGTGACATGGTGTTTCTGTAGTTTAGATATGTTTGCAGGACTCATGAGGACTACTAAAGAATCACAGACGGGCAGGAGTGGGATGACAATTACTTCAACCTGGTGAGAGTCTTCAGGGTGTCACATGTTCTGTCAAACATCTATGAGGAGATTGCACTGATCACAACTTATTTTTGGTGGTGGTTAGGATATATCAGGAAAGGAAAGCAAAGTATCAAAGCTAAATAATTTCTGAATGAAAACCACAGCAAACTGAAATATGTTTTCAGTTAGCTGAAATAGGTAACTTTACACTGCAGCACCTTTTCTCCTACCCAGCCCCCTGGGTTTTCTGCTGAAGTTTCCCTCTGAGATCTAGTTAATGATTTTTGCCTCAGTTCTGATAGAATGTAGATAGCAAACTTGTGTGGCTTTGATTCCTGTCTCATTTATCTCTGTGTGTTGCATCTGTAGCTTTACTGAGGTTATTTCTCAAAGAATAGGCTCTGTAGTGCTGTAAGTGTTACCCAAGCACAAACCTAAGGAATTGATAGACTTAGAGGATCTGTCAATATAACAACAACAACAAAACCACCAATTTCCTCCCAGTCAGCAGCCTAATCAGTTTTATCGCAGCTCATGCATTATCAGCACTTGCTTTTTGATCGAGACACGTTTGGGTTTAGGGTTTGCCTCTGCATTTTGTCTGCTTAATTCAATTACTTTGATCACTTCTGAGAAAGTACCTGTAGATTAAATTCCCATTTAGTTTTTATTGGACATGAGCAAAAATCTCGCTTTTCCCTAATTTCCTGGGATTGCAGCAGCAACATGAAGTGTGTCTATTTGCACAGACATCAATAAGATGTCCTTAATCCCTCCTGAGGGCTTTCAAATGCAAGAACAAGTGGCTTTCTTTCCCCATGAAGCTCAGTTATCTGCTGGGAAATACAAGAGCCCCTCTCACTCCCCCTGGAATGACACATACCCCTTCCAACCCATACACCTTCATACTCCACAACTCTGCTGCACTATTTTATTGCCATTGTGTCAGATAAAACACAGACATGAAGTCTGGAGTGACAAAGACCAGTGGACAGATTTTATTCATGACAGAGCTTCAGCAACAGCAAAACAATGGGTTCCCTAAAGGAGCTGCAGACTCATATTTCAATAGACTCCATAAAACGAGGAGTTTATGAGTACCCAGAGAGTAAGTCATGTGGGGCTGCAACAAATAGTATGAAGAACATACAAGCTGCACTTAGGCAGCTTGAGCTTCTTTCCCTCCCAGGGCATTTGACAGCACACAACCTTTTTGCTTCCATTTGAGAACACTTTGGACTTATATCTGGAGGAGAGAGCTAGTCAGTTGTACTTTATTCCTTTCATCAGCTTCTGGGACCCTCTGAACTGGATGGCAAGAATAACAAAGAATTTTTTTTCAAGCCATAATGTCTGCATTGCCTCACTAATTATTTTTAATTAGTTGTGAGACTCAAGACTAACTGTACTATATATCTTGTTGTCTTGGTTATTGTGTCATTGTCATATTGGTGAGAAAGATTTTTTTTATAACCAATAAGGCCATTACTGTAACACATTGATCAGTGTGGTGAAGAAATGAATTTGAAAAAATGAATTTGTAAAAATGCAATAAGATATAAAACAAGTTAAAAGAGCTAGTTCTTCACAGTCTGTCCTCAAGCTCATTTCTGGATGCCATCTTGCTTTTCCTAAGATGTATGAAAACAAACAAGGAGAACTAACAGGAAAGCAAGAGCACTGATTTTAGCTATTATAAGCATTAATCCCACCTTTTAATGCACAGTTGAATGATGCTACGGCTGTGTAGGGCAGCTGTGTTCTGTTCAACAGCAAGGAACTATTAATTAAGTCTCATTTAATCTCAGCCTGACATGACAGTCCAGAGTGCCCTCACCATGCATCCAGCCAAGCTGAAGAGCTCTGAGTGCACCTCCACCTTCTCCAGCTCTTGGTTGCCTAAAACATTCCTGTACCCATGGACATCTCCCTCTTACCTAGAGGCTCCTATCTCTGCCTTCTCATCTCTCTCCGCAGAGCTTGTGGTGCTTAGCTAAACCCTTCCCACAGTTCCACTTGCAAGAAGCTATTGCTCTCTAGTACCCCTTCCCAGGCCCTGAAAAAACACCTGAGAAGCTGGTCCATGTGGACATGCCAAAAAGCCAATATGGAAGGCTTTTTTCTGCAGGGTTTTTTGTTTCTTAGTGATAGTTCGTAAGCCTCATTTTAGCTTGACCTCAGGTAAACTCTAAACTCCAGTGCTGTAGGCAGGATTTGGCATGGTTGAACATAATACTTTTCTTCTACTTTCAGCTTGCAGCCCTCAACATTTCTATGGTAAGCTGCTTCTGTCTATTTTAGTTCATGTTTAATACAGAATACACTTAAGAAATGTGGAAGAACATCAAGTTGTAAAATAGTCCTTAAATGAGTTGTGAGGCCCAAGTAGCTCTGCTGAAAAACTAAGAGCATTCCCTAGGCCTTACCCTCTCCATTGGCCACCCACATTTCTTGTTCACTTCCCGTTCCTACCTACCCTACATTGGAAATGGAGCTGCTGAAAAATCCTGTTCTGTGAGGTATGCTGAGGTCATAAGCCTGGCCTCACCACGTTTCATGTGACCTTGATGCTTTAAGGGATATTTCACATTACTAAATTATTGTGTATGTGGAAGGACTTTTCAATCGACTCCTGCTCTCTAATGGATTGGGGTCACAAGTGCTCATTGTTGAGTCATGTCCAGCTGTAACCCACCAGCACCCCAAAGTTCTTCTCAGCAGAGGTGCTCTCAATCCTTTCATTCCCAGCCTGTATTGATACTTGGGATTACCCTGGCCCAGGAGCAGCACCTCGCACTTGGCCTTGTTGAACCTCATGAGATTCACATGGACCAACTGCTCAAGCTTGTCTAGGTCCTTCTGGATGGCATCCATCCTTCAGATGTTTCAACCATGCCACTCAGCTTGGTGACATCTAAGAATGTGCACTCAATACTTTGTCTACATAATTAATGAAGATAATAAATAACACTGGTCTCAGTACAGACCCCTGAGGGACACCACCTGCCAATGATGTCCATCTGGACATTGACCCACTTATCACAACCCTCTGGATGTGACTATGCAATCAATTTCTTATTTACCAAAACATCCACCCATCCAAGCCATGTTTCTCCAATTTAGCAAGAAGGATGTTTGTGGGGAACTGTGTCAAAGGCCTTACAGAAATCCAGATACATGACACTCATAGCTCTTCCCTTGTCCACTGACAAGTGGACAAGTCACTCCATCCTAGAAGGTCTTGGTGAAGCTGTGCTGGTTGTCACAGATCATAACCTTTTCTTTTGTGAACCTTAGCACAGCTTCTAGGAGGATCTATCTGTTCCATGACCTTCCCAGGCACAGGTGTGAGGCTGACAGCATGTTCAAGGTCCTCCTTTCTACCCTTTTGAAACATGGCTGCAATGTTTTCCTTTCTCCAGTCACCAGGGGCTTCATCTGAGTGCCATGAGTTTTTGAATATCATGAAGAGTGGTGTGGCAACTATATCAGCCTATTGTCTTGGGACTCTGGGATGCCTCTCATGAGGCCCCATAGACTTGTGTATGTTCAGGTTCCTCATGTGGTCATGAACCTGTCCTTCTCCTACAGTGGGAAGGACTTTGCTGCCTCAGTACCCATCTTACATTCCATCTGCTTGAGAGGAGTGGGAAGAGAGGCTGACAGTGAACATTGAGGCAAAAAGGTCATTGAGTACCTCAGCCTTGTCCTCACCCATGGTTGCCAGTTTGCCAGAGTTCATTGGGGCAGTACACTTTCTTTAACCTTGCTTTTCTGGTTAACAGGTAGAACTGGTTAACTGTAGAAGCCCTTCCTGTTAATCGTTGTGTCCCTTGCCAGGTTCAGCTCCAGCCTTGTGCTGACCTTCCTCACCCACTCTATTACCTGGCTCAAGGAATTATCCTCCATCCATTCCAGGATTCTTCTGGTTTGTCTACAGCTCACTGTGCTACACACCCAGCAGATGCTGGGGTGGTTGAAGTCCCCCAGAAAGACAAGAGCCTAGTTTCTTGCAGATCTATCTAAAAGAAAGACATGCATTTTTTCGAGTCACTAAAATCTACTTTTTATAATTAACTCTGCAGAAATGAAGTGTAGAACTGGTACTGTCTAAAAATAGTTTAAAAATTATTTTTATTTAAAAAAATTGGAAAACATTGTATAGCTGAATGAAGAATTCCAAAACATTATTTGTTTTGGAAACAACTTTTCCTGACATTTATCCATGTTCATGTAATTTATTATTGAGTTGTGACAATTTAGAACCTTGTACTTACATGGTAATAAAAGATGCTTTATCTTCCATTTAAAGATATCACTAGAAAATAATATTGACACATTTATGATTTTTAGCTCCAGGTTCAAGTTATTGGAGAAACATCAAGTATATGTTTTGAACATGATTTGTACCCTGTTTTTCTTATCCTAAGCAGTCCACTGTCTCTCCATCAGACTTCTAGATGATGTTACACAAATTATATTAAAGGCTGTAGTGGCTTTGTAAACATTGTAACTTAGGTGATTTCACAAAGAGTTGTGACTCTTTTCTGTGTGTTTAAAAGATAAAGTTACAGTTACTACAGGCTGCGAGAGGAATCTATAACTCCTGCATCAACAGGAAACTCAACAGCAGCAGAGCCTGTGTGCTTGCTTTAGGGAAGTTTACTGGGGTTTCAGTAGGTGCTGCACAGTCAGAGCAGCTCCTGTGATGTCTCAGTGCTCTCATTGCCATCAGGGAAATCTGACATTTTAGTAATTTTCTCACTGATGTTTCTAATCCTACCTCTAATGTCAATAAAAGGTAGGTTTGCTGTGGGAGATTTCTCTGTGGTTATATAGTGTCAATATGATGGAAATGGAGCCTGTTTTGCCCCCTGTCCCCATTCCTTCATCCCCTGTCTCCTGTTCTGGGTCTCAAAGGAGGGGCCAGGATTTGGGGCCTGCCTATCAGTGGAAGGGATTTTGCAAGTGTCCCCTCCAGAGCTGCCTTTTGGGGAGGTGTTCGTCCCACTCAAACTCGCTGCATATTTACAAACCTGGTCTTCATGAGTTAGGACAAACACTTACTACCCTACTAAACTTTCTGAAAGTGGTGGATTATATATTGCATTTAATTTTGCTAATGTGTTTTGTGGGTAATTAGCTCATTAATTTTTGTTTCATTTCTGTTTCTAAATAAAAGAAGCTTGTAGGCATCAGTAGATGTTTTGTGAAGTTGCCACTGTTTGGGGCACTGAGGGATAAATCAAAACATCTGGCTGAGCTGGTGTTTTGAGGAGCTGCTGCACAACTGAGTATTTTTCAGGATGAAAAGGAGTGATAGATAGAGGAGATGGCAAAGTGTTGTTTGTATGCATCACTGTGATTGCCACGGGCAATGTCACCCAGGGCTAAAGGCCTGGCCCCAGGGGAGACAGTCAGTGCTTTGGTGATAACCATAAGGATATCAGGTCAGTATCGAGATATATGTTTGTGTGGTGTCAAGAAGAGAGTCAGACTGATAATCTCTGCTGAGTCTCTCAAAGTCATCTTTCCAAATCAAGGAGCCAATGTAGATTTCAAGCCAAATTCAGTCCAATTTTTCCCTTTCTCTAAACAGGACAAGAATACCTGAAGTGTGTTATAAAAACTGTCAGCATTGTGTTGAAAGGAAAAATATCCCATTAATTCCTATTTAACAATAATCACTATACTGTTGCAAAATGGAAATGTCATAACCATGTTGGTATATTTACTAGAATATGGTGAGCAATTTATCTGTGACATGAACAAAATAGAAACCCCTTATAGGCAGAGACCACCAGCACACACCTTGTTTGCTGCTTTTATTTAAAGCAGAGTTTTTGGCTATTTAGGAAGGTCTTTATGGAGCCGAATGCCAGAGGTCATGGTTATTTACCCAGCTGTCACTCTTTGAGCTGCACACACACTCAGCTGGTGTAGCACTTGTTTGTGTGTTCCTCTTGCTTGTAAATGTGTTCCTCTTGGTGATATTTTCATGTGCAATCTGGGAAACAGCAGGCATCTAAACTATGATTATTTAGGAGCATTTTACTGCTGTCAGAGTGATACTCCAGAAATGCCCTCTCTTTGCCCTGATAATTTTATTGTGCTTATGCTTCTTACTGACACCTTTAATTTCAATTTTTTTTCTTCAACTATAGAAGTGCTTCATGTGTTTGCTTGAAAATATACTTAAATTACTGCTTAGTTAAAGGTATAACAACCAAACATTCCTATGAAACTAAGCTTTAATTCCAGGTCTGATGAACCTTAAAAATGCGTTTTATGAACACAGTCCAGACTGTCAACTGATATTAAAAATCTTCATCTGAGGAAATGTTGACTGCATCCTTGTCCCTAGGGCTGCCATGGGCTGCACTTTGTGGTGGTGAAGAGGGATGAGTTTTGAGCCAAGCTGAGACAAAGAGCTTGTGTAGCATTTGCCCAGTGCCAAAGGGTGCAGGGGCATCTGTCCAACATCCCTGTCTGTGGATCCAAAGTGGAGCCAGTCTCAGGGGGCTCAGCCCAGAGCTGCTACTGCTCCTCAGAGCAGAGCTGTGCCATGGTGTGATGGGAAAATGGGAGTTCAGCAAAATATGAGGAGGTGGCTCTCAGCACAGCTCTCTCTCAAGACATTTATTTGTGGAGTGTCTACATAACAACCCATCTCACTCATTTCAATCCCTGCTATACTTCCAGTTACAGCCTGGAGCATTGTGAACATGTAGTTAGAGAAAAAAGGGGTTTAACCAGGAAATCCTGAGAATGTGCTCATTGGATGTGGGTAGTTATTTAATCCTTCACAGGAAAATTAGACATTTGCATTCTCACAGTTTTGTTGGAAGGAAAAGGCACAGAAGGGTCTCAGCAGCTCCTCAGGAGTACATCTCTGACCACAAGCAATCTGCCTTAGTGAAACTTTCATGCCTCCAGTAAAAGCTGCCTTTCCCAACACCGTGGGGGACCTCAGCACTGTTCCTGTATTTGCATCATGTGGCTGGAGCTGAGGGGCAGTGGCTGTCAGCACAGGCAGCAGTGGGAGAGAACAGAGAGGCATTTAGGTATCTGTGAAATACGTGCAAAGGGCTGTAGTGCTCTGATTAAATTTAACTTCCCTTGCACTGCCTTCAACAACCCCACTCTGTACAGCATTGGTTAAACTAGGAAATGAGCTCCCCTTTAGAAGTGGCAAGCAAATCAAAAAGTGCTGGCCCACACACACGATCCCATACAGCTCCAGTGGGATGTTAATGGATGGCAGAGCAAAGGGCTGGCTGTGTCATGCTCAAAAAAGGAAAGAGAGAGTAACCAAATGTGTCAGAGGATGCATTTTCTTGGCAACACAGTTAAAGGCTCATACCTAAAAATAATAAATCTCAGCTATCTGTGTACAAATAATAAAACTAATATATCAGCAGTGTCTGCAAAGTACAGCATCAGAGGATAAACTCTAAGCTTTCCCAAAGTTGGTGCCAAGTATGTTAACATCTCTGAATAGTGGGGAAGTTTTATGCCAGCAGGGCCTAGGTGCCAGGGCACCTGGATGAAGATGTGGGTGTCTGGGGATAGGTGCCCCCTCCTTGCTGTGCTCAGTATGCAGCACAGGCTATCATCTCCAGACACAGCAAAGTAGCAAGTGGGCAAATGGGAAACCAAATGGGCTGAGCCTGCAGGCTGCAGGTTGATTTGCTGCACAGCTGCAGGATGTTTACAGTAAGCTGAGTCACCCTTCAAGTTCCATCTCTAACGGGATTTCAGTCACCTACTGAAACAAGAAAACACTTTAAATTTAGGTACCTTAACCTTGAATTGCTTCCTGGCCTAAGTATTTCCTGTAGGAGAAATGTCAGCTTCTTGCAAGTGAGATTTTATTCCCAGTCTCTTTTAAATGCCTTTGAGTTCATTCAGGGGTGAAATCAAATAGCAATTAAATAAAGACCAACATGGAGAAAAATTGTCATGAACAATGACTTCTAATGACTGCCTGTAACCAAGCCTGTCTGAGCAGAGCAGTTCCTTTAAAACTTTCCAGTGTGGCTGTCCAAGGCTCATTTTGCAAGAAGAGAAAAAGAAGTAAAGGAGCCTTTAAACATTTTGAAAAAAGCCAGTGAGGGTTTCTAAGCTGCTGTAAAATGTGAGGTTAGAAGAAGGGAATGGTAGTTTTCAGGTTACAAGGAGAAAACCAAGTACTGGATTTCGACAAGCACTGGGCATCTGCACTGATTTTGACTGGAACAGCACCACAGAACTTGCATCTCTCCAGGGCTGTTGTTTCTATGCCATGTGGATTCTCGTGGAGAGTCATGCTTTTGTGTAGGCTGCTGGCAGATTACTACAAGTGAGAATTACCAATGCTGTGGTGCAGAGAGGGTTAAGTAACTCCACAGCATCCCTTCTGTTGGAGAACCATGTCCATCAGACATATGGAATTTGGACAATTTCTGGCTTCTGCTAGCTGCACATTAGGTGTCCATTTCCTTTATCTCTGCATGTTTTGGGTCCTTAAACATACAAACCATAGCAATAGCCACCTACAGGAATGATGAGTGTTTCTGAAGAGCATATACTGGAATTGCACATGGAACACAGCAAGAGCAGAAATATGGGAGGAAAGGTAAGGATTGAGATTATGGCAGTAAATTCTTGCAGTTACCTGGTTTGGGCAGGTGTGAGGAGGGCTCTTCTCTCTTCCCTCTTGACAGCAGTGACTGCTGCTGTGATTAATCCCCTCAATGGAGACTTCCTCCTCTGCTTTGGCCAACAACCCACCTCCCCACAGCACCTTGTACCATCTCCAGAACCTCTCACACCTCTCTGGATCTGTAGTTCTGTGCCCTGCAGGCGCCTATTTCACCTGAATCACCTGAGTAGTGGAGGTGATGTAAATGACTACTCCTGGGCAGCACTGAGCAGCACGTCTTGCATCTGCCTTTATAACTTGGTTTTCATGAGACATCTTCACTATAACTTTCTGATTTAGGTACATCCCAAATTACTTTTTCTTTGCTAAATCTTGCCTTATGACTAATTTTTTTTTCCAGCAGGAAGAATCTGCAACCCTAAGAACAGTGGAACTCCAGGGCTGCATGTTAGCTCTGCTTACAGCCAGTGCAGCACAGCTCTCCCAGGACAGTTGGGTGCGACTGTGCGCGTCCCTGGCTGCTGGGGACCTCAGCATGCTGGCTCAGCAACACTGCTCAGTGCAACATGGCTGGAAGCAACAGTGGCATTTACTGTGGCATCTTTTCAAATACCTGACTGGCAAACCCCAGCCTAAAGCACCCCTCTGGACAGAGCCTCACTGTCATGGTCCTTCCCTCCACCATCACTTCTTTAGGGTGCCAGGCGCAATGGCTCCTCTTCATTCACTGCCTGACCTCACATCCCTCACTGCAGGACAAAACCCAGACAAAAATATCACCTTGTTCATACTTAATAAAAAAGTAATTTTCACCCCAAACCAGGACTAGTCTTGCTCTGAAGCTGGCCTGCTCTCGATGGAAAATGGGCCTGATACTGCTCTAACAGAATGTGCAGAAGTGAACCCATTTGTTTATACTGAGCTAGGAAAATCCCTTCCCTTTGCTGTAGTTACAAATGTTTTTCACACTACTGTTCAGGACTTCTGCTTTTTATGTCTGGCCTAAAAGACTGCTCTCTCCAGCCATCGAGGACTTATTAATCCCATTTATGGGAAATGGTTGTGCACTGACTCAGAGGGAAGAATGACATTTATTGAATCACCAGCACCAGCATCCCATGGGTTTTCCTTGGAGGCCTCTCAACTAAATATTAGCTAGGAAAACACAGGGCCATAGGGACTGCTGCCCTGACTGCAGCCAGCAGCTCACCTCTCATCGTTCTGTCCACACAGACATGCCTGTAACCCACAGAGCCCAGGCTCTGCCTGGCATGGGCTCAGCCACCGCAGCTTTGAGTCCAAAGCTCAGTCTCACTGCAGATTCATTCTTTCCAAGTGGTGGATGATGTTCTGTCCTCAGCAGCAGCCGGCCTCTTGCTCTCTGACAGCAAATTAGGATGTCTTCAGGCAGTGCCCTCTGCCTCTCCCCCACCCCAGCTCTGGCTGTGGCCAGGGCAGGGGGGGGTGCAACAGCAGCAAACAGAGCTTTCCTGTACCTTGCATCCCAGGCTTTTCCCTTTGGGTGTGATGCTCTCCAAACCTGTCCTTCCAGCACAGGTTTGTGGCACCCCACTGTTCCTCTCCCTCTCCATCCTTTCTCCCCTCTCCTGAAGAGGAGAGTTATAGCATTGCAGGGTCAGGAAAGAGGCAGAGGACAGTTCAGGAGAACAAAGGGCTGTAAGCAAAACTGTGCCTCCGGGCATCTGAGGCTGCAGGAGGCACGACTGGCTGCACTGGAGGAGCTTCGTGCACTGAACTGGTTTCATTCCTGACTGATCTGTGCAAGTCATAACCAAAAGAGGATTGTGGTGTGTCTCTAAGTCCTTGACATCCTAACTTCTTTCTGAATTGCCAGGAGTCAGGGTGGTCAATCTGGCTCAGAGCTCAACCTCTGGCTCAGGTCTAGACTAAGTAAGGGACATTTGCATGTGGAAACCAGCCCTTTAGACCATCAGAATGGGTGAAGCTGTCTAGGCAGACTGACTAGATGCAGAAGTGGGTGCCAGAATAGATATTTATCAATAAATGTGATGAGAAGATTATGTTTTGCTTAATCTGCGATCACAAAATGGTATTACATTGATGCTCTAAAGAATGTTATCTTCTTGAGTTTTTAAAGTGAAATGGTTCTTCTTTTAAAAAATTCCCTCTTTGCTATAGGCTTAACTGTGTCTAGAAGTTTGTTATTTTCTGCTGTGCAATAAAATGGCCTGTATTTGTTATTTTTCTTGCACAGATGCCTTTTAAGAATTTTCAAAAAGGCTGAAAAGTTTTAATGCAGAAGGTATTTAAAGTAGTCTGGATACATTCATTACAATCTCTTATGTAGACTCTGCATTTGTTGTTGCACTCGAATGTGTTTTAAAGTACAGATAGCAGTATAAAAGGTATTCAGATAAAACAAAGATGTCACTCTTTCTCTGCCTGTGTGTGAAGGCAAAAGAGAAATTAAGAAAACCCATCAATCACCACAGGTGTGGTGATTTTCACGCCTTAGCAGGTGTGAAAACTGCTCAGGTCTTTGCCTAGATCCCAGTTACATCCCAAATCATGTCAAAATATCACCAAGAGCACAAATCAGGAGTGCAGGAGGAGACTGTGGTCCTGAAGTGTGTCAGCCAGTAATGAATCAATCCAGCAACATTTGCCAGCCAGAGCAAGAGATTTGAATGTGTGGTCAATAAAAGCTTGATCCAATCCAAGGTCCCTGATGCAGCTGGCATCCCACTTGTATCCTGAAAGAGAAGCCAGGTTCTGTTATGTCACCCAATTTCTGGCCAGCTCAGACACTTCATGGCTGCTCCTCTCCCTGACTGAGCAGTTTCATGTGCAGAAATAATGGTCATTCTTCCTTTGCTCTAGAAACCACTGCATAGTTCTGGCAATACAAAATGACTTTCCAGTGCCACTCAAACCTGGACACACTTCAGTGGTGAGTGAGGCTCCTTAGTACTCTCTTACCAAGTCCCTTTCTTAGGCATAAACAAATTTGTTAAATTTTAACAATTTTTTTCTGACATTTTCCATGTTTGGCTTTTTTTTTGGTCACTTTTTTTTGTTGTTTTTATGGGAAGGTGACAGAAAAACTCGAAATTTCAACATTTTCATATAATTCCTGGACGATCATTTCCAGGCAGTAAGAGAAAAATATACTGCTTTACTGGGGTGAAATCTTGTTCCCTTTCCCCTGAGTGAATGCCATGCATTTGGGATGGTGGCAGTGGTACAGGCTGAGTGAGAGGCAGAAGAGGAGGGCCGAGAGACAGAGGCTGGAAGGAGGAAGAGAGCTGAGCTCTGGGCTGCCATATGGATCAAGGTCTAAACACCTTGGTGAACCCTGGTCTCATGGACCCTATGAGGCTGGGGAACACACACTTATGTTTTTCTAGAAGGACCAGGTCCAGTTGTACTGCAGAACTCCTTACTGCCTGCATTTTACAGCCTTTTCTCCTTATCCCATCTTTGAATAGCATATTCATAGATGCTAAGCTCTCTCAAGCCAACAGCAGTGTTTTCATTGATTTAACATAGCCAAGGTTTCAAACCAGCCTTAAAAATTAAACAAGTGATGATTTTTGTCTCAGTTCAACAGGGGCTAAACCATAGCATTGGGAATATTCCTCTCCCCTTCTCCCTCAGGACTGAAAGACTCAGCATATGTTGCGTAAAGTTTAAATCAGACAAATATTATTAAAATCCTGATGTGTTTGCTCCTGCTGTAGAATGATAGCAAGTTTTGGGTGTGTAAGTAGTGGTAAGAGAGGGTTTGTCCCTGGCTTCAGAAACCTTATGTGCTTGTGGTCATGTTTGTCACAGGTGATCAAGTAATGGCTGTTTCACAGGGCAAGCTGTCATTGAGATGAGGAGAAAAAATAGCAGTTTCAGGTCTTGAACGGGTTAAGGAAAAGCGGTTCACCAAGAAGCCCTGGTTATGTTGATAAGTTCTCTCTTTACTGTCTTTTTTTTTTTTTCTGTTTTATTTTTCTCTAGGGTACCAAGGTCTGGCTGCTGGGCTGGATTCATGAATCCCCTGAGACTGTGTAGCAAATCCCATTGGCTTTGCTGCCTGACTGGGGCATTTCTTGTGTCTTCATTGCACAAAGTTGACAGGCCATCTTATCTCCTGGGCACCTCAATTCCTGGCCATCTCTTCAGCATATTGTCAGGGATCTTGATGTGATTTTCTATCTGTTTAGTATAACATGGTACACTACCGTAGGTATAACATAGTTTCTGTTATGAACTGATCTTTTATTGTGGTCAGCTTTTTTCCCTTTGTAGAGGTCTTGTCTATCATAGACTTCAAGCCCTTTCCCACTTTCTGTGTTCATTTTACTTGTAATTTCTCAAAGAAGGAAATAAATTAGTTGAAGTTTCCAGATTTAATGAAGATGTTTGGGTAACTTGTGATGACTTGATAAACAGGACATTATACTGAAGCTTCATTTGGATATACTTTCAATGAAACTGTCCAAATAAAAAGGACTCAGAGTAGCAGGGAAGGGTTACCTAAGCAGGTAAGGACAGCCGTATTGGGTCTTACTCCTTTTTCAGGCAGGAGCCCCTGGTGGAGGCAGGATGCTGCCCCATACAGACCCTTGCCTTGGCCCAGTAGGACCAATCTCATGTGTGCTTTTGCTGAACATATCCTGCAGCTGAACCACCTAATGTGCAAAGAAACATTTTCATCTATTTAGCTTCAGCCAGCCACCTTCTCATCTCAGCTGATGCCACTCAGTTCATGTACTGGAAGAGATTGTGAAAAATTTATTAAGTATGGGAAAAATAATCAGCAAATATTGTGAATGTTTAAACAAAAAAGAGTTAACGTTCTGTTTTACTAAATTTTTAATAACACTATCAGTTCCAGCAACATTCCCAGAAGCTTGAGCACATCTTAAGAATGCTCTGATTTCAAGAAGTTATTGGGATGACTTCTATCACAGGCACAGATCTCGGTTATCTTGCTTACCGTCAGTGCCTGTTGAACCTCAGTGTGCCTGTGGACTGGGGGCCTGCAGGCAGGAATTCCTCTTGGCTGTTTGATCCTTTCCCTTTGCTGCATCACATCTCCTGCTGAAATGCACTGTGTGCAAAGGGGATATTAGACACAGAAATTTGGTATTTATTATATAAAATGACCATGAGCTCATATTGACTGCATTATTTTGTTCAGTTTAAACTGGTGTTTTACATTATATTCTTTACATGTAATGGAAGTTTACACCGTTCTGCAGGTCTGCCTATTTTCTTTTCTCTGTACAGGCTGCTCACCCTGGGAAAGTGGTTTGGGAATCTGCATTATGTAACAACCACAGACTAGGTCCTTCTTGAAATTATTTAAAAGTAAGTCTACATTACTTTTCTGTCATTCATAAATACTGATGAGTACTATTTGGCTAAATAAATAATTATGACAACCAATTTCATTTTGAAAAGGATCTAAAACTGCCCTGGCTAATCTCTCATCAGCTAAAAAATACTAGCCAGCTGTGTTTGTCAGTGTCTTAAGTAATGCAAGGATAGGTGTGTGGGGCAAGGTTCCTGCGTGCTGTAACAGTGAAGAAAGAGGGAGAGAAAGAAATTTGTCTCTGGTCAGTCACTGATCTTCCAGAGGCTTTCTGTGAACTGCATCAATCCACACAGCTCCAGAGATACATTTGTACATGAGTTTTGGAAACATGGGTGCATTACATTGGGGTATGTCAATATTGATCTTGGTGCATGTCAGCTGCTCTCTGACATGTGCATATTTTGCTCTGCTTTTAGCAGAAAATAACTGACTCAGCTTTACTGGGGGGAAAAAAATGGGGACCAGCCTATGTGAAGCATCTTGGCATACATTCCCCTTCGTGCCCTCATATTGTCAATATTCCAGCTGTCCTGGATAAGTTGAAATCGTCAAAGAATCTTGAAAAAATTAAGACTATATCTAGTAAAAAAGTGAGGAAATTAATGATCTTGCCAGGTAGTTGTTCCCACTAAGAAATTCTGAAAAAACTGTTTCCAATATACTTGTTCTGATTCCAATAGGAGACTTCCTTGCACTGGAACAGAGTGTAGTTCTAGTGTTCAGTGTGCAGCAGCTTAGCACTTGGGAGATGCCATTTATCAGTTTGGCTGCTGTCTTCAAGAAATAAAAAAAATTGCCTGCTATTTCAAGAAGTAAAGTAAATATGTGTCTTTACTGTTTGTACAGTGCAAACTTTCATTTAGTAGCACCAAAAAAAGAAAAAAACAAAACAAAAAAAAAACCCAACAAAAAAAAAAAACAAAAAAAAAGAAAAAGAAAAAAAGAAAAAAATCTCCCAGACAGCATCACCTTCCCATTAGAAAAATTGTATTTAAATTAAAAACAGCATAATTTGTGCAACTTATCTTCCCAGTTTTTCTATACTTAAGTCAAATTTTGAAGGTTTCAAAAAATACAGCATTTTCTAACATTTTCTGCCATGGACAAAACCTCCCTAGGGAACAAGTTTTGTGTTTCAATGAGAGCAAAATAATATTCTATTTCAGGAATGTATCTTGTAAATAGGGAGGCTTCACTGTGAGTCATTAGAGAAATTAAATTTCTCTTAAAAGAATGAGTTGTAGAGATAATATCCAGGATATTGTAATTTAGGATCAGGTTGCTTGAAACCTTGTTCTCACCAAAATGTACTCACATAAGAGGTTCTTTGACTTGCTGGAAAGATGAGGTTTTCATAGGACGAAACAGACCTCAGATTATTTGGTTGGTTTAAATTTTTTGACAAATCTGAATGGCATGATGAGGGTTAAAATAAGTGTCCAGAGAGAAAACAGGAAGGAATCATTCCCTCTGGTTATTCCATGAGTCTGTCCCCATAGTGGGCTTCAGGAAGAGGTAATAAGAGCAATTGCATGTGAAGTCCTGACCAAGCCCCATCAATCCACAGTGAATCACGCTCAGTGAAATACATTCTGGGATAGTTTTGCTGCCAAACAATAACAAGTTTGCATTTGCTTTTTTTTTTCCTTCAAAACCTCAGCCAGATTTGGGCAGCTTTTCTTGGACCATTCCATACCATTCCTGCCTGGTATTAGTGCAGTCTTTCTGCCAAATTTCAAGCCTTTGATACAAGGATGGAAGACAAAACTACAGATTTTTAATGAGGGAGTAGACTTTCACAGATTAATTCAGGTTTAGGTACTGTTTTCAACATTATTATGAGCAACTTTAAGGATTTTCCAAATTTTTTTATTGGATTCAATCACAAGTTTTTTTATTATCCTTTTAGTGCTTAATTGTATATATCTGCATCTGAATGCACATACTTATACGGGTTCCAATGTAATTTTTCAGTTTTGGAGAAAACGAAACTTGATTACAAGTGTTTTATTCTGTGTCCTGTACATTTTAAAAGGCAGTGCACATAGTTCTGCATGTAGTGAGGTGACAGACAGACACAAGCCATCTTCAGATGAGTGTGAAGGAAAGCATTGTATTCACTGTCAATACAGTGTTGGGGCTGATTGTACTTTAATTTGATGTTTGCCACATTCATGTCTCTTAAAAGGCACTAAATAACAAACCAGGAGAGAAAGAAAAACAAATCCCTGCCTTCTTGTCCTGCCATAATAAGAGCTGGAGTTATTTCAGGAACAAGCTGGACTGGCTTTTCCTGGGACTTAAAAATATGCAAGGAACAGTGGTTTCCAGAAAATCCAATGGAATGAGATGCCAGCATTGGAAAAGAGACCCTTTCCAGATGCTGGGTTGTTTTGTACTGGGTTATGCTGGTCCTGACCTCAGGAACTTGGTGTTCCACTGACTGTGAGAGCTCCTCCTGTGGCTAATCACAAATCCACACCTCCCAGGTAAAAAAAAGCTATGGAGCTGAGGAAGATTAATTCCTGAGAGAAGTATGTTTGTTAGGAAGGCGCAATTTAGTAAAGCAGAGCATTCACATCGGCAGCAGCCATTGCTGGCATTGTTTCCCTCTGGCAAGAGCTGATAAAGATGTATCAGCAGGACCAGGACTCAGAGCACTGTCTCCTACCTCCAGTGACTGTGAAGGACAAACTCAGGATGACTAACAGCAGCATAGGGTAGGCTTTTCAACCCATAATAAATTTTCTGATAGACTCTTAACAAAAATAATAGAAGCTCATCCCTTGAGCTTCATTATCATTGCCTGAGTGCTAAATTCTTTGCTTCAGCAAATTCTCCTCAATTTTTTCCTAATTATATGGGAAAAACCTGAGCTCAGGCTCTCCTTCCTTCTCCCAGTGTGAGTAAGATGCTGCTGACAGGAAAATTGGTGGTGCTTTGCCTGGAGGTTTTGGGGCTACTTGTGTTACAGACCCAAGGATAGAGGTCTTGTTGCAGGGACTCTACCTTTACCTTGCCCCAGCTGACAGCCATGTGATGTGTGCTGGCTGCCTCCTTCCATCATGGGTGTGGTGGTGTTAGCAAAAAGGGGAACCAGTGTACAGCAGAGTCTGCCAATGCAGAGAGCCATGACATGGAAGATGGCATTGCATTATACATTTGAGATAATGCATTTGTTGGCTGAATGCATCAAAAACTGTACAGCAGATCATGCACTCTTTTTGTTCCATGGAAACATAAACTCACTCATTTTATGAGATCAGCTGTGCTGCCTCTCAAGGTAAATGCATCAAAGATGCATTCAGATTATCAGCCCTTTGGACCAGAGAAGCCTGAGGCTGACATGCCCTCATCTTGTGATGCTCAGAGCAGCCAGTCATGGGTCTGGATCCCATTTTAATAGGTGCTTTACAACTATAGAATAAAGAGCTTCTTAGTATGAGGCAATGAGACTCATAGACTGAGCATGAGTGAGAAGGTATGGTTTAGCTTTGTAAGCAATCATAGCAGCATTATCACTTTTTTTTCTTTTGTTGGCAAAAGACATCTTAAGGAAGGATTTGAAGGATGATAATGAAGAAACTATCAATCTGCACTCTAATTACAAGCATGCAACATGAAACCACAGTACTGCTTCATTCTTGTGGTTTGGGTTGTCCAGTCCCTGGGAAAGACACCAGCGTTTTGTCCGGAGCTTTCCTAAAATCAGGGACTGTGTTCCAGACATCGTGGTTAGCAATTGGTGTTTCAACAGAGGGATTGCTGAGAAGAGAGAGCTGCTTTGTGATGAAAACTGGTCCATCTTTTGCTTATGCAGTGGTTGATGACTGATTCTGGAGTAATCCAGGATTTTAACCTGGCTCAAAGCCCACTGAATGCAGCAGACTGGGGTTAGACCCTGAGTCTGTTCTCAGGAATAGCACATGAAAAGTGTGAAAGATAAGAAGGAAGTAAGATAGAGCAGTTCAGGGTAGTTTTCCAATTCAAAGGGAAAAAAAAGTCCAAATCTTTCTTTGATGGAGAAGGCAAAAGTCTTGGAGAAGAAAATAGGTTTGCATGGGAAAGACAGGGACTCAAAGCAGGAAAATTGTCAGCATTTTTTTCCTCTTTAAAGCCTGGCTCTTAATTTTTGCTAGAAGCTTGAGTTTTCTTTGTTTTGGTTTGGGTTTTTTCCTTTTTTTTTTTTAAATTAATTAATTAATTATTTTTAAAATCAGATGGCAAGCACACATGTTGGTTCCACTGGAAATAAAATTTCAGAAAAAAATTAAATTATTTAGACTTATTGGTTTACAGAACTCAGTAAAAAGTGTCTCAACACCAAATATGCCAATAACAGCAGTAACAGAATGAAATGTCCAACAGAAAACTCCTAATCTTGCTTAAATATCCCACATCACCAAGTTTACCAAGCTGTCGCAAAATTAATTGTGTCTTGGTAATTTAGTGGGACCAATAACAATGTCCTGCAGGAAACCTTGTGGTGTGCCAGGCACAGTGTTGCAGATTTGAGACTGCCTGGTCCACGTCTGGTGCATTTGTAGACTTCTGGGACACAGATATTCCATGAGTTCATTTTTTAAGAAGAGAAACTTATTTTTAATTGTTGCAAATATTAAGAGCATATTTTTTATAAAATTATGTATGGTGAGACTGTGGGGATTGCCTTGGTCTAGGTGCAACATGATTTTTTTTTCTGAACTGAAGCCACTCCAGAGCAATTAGTACAGCTTTGACCTGCATGGCATAAGTATATGGGAGGAACGTATCTTCTGTCTTTGATTACAAGAAATTTTATAATCTGTATTAACAGTCCTTCTTCTTTATGCTCAGGGTTGATTTGTGTCCTGACTGATGGAATTTGGAGGTCTTATTACTGTTCTGTGAGTCTGCCTGAGCCTGTCCAGCTGGGACTCCAGCTGGATGGGGGAGACAGAATTTTATCTTCATGTTCCTTGTTGCTTGCAAACAGGAAAGAGTTCTGGTGCAGTTGTACTGATGTTGGTTGTTGGTAGGGACCATGTAACACATTTTCTATGATGTGCCATCCAAGCGTGTTAGGGTTAAACACTTCATCTTCACTGGCCTCAGAGTAGAAATGAGAAGATGTTTTCTGGCAGCAAACCACTGAGACCCTTGAAGAATAGTGCAACTTCTGAAGAAGAGATAAATAAACTGGACCTTGTTTTAGTTTGGCATCTGTTTTAAATTAGGATATGAAACCCAAATATTTTTATTTAAAACTTATTCAAGTTTCTAATTTTTTGGTTTGCAGCTTCAATAAATAGAAAATTCTTTATCTTGCAAGGATAGAAGCACACTGGTACCTTATTGATATTGCTTTATAGAACTAAATAACTGCCCTGGATATTCTTATTTTTGGGAATCACTTCCATGAGAGACTGTACATCAGGAAATAATACTTTGCAAGGCTGAAAACAAAAACTTGGCCTTCTGCACTCCTTTTATCTGAAGTGTTTGATTTTGTTTTGTCATTCTCTTCAGCTTCATTTATGCAATTTCCCTTTTTCCTTTACATACTTCACAGATTTGGTTGTTCATGTTTTTTAAAGTGTGTAAACAGAGATGGAAAGGCTGTGCTCCAGTTGCTGGTTTCATTTTTCAAAATGTGCAATCGTAGCTGAGAATCCCAAAAGATATAACTGGAATCAAGCCTCTGAAATGATGGTAAGTATTTTCTATCTCTGTTTGAAATTTGTGTGGCTATGTTGGTAGGTGTGTGTTTTGTGGTGTCAGGTCACAGACATGGTGCTCTGAAGAAAATAAAATAAATTAATAATTGGATTTCTGTCAAAATAATAATAAACATTACCCCCCTCAATAATTAATAAAAGGTCTAGAGATTTTTATACAAATGAATTGATATTCTAATGCATGACAGTTCTCCACTTTCACCCAAACCTGGAATGTGAGTTGCCTTGGTCATGGAAGTTTCCTGCCTTAGAAATCTAGACAGTGATGAGACAGTGATTCCTAAAAAGATTTTATGATGCAATGCAACTGCAAATAAAGTGTAGTTATTTATTTATGAGTATTTTCTGTTTTCAGAAAAAACTGAGTTTAGAAACACACATATTATAAGAAAAATATAACCTTTCTAGTTCCTTAGTTCAAAGTAGACCTTGTGGGTGAAATTCAGATCCTATATGAAGCCCTCCAATTTAATCAGAAGAATGAGATATATTTTTAGGAGTCTTCTAGGTTTGAAAGAAAAAATACCACCTTTCATTTTCAGCAGAGTATTCATACGCATCTAGGCAATTGCCTCCTGCTCCATCTCCTCCTTTAGTTTAATTTTGCAGCTTCATATGTAAACACATTCCTTGCTTCTTCCTCCTGACTGATGCTGCAAGGCCTGAATATTCTCCAATCTGACTTGTGCTACTGCAAATGTAGTAGCCTGAAAATTGCTGTCGATAGAAATGATGAATAATAATCCTGTATTATATTTGTCCTCAACTCCAACAGGAAAGGAAGTTATAGATCTTACTGTATACTAAGGAATTTTTTTTCTTACATCACATTTCTTTACTAATTTTTTTTCCATGGCTTAATTTGTTTTATATTCTGTTCTCAGCCAGCCAGCTTCATCTTCTGGTGCAATTTCATAAAAACTGGAGCCTCCAGAAGAGCTGAAGTTGGATGGTGATCAGTCAGGGTGTGTGTGATTAATATGCTGCTTAAACGCTGGAAGAGATGGAAGACAAGGAGAGAGCCAGAAGTGCAACCAAGAAGTTTATATCCTGCTATTGACAGATAGTTCAGACAGCATCATCTCAGGCTCTTCATGTATTTGAAGTACTCAAAATTAATTTTAAATGCAACAAAGGTATATGACAGCACTCAATGGGCTTAGAGTAATGAAGCCAGTTAAATGAGAACAACAACAAATGGTTGGAGTACTGCAGAAGTGGTGAAAAGCACAGAGAGATCACTGTGGATTTTTTATCCAAAGCATATGGTTCTCTCCAGAGCGAAGTGACTGAGTTGAACCAGCACTGGAAGTAGTAGGAGAAGTGTTCTGGGATATAACGAGAAACAGTTCTTCCAAACAAGCAATGTCATCAGGCATTTTCGTGCATCCTGAAAAGATCTGTTTTATGTGAAGGACTAGGATTTTTCTCTTCTCCTTTTCTCTTATTTTTCATCTGCTTTGCCTTGCTTCTTTCCATTTCCTTTTTCTTTGCCCCTCCACTCTTTTCCTCACTCTTCTTATCATTGGCAGACCAGAAAGTTTCCTGAATGTTCAGGATAATCAGTACCTCTTGCACATTTAAGTGGCATATCCCACACATCTATAATATTTTTGGGGTAGGTAGATGTGTGTGCGTGTGTTTGCATGTGTGCGTGTGTGTATGTGCATAAAAATAAACGTAAAGATTCTATCGGATTTGCCTAACTCATGGGAAGCTGATCCCTGGAGTCAAATGCAGAACTGTCAGTGAGGAATCCAGACTTACAGTAAAATATGCAGTCTACATTAGAAGTGTTATATGTCGGCTTTTTCTTAAACCCTTTTTTCCACTCAGTAGTTTTATCTAAGTGATTTTCGGGCATAATTTACTTTTACTTATGATCCTCTGCATGTTTGGTAGCCTCTAGCAGGTTGTATGTTACTGTGCAGGTAAAGTAGCTCCAGTCTGGCTGCTGTACCTGTGGAAGCATAATTAAGTTCATAATGAATGTATGGATCTGCATGGATTGTTTATGCATGGTAGATCCAGTTCTGGTGGGATATATCAGGCTGGGCATAGTTGTTACACAAATGTACCACTTGGTGATACAACAGAAATCCCATAAAGTGCCATGATGTTTTCCATAATTCTGAAAAACACATGCCAGAAGGTTGTGAAAGTCTTTGCTTGATTTTCTAGAGGCTCTGCGTGTAAAATAGTCTGAGATTTGTCAAAAGCAGTGGATAATTCCTGAAGAACTCCTCAGTTACAGTAGCTAATGCAACCCTTCTAAATAAATATGTGACTACAGCATAGCAACAAGATTCTGATTCAAGAAGGCAAAACACTACTGAAGACCAGGACTCCCTTCTACTGTTTCTATTCAGAAATGTTGCTCATTATGAAATGGCATTTTTGTTATGAAACACTGGAACGATGGAAGAAAAAGGCTGAGTTTTGGATGAATGAATAATGTCAGAAACCAACTGTCTGTGGAAGGGCTGGTCAAATTTCAGATTCTCTTGCTGTTTGGTGCCCAGATTGGATCTCCTCTATTTTGCAGCTTCACAGAATTTTACATAGAGAAGGGAGGACTATGACAGTCAGATCAGCTCTCCCATGCTCCAATGCCAAGACCTTCCTATCACTGCTTCTCACAGCTCTTATTCAATGACTGTGAATTGTGTCGCTCTTCCTACACATAGCACCTGATATCTGCATAGGTTAAAGAGTATTTTAATCCAAGCTGATTGAACTGTTGTATCCCTCAAATTCCTCATTATTTTGCAGATAGCAAAATTATAAATTTAAACAGTAGCTATATTTTTGTTTTCTCCCAGGTAATTTTAAAAATACTGAGAATAAAGATGCTGAGACTAGAGCAAATTCTTGCTCATTATGTGAAGTAAATTTCTGTGATCTCTGAGAAATCAGATTTGAATTTGTTCTTAAAGAGAAACTATTTTTTAAGCTTTTTGCATTTAGATATCAAGATGATGACTGATGTAACAGGTATGAAGAGAATAGACTAGTATTATGAAATATACCATGTGGACTATGTTTTTAGCAGTCTCAAAATTTGGAAGTTTGAGACACATTGGTTTTATGTAGGAATCATTTCCAGATATTGAAGAAAAGTGTTAGTTTTCTCAGAAATGTTCAAGTAAAGTTGACTTTTATATAACTGTGAAAAAATGTGCTGCTATGTGCAAAAATCTTTTAGAAAAGTGCCAATTTATATGGCTTTTCCCCTAATATTCCTAAAATGGTATTTGTTTTCTTAAAGAAATGAGCCAATATGTCTGCCTTGCCCAGAAATATTTATTTGAAAGCATGTTTTGAAAAGTAAATATGCTGATTGAATCAATACATTGAATTAATTGAAGAAATAACAAGTTCAAAGGCTAATAACAATAATAATGACAATGATGATAGCAACCAAAGTCCAAGGAATGTAGCTGTCATTAAAATGTAGAGCCTATGGAAAAGCTGGAGATTGTCAAATGAGAAAAGGATGGTCTGTGCAAACTTTAAGTAATGCCCGAGGATTAATTTATGTGTTATGTTATTCATCATTGCTTGGATGTCCACATGGAATGGGTGAAAATATTCACAATTCATGAAAAAGAAAAGGTTTTTCGTACATGATTTTTTCATTTGAAGATTCATAATTGAAATGAACTTTTTTCATCACTGTCCAGATCTAAGCATTTGTCACTGATTCAGGGACTAGAAACAATGCCATATGGTTTGAGTGGCTAATCACACAGCATAAATAACAACAAAAAATGGTCAGAGAGAACATCTGGTGAACATTCTGAATCTGAAGATCATCCTGATTACTCTGTGAGCATTTATGAGTGAAAAACGTTAATAATGAACTAGTCCATTAGCCCATAAGCTGTTCATTGTGAAAAGAAGTAATTACTTACGCAATCGATTTTATTTCATGTGAATAATTGAATCTGTTAAAATTTAACATACTTATAACAAGGCTTTTGCTTTGCTGGAATCTCCATTTCTCTGAATCTACCAAGAAACTCTAAACCTGTGTTTAGATTTTGTATATTTTATTCACAAAGAGTGCATACTAAGAAAGTTCTGTCAGTTTGTTTAGAATATATCTCACAGACTTCAGAACACAGCAGTTTAGGATAATGAAATATATTTGTACATATGTTACTTTGTGCCATATATTAAGTAGCTGAATTCACAGAAACTCAGTATTTAAGAAAGCCTGACTAAGCACATTTAGAAGATTTCCTTCTGTGTATCAGAAATTTTTCCATAGCTCCAAATGTAGAAAACTTGAGAAACTAGAGGTAGGCTCACTGAGTATCAATAAAAGTTCTTCAGTAACTCTCTAGTAGAAAACTGCAAAAAAGTGAAGTTCTGGAAGCAGGCACATGCTTCATAGAGTTGAAATACAAGACCTTGGTCACTCAGTCAGTAGGAACTTTGACAGTGACTTTGGTAGATAAAGTGTCATAGCCTTCTAATTGCTTTTAAAATCATAGAATAGTTCAGATCGGAAAGAATTTGGAAGACCATCTAGTTCCAACCCCCCAGCCATGGGCAGGGACATCTTCAACTACACCAGGTTACTCAAAGCCCCATCCAGCCTGGCCTTGAACATTTCCAGGGATGAGACATCCACATATTCTCTGAGCCACCTGTTCCAAATAGTAAAAAATGTCTTCCTAATATCTCATCTAAACTAACTTTCAGTTAAAAGCTGTTGCACCTTTTCCTATCATTATATTCCCTGATAAAGAATCCCATCCCATCTTCCTTGTAGGCATGCTTTAGGTACTGGAAGGCTGCTTTAAGGTCTTCCCAGAACTTTCTCTTCTCTATGCTGAGCAAGCCCAGCTCTCTCAGTCTGTCTTCATAGGAGAGATGTTCCAGATCCTTGATCATTTTTATGTCCCTCCTCTGGACCCACTCAAGCAGATCCATGTCTGTTATGCTGGGCAGGCCTCAGACCTGGACACATTACTCCCAATGGGGTCCTCAAAATTATTTTAATTCTTAGTCTGAAACTGTTGAAGAAAATCTGCCACTGATTTTGCTGAGCTAGAATTTCAGTCTTGCCATTGTGCCATCACCATACTGACAATTCATCTGTTTGGACAAGGCATTGCAATGAGGGGTTAAGATTTTAATTTCATCTTGTTTCATTTGCATGACTTGTGTAGATAACTCATTGCTCTGTGGTTTTTTCCCCCATCACCTATCCTTTGTGCTGCTTGTTCACCTCAAACAGTAATGCTTTGGAACAGCATCTGTCTCCCTTGCACATTACTCAACATCCCTGAGGCTTGAAAATCACAGAAGTATTGAGATGCTATTGTTATATGAATAATAACAATTAGAATTCTATTCTTTGAAGAAATCCAAGCTGCCTTGCTGCATAGATTCATCAAAACCTTTACAGGAAGAAAGCTCATATTTTTAAAGGATGCTTGATTTTTAGCACTGCCCTCAGCTGATATTACAAGTCTATGCAAAAATGTATGTGCTCTGAATTTCTGCAAAAATAAGTTTGTTTTCTTTAAAAATAATGAGTTTGTGCTAGTTATTTTTGGTAGTGTTTCAGACTGAAATAGCACTATAACTAGCTGCAGAAAGTCTTGTGGCTCAGACCACAGCAAGTTTTAAATCTTATGAAGTCAATGGGGCAGTTTTCACTTAGAAAAATAGATGAAAATAAAGAGCTTCCTAGATTTGCTTTCCCAAGCCAGACTAGGGGACAAGCCTAAAGTAGTTTCAGCAGTCAAACACTTCTTTTGTTAGTAGAATAGCATTAAAATCTATTGAAATCACAACATTTTTCTTCAAAGAGGTCTTCTTGTATTGTTCTGTTTACAGTTTGCTAAACAGCAAAATCAGGTCCATTTGAAAACTATTTTAGAAAAATTGAGGGGGAAAACTTCAGTAAGTACTTCAGCAATTGCCATTCAAAATGACAAAATATTCAAGAATTAAAACAATTTCTGGTGCCAGTATTTCTACACTAGTCATTGGCTCAGATTTTATTCAATACTTATTATCATTCTGGAAAAAAAAAATTAATGTGACCATGGTGCTATTGAAGTCAATATACTTTTCTGAGCTGGTGACAGCAACTCACTTTTTTTTTTTTTAAAATTGACTTATTTAAAAATCAGGATTTTATGAAAGAAAATCTGCTTCCAAGAAAACGGAATTCTGTGTTTCATAGTTTAGAAAGCCTTGATTTTCTGCCCCTTCATGCTGCACAGTAAGTCTCAGGGAACAGCAGCATGGTCTCACTCTTCATTCTTGATTTTCCCTTCCCACAGCACTCCCCTTTTCTATTGTCATCCCTGTCACCAGGCCATGTTTTCAAACTGCTACAGGCAGTAATTTGGCTTTTCTCATCTGTATTGTGAAATGTTTTATTCCCTCTTGGGAATTTTCAAATAAGGAAAAAAAAAATCTACAATCATTTTGGTGGGAAGAGAATCTGGTAGCTACAGGAGCACAATGGTGAAGCTGTTTCTCCACTTCAGGGACCATTTACAGAGGTGTTTTTCACAGCAGTGTTCAGGTGGGTCTCAGGAGAAAGGACAGAATTCTAGAAAATTTGAATTGTGTTTGAATGTCTTGCAGAGGACAAACTCTAACCCTTGATTTCAGCATCCCAGGAAATACTAAATTTTCCCTAGTCTTAGTAAAACAATTTAATAAGATAGTGGCAAATGCAAAAACCTGTCTTTTTAGTTAGGTGGTGCTCAGCCAGCGAGGCAGGAGAAGAAGGGTGTTCTGCCTTGTATAAGGCTGATAATCTGAACCAGGAAAGCCAGAAAAGGAGAGCATCAAAATAAAGAGGATTAGGCTTCATATCCACCAAGAGGACTGCCTGAATAACACAGCTGTTCAAGCTTATTCTAAATGCTTAGTATCATGTTGCAGTCTAAGCATCAACAGGAGCAGAGGAAAGGAAAGTATTAAGACTTCTGGCAACTGCTGCTGTTTTTAGCCAACTTCCCTAGCTAATTGTACAAAATATGATGGAAACTCTAAAAGGTTCCTGTGGCCTTCCTGAAGGTAAGCAGCAGGTGGAGGAGAGAGCAAGACTTCTTGATATTCCTATCAACATGTATTTATTAGAAACCAGAAACCCACACAAGAAAGGGATATTACAGCTCTCCCAAACTGCAAAGTGATTCTATGAGACATTTAGAATTTGGGGGACACCAGGGAATTTGGTCCTGAGACAAGAAAACATGGGCAACTGGGGTTTGCTAGCATCAGTGCTCAGAGAATTACTCAGATTTTTTGTATTGACAACATTTTCCTGTGAAAACAAACCTTTTAGATTTTAATTTCTGCCTCTGTTTTTTATTTTTCCCTCAAGAACTTAATTTTCAAGCAAGTCCCACTCTTCTGCTGGTCAGAGCAACACCAGCACAACTAGACCAAGCTGCCATGTTGCTGTCTATAGAGACTGAAGGATTCTGGTGATGGGCAAGTCACTGTGGGACCTGCTAAACCTCCTTTTTCACAGGATCTGGTGCTTGATAACTGTCCCTTGTATCTCCACTCATAAAATCTGTAATTTCAAGTTAAGTAGATGTGTTTTTCTGACCAAAGATGCTCATGGCAGTGAAGATAGTGTCAGGCCAGAGCTTATATGAAACCAGTGCTGCTCAGTGCTCCCATATAGGTTTAAAAATGAGAGAAGCAAAAAAAAAAAAAACCAAACAAAAACCTCCAAAAAAAAGAGCCCATTCTTGGATGTCTCCAAGACCCAGAGATCTTGTCTGGCAAGAGAGACATTGTAGGACACAGTCTGAGCTAGGGAAGTCTTTTCCCATTATGTCCACCAAAAAGGAGCCTTCCCATGGATAGAAACCACTTAAGATGCTGGGCTGAATATGGGCAAATCAATGGCTAATAAGATATCTAAGGGCAGAGACATTACCATCCTTAAAACAAGAGGAAAAACTTTTTTATTCTACTAGTCTACTCAATTTTTAATTTATTTTTGTAATGTCAGTTTCTGTTTTGATTTGACTTGAACGAAATTTCTTTTTAACCTTTTTGGTTCAGTCCCAGACTACAAACTCTATTATTTGCTGAGCTCTACAGAATGTAGTTTGTAAGGAGAGTTTATAAGTGAGTTATAGGCCTGTTGCTCCAGAAAATGCTGTGTTTAGAGCCACTGTGTTATTTCACTTGGATAAGGTCAAAACTTCAATATAAAAGAATTGGAATATATATAGAAATATAATGCTAAAAATTATCATCTAAAGGTTAAAATTAAATAATAGAAAAACTGTTGAAAAGCAAAATCTTGCCATAATAAAATAAATTTTGTTGACATCTCAGAAGAAAAGTCAAGACTATTCATTTTTATTGTCTTCCATTGTAAGCTGTCAAAATTAACACAGCTCCCAAATGATTCATACTTGATAAAAATACAGGTTTTCCTGGAAGAGTGAACTATTTTTTGTATACCACTGAAAGATTGTACCTACGAGAGCATGGTGCTGACCTGTGACAGTCCTAGCAGCATTAAAAAAAAATATTAAGGCAAGATTCCCTTTTGTTCTGGGTTTCTTAGAAAGGAAGGGGAAATGAATACATGTGAATATTTTACAGTAACAGAGACCATAGGTGAAGATAAGGGGAAGCTGGTAACAGGAACAGACTACAAAGCAGATGGCCTGGAGCTACGGGAGCTGAGTGCCTGGCACAGAAAGAACTGTGATGGTCTCCAGCCTCTCTCTTCCTTGGGACACCAACTGCATCTCTACACCCATCTCTTGGGAAACTGGACAAATCCTGTACCCATTACCAGCCTCCCAGCTAGCACAAAGAGGGTAGGAGAAATCAAGATGGAAAAGGGCAGAGGTGCCCTCAAAGACCATGCTCTGTAATGAAAGCAGATGTGAGTTACCTGGTACAACACGGTCAAGGGCCAGGCTGTTTGTCATAGAAACACCTGAGAGAGAGCTGCAGTCTTGCATCAAACTTAACTGAAATCATCCAGTGGCTTCAAAATCACTGGACTGGGGGAGAATTTTCTGGTGGGTCCCTGAGCAGACAGACAGATAGACATGTACACAGCAAAAGCAAGCTGAATGTTAAACAAATGAAATCCTAGCCATCTTCCTTCTAGCTTTACTGGGAAAGCAGGTGGAAGTGACAAAGGCACTGAGCCCTGCTTCCCATAGGAAACCTAACCAGCAGCCCTAGTCCTGAGGTATTCAGTGAATTAGAAAAATGTAAAACACATCTGTCTTTGGGATCCTAAGTTCCCAAGAATATTATGTCTTTTCTTCAGGGAGTATGAGGCACATGGATGCTATCAATGGCAGGGCAAATAAATTTGAGCTGTTTCTCACAGGGCAACTGGAGGCCTCAGCTTCTCTTAGGAGAACACTGAAAAGCCCACCTAACATAAGTGAGGAGAAATTGAATCTCTCTTTGTTAAGGCTGTGGATATGACTTCATTGACCAAGGCTGGGAAAGGATGAACTGGATTGCCAAGAATCACAGTTGATGCAGAAACATCAATAAAGTTGTGTGGTAAGGGCAGTCTCTCCTGCCTTCCCATGTCAACTTCAGATGTGTTGTTACTAAGATGATGGGGATAAGATTCACTAATGGCCTAGGAAATAAATAATGACAAAAGAGAAACATTTGTAAATTATATTTGTCACTGATGTGTAAAAAACCAGCCCTGTGAGCCTACAGAAACAAATGCACAGAGAAAGGGATTTTGTGGTACTGCCCATGTACAGGAAAGCAGTCACTGTGTACAACTGAAATACTGGCAATGGGAGATGGAAATCTGGAAATTAGAAAATGTCAAAGTATGTGGCTCAGTTTTAATTGCACTGACTTGTTTACAAGACACCAACATTTCAAAATTAGTCCTTTGTATTAGTTGAGATGTAGATATCAGTCTGCCTGCAGGACCAGGCCTCCCCCTTCTTTTGGTTTTGGGAAAGATAACACAGATATTTTATCTGTGTCCCATTAAAATTGTTTTTGATCTAGTCTTGCACATGCTCCTAAATCAGCATAAAGTTCAGTATGCAGCTACATTAAGTCAACCCCACCACTGAAAAGGGTGTATTTCCAAAAGAGAAGGATTTTTTTTTCTCCTGCTCTTCTTGATCCTGAACATGTATCATGCTTATAAATGGCTCTGAGACCTATAAAATGGCAAATCCTATGTAGTGACACAACTGTGCTGACAGATCCTAAATCATCAGCTGCTTATGTACCCTTACATACAGGCACACTTACTTGTGACTATCTTTTCAGATAAGGTCTTCCTGTTTATTTTTATAACTAATTTATAACTAAATACTTTTGATTGTATTTTACAAAATGCAGCTGGAGTTTACAGAGCAGTGAAATGCAGAGCAGTGGCTGGGGAAAGGCATTTCTGTCTTCTATCCATGGTGCTCCCTACCAATGAGAGCCTACACTCGGGAGACTGAAGTGCTGGGGCAACATCTTCCCCCAAATTAAAAAACTATGTTGCTGTTTAGTTGTATGGGACACCAGATGTCTCTGTGGAAGAGAGTTTTCCAGTGAGTAAGCACACTCCAAGATTCTCATGGGAGTCAGTGATGCGTAGCTGACTGGAATGAGAACCAACCTTGGAATAGGATGTCTTAGATGGAACATATGACTAAATATGAAGACACAAATACCTTTCCTTAAAAATAATAACCATCATCTGGTCTCAGGCCCAATGTTCTTGCTTTTAGTCATTGCCAAGAAGTGAGATGTTTTGAGACCACATACTGGCCTTGAAAGAATGCCTTTGACATTTGTTGGATTTGGTTTGATCAGTGATCCTCTTAGTTATGAAGAAAGGAAGAAAGTTAAGAACTGGAATGTCAAAATCTCTGGGCAGCAAATGGAACAGAGGGGTTTTCTTAAATGTAGGCTGAAACCCAAAGATAAAGTTAGAGTCAATGTTCAACCCTCAGGGATTAAGTTAAACCATTCCTGTGCCATTTTGCTTCCAACAAGTGTGATTGACACCATCTTTCTGTTTATGTTCTTTAGCTGGGCTTCTGGCATGCTGATCTTAGAGAAACCACTTAAACCACATTTCTCATCCGCTCGGGTTCTAACCAGCTCCTAGGATTAAATGGCAGGCTTATTTTCTACTAATTGCTCCTTTGCCTGTCATGTAATTTGTCCTATATACAGTACAAGTCCTCCAGTATTTGACTAGAATCCTGTTTTCCTTCTCTCTGTTAACCTATCTGATGTATTTTCTCACCATTCATTGCTTCTGACTTGCTTATTTCTCTGTCTCTGTCTGGCCTCTGGTTTGATGGATTTTCTTGCTCATGCAGTGTTAATGCATGTTTTCTTAAAACCCTCTTTATTATGCAATGTTTTAAATTATAATATTTTGAATATACTCTATAATACTTATTGTGTTGGCTCTCCTTCACTTTTACCTTTTTCATTTGTAGATAACTTTCTTTCTCTTGGTTCAGTAACTACAGTTTAGTACATTTTATGTTTCCTAGGCTTTTCTGTGATCCTCTTGTCCATGGTCTTGATTATGTACATTTTATGCAGTCATTCTATTTTTATCAATACTGATAATTTTTAACAAAGACTCTTGGTCCTTTTGCCACTAACCTTTTCTGACTCCATTGTATTTAAGAGACCATTAGTCTTCTGGTGTATTATAATAAACATGATGACCTAGTTCTTTATTTTGCTGCCTCAAGAGAGATACTCCCCATCATGAAACAACAAAACCAGCAAAAAATTGTCTGATAGTAGATATTGCAATACAAAGGTAGAATATCAGAAAGATCCTCATTTTGGTCATGGTTTCATAGCAGCCTTTTATGGTCTGCCTATGTACCAACTAATAGGTTTAGTTTGGTATTTCTTCATTTTCTCAATGATAAAGGTATGGAAACCTTAGAAGAAAAGGCCTTCCCAGATTTTGTGGTAGGAAGTGAATAAAGACTGTTTTTATTAAGCATCATCTGGCACGTGCTGTCATCTTTGTCCTTGTGCCTTTGCCATGGTGATGGTGTTTGTCTGGCAAACCCAGACAGATAAGAGTATTGCTCTGCCTCAAGCATGAGAACCTTGTGCTATTGGCAGTGAAAGCCCTTGATGAAAAGGTGAAAACATACTTTTGCTGGCCTAAATTCTGTTTCATTTTAGACAGTAAAAACCTGCAATCTTGCAGGTCAATTGACAGGTAATTACTCTTCTTTCACAAGAAGGTTGCATTATGATCATCCTGCCTTTGCAGGAATTGTAGGCAAAAGATAAGACATTAATTGCAGAGCAAATCTGTAGAAAACAAAGAAATGGCTCAAGAATCACACCAGAGCAGGTAAGGAATAGAAATTTCCAATTTTCCCAGTTCTCAGAAGCAACTTTGCCCTGCTTGGGGTTGGTATTATCCCACTTCTTAGTCTTAAAACTGAATTATATTAGGTTCCTTCCCTAATTTTGGTTTGGGCTTTCATTTTTCACATCCTTGGTTTGAAATATTTTTCGAATATATTCATATTTATTTCCAGGCATCCAGCCTACTTTTATTCTGGCCTTTGCATATTTTTTTCCTTCTCTGCTTTAGTCCAACATAAACGATTCCCTTTCAGCACACACAGTACCCTGCTATTTATGTGAGATTGAAAGAAGGCAAGAAAGTAGTTTTCTCATTCAAATTCTAAGACATCCCCAATTTTGTGGCATGTTTTGGCCAGTGCCTAGGTAAAGCCCAGTCATGGTCATCGGTAAAATAAATTAGTGTATGTGGCTAATAGAACTTGTCTGCAGATTCAAACACTTCAGTTTAATCATAATCATATTTTAAGAGTTACATGCTAGAAGATTTTTATTAAATGTACTATTTAATTATACTTGCAAACAATTTCATTCAAGTAGTTTTATAATCAACTTTTACGTTGACTACGTTTGCTATTCTAGTTATGGGGCCAGCCCGAGTCTCTGGAAATCACCAACACAAAAGAATGCCAAAGCAAGAGAGAAAGAGGGCTGTCTTGGTGTTCTTTGCTTACAAGAAGGAAAGGCACATTGCTGTTTGTTACGAGAACATCTCTCTGCTTTTATGGCGAATCTAAGTTTTACAGCCAGATATTATATACTTTCCTCTTTGTGTTTGGTTTTGGGCTTGGGGTTTTTATTTTATTTATTTTAAATGCATAAATGGTTTGTATATTAGGGCAAATCAGCTACTCTTTGTAGAGTAAGTGTAACCACACTAAAGCCAGTGGGTTTCTCAGGCTTAAGTCAAGAAAGGTATTAGTTCTGTTTTGATATATCATCCATGACAGTGGGGCCCTGGCCATGACTATGGTTCTGAGGCTCTGTAATAAAACACAAATATAATAGTTAGTAATGCTTTGGCTCCTTGGGTGGAACATCTGTCTGACCTGCCCTGTAACTGAATTCAGCTTTCTTCTTTAAATAATTGGAATTTTGTCCCTATTTGCCATGAAAATATGTTTTACCCGCGTATTTTCTTCAGGGATCTAAAGCCTTTAGTACCAGGAAATGATTCTGTCTATTTTCAGGGCTCACTTTATTGTGGTACATGAAAATAAGAGTGTTATAAAAAGTTTACAAGGTCCAATCACTCTTCAGGCTGGATTTGCAAGGTGGGTGTTTAGGCATCAATTCGTCTGAAGGGATTCACACTGTGTAAGATGGGTATGCCAGCTCTGTCTGGTTGGTTTCAGGGGAATTTTGGCATCCAAGCTGTGATCTCAACCCACATGGAGTTATGGCTGAGTAGTAATACAATGACAAACACAGAAGAAAATAAACTATGTTTGTACTCTGTTCCTGTCTGTGCCACCTTAACCAAGATGTTGGAAAATTGGTCTCCTACGTGCAGAGTACTTCATAAGTGAGCAAGTTACTTTTGGGACTTGGCTGACAGAAGAGGCTGTCTAGACTTGCAGGTGAAAAACTCGTTTGGCAGGTAGGAGACCCAGAGGATTCAAAGCGTGGTGACACTCAAGACAGCACCCCAGACCCAAAGCCAGCTCCCAGCCCTTCTCTGGAACACCTGAAGCTGTGACAATGCTCTCATATCTCCCCTTCTAGAGCACTCCTCTTTATGGAACTGGGCCTGTGGCCTTGAGGCAGAACAGGTAGCTGGCAGGTCCATATCCCACAGGTTGTGTCATTAGCTGGAGGGAGCAGGAAATTAAACTAATTTAATGAAAGTTTAAACAGCTTCAGCTGAAAGAAATGGTAGCACCTTCCTCCAGCTCCCTGAGCTCGTCTGCCTTGGTAGCACGTCCTCTGGCCCTGTAATCAACGTATTTGTGAAGGACTGAGTCGTAGGTTTGTCTGCTAGACACAGATATCTCACAGTTCCAATAAAAGATTAACAACCTAGGCTCCCTTCTCCCCCTTTTGTGTTGGTGAGCTCTGGGCCCTCTGACAGCCCTGGCTCATCATGAGGCTGGTATGAGGAGTACTGGTGTACAACACTCTTGCATTGCCTCATCAAAGCAATGCCAGGACTGAGGCACTTGTGGAGACGCTCTAGGACAAAATTTTAAATGCCCAGTATATCCCGGTATCAAAGAAAGAGATAAATAGGTATCTAGCAGAACCAGGAAGAGCTGTGCTGGATGGATGATTTTAGCATGAGTACATAAGTCAGGTCATAGATCTGCTCCTGTAGTTCTTCTGGTTCTATGTTGATTTTTTTCTGTAGGTTCTCAAGTTCCGTTCACAGATTTTTACTATCCTTGGTAATCTGTCCATTGGTACTTCCTACAAGCTCTTAACTGTAAGAATTCCTACCACAGGTATGTTTAAATTTTGGAGATGTTTTATGAATCCTGTCAAATTCCTCCATGCTTCGCTTCCATCCTGCCCCTTATTTTGGTTGGTAAAGCAACTTTCATGTCTGAGGAATTCAAAATACATTTTGCATCTTTCTTATGTTAAAATTCCTTCTCTAGACTCCACTAGGGCTGTTCAAATGTACTGAGAGTGCCTGCAGGATAGCTTTTCTCCATTTTAATATGTTTAACAGACCAAAGGTTTTAGCTGTTATGTCAGTTTGCTGCGCCAATAACTTTAACATTTTTAGCTGCCAGTATGAAGAATGTGAATGACTGAAAATACTTAAGAAAGCTCCTAGACTCTATTTGGTTTGAGCACTAAAGACTGAATTTACTATTGCAATAGCTTGCTTGAGAAGCAAGATGAAGTTATGTTATCTGTATGTGACCCACCCACCCCACTCTTCCCCATCAGGTTGACAAAAACTGGAAGAGGTCATGGCTGGAATCCAAGAGGGTGTGAACATGTGCACCCGTTTATGCTGGCATAGGACATCAACAATTGTCATGTGCTTCTGCTTCCATTCCCCCCTTCTTTTTCTCCTACAACAACAGTATGCTGAATGCGAATCCTTTAGAAAGATAATCTTTGTTTTTTTTTTTACTGCTGAGCATAGTACAACTGATTATCCCTCTGGGCATGGGTCTTGGAGCAAAGCCACAGTCTAGACCTCACTAGTACAGCCAAATTCTTTGTCTGTCTGTTTGTTTGAAAAGCATCTGCCACAGTTATGTCATGGAGGATTGCATAAACAATTCATCAACTCAAAGTAGCATAAACATGCTAAATGAACTATTAGAAGAGTGAGGGGAAAGACGAAGGTGGAAGAAAAGTAGGCCTCCTTGTGCTGCAGGTGCATTTAGTTTCCTTCTTAAAACAGCCTGAAAGCAAAACTCCTCAACTCTTAAGCAAGTGGAGAAACACAATTCATAACTTCATAGGATGATGCAGCTGCAAGGGGGCTCAGTAGGTCTCCACTTCCTGATCATCTGTAGGTGTAGCTACAAAGTTCTGAAGGGTGATGAAAATAGGGTCTAAGACAACATTATTGAGCTGAGCTTAGACATTCAGATAAAAGGACAAAATCTCAGGAAAAAAAAGAAAGAAAAAATGCAAGGGTGTAAATATGGCAAGGTATGAGAAAGTTATTAATGTACTGACACAAATGGCTTGCAAACATCTTGATTCAAGGTCTCTTACAGCCTGCTGAAAGATTTGCAGCAAAATCAATGAGTTAGAGATGAGGCTCTCAGACTGTGGAAAGATTAAGGAGTGACTGCAGTAAGGCAGTGAGAATGCATTGGCAAGTTTTCAGCAACATTACTATATGGTGGGGAAAGTTTGATCTTGCACGTGGAAGGGCACAAAGCAGAGCTCTTTCTCCAGTTGAAGAAGGAAACAGTCAGCCCTGAGCCTCTGTATTTCTTCAGCCACACTGTGGATTGCAGTCACTCTTTTCTGGGTAGTCCAGCAATACAATGAATTTCAAAAGCTCAGCCCATCCCTCCAGCCCATCTAGCTCCCCCTGGCTGGAAGCCCTGGCCCTGGGCATATTGACTGGTCCCCCAGTTTGCTGTTGTGATGACCCGTCCCTGAAGGTGAGGGTAACCAAGGTTGGTGTTAGTACAGCCCTTGGGGTGGATTAGAGTGAAATGACACTGAATGACCTGTGTTTGTATATACTGGTCAAAGTGATGGTCACAGTTTTGATCTGTTGGGGTTGGGGGAAGCCCTCAAAGTGTGAAGTTCAATGGGTTAATAACAGGCTTGGCTGGGAACACCCAAATACCTTCCCTTGTAGATCCTTCAGAGATGCAGTGATGCCACTTACTCATTCCTTGACTACTCTGAGGTCTGCTCTCTTATGCTCTACTATCTCTTTCCTTGCTCCTATCAGGATCTCAAAGGTTATTGTTTCACAGTTACTGCTGCCAATGTTGAAACTGATTATCACATTTCCAATCAGCTTATACTTATTAGTGAACAGTAGATCCAATCATGCATCAGCCTTAGTTGCCTATCATATACCTGAGCCAAGAAGTTGTCCTTTTCCACAAATCCTCTTGACTGTCTGTGTCCCACTGCATCTTCCTTCCAGCAGCTGTCAAGGTCCAGGGTTTCCAAATCAGAGCTTTAAATCAGAGCTTTCTGTACAATTTAGTTACTACTATGATGTAAATGCAATGCTGAATGATGAGAATCTAGTGCAGATTATTTCAGCTATAAAATTGTAAATAATAAATATTAGATTAATACTATCATAGCATAATTAAAGTGCAAAGGGACTTCAGGAAGTCCACTTCTGTCTCAAATCTAAGACATCTATGAGATCTGAGCAGAGTGTGCAGGCCTTAATCCATACAGGTTCTGAAAACCTCCAAGGTTGGAGACTGCACAGTCTCCCTGTTCCCATGATTGTCTGTCCTGGTCTTACCTTTAACAGTGAATAGGCAAAGAGAAAAGAGTTAATGGAGTGGATAGGTTCATCATCATTTTGTGGATGATAACTTATGCATCCATTAGCAAATATTCATAAGTCTTCTCTTTATAACATAGATATCATGAAAACAACATAAACTATTCCATGAGATAGCTTTGGAAGAGGAATACAGCTGTCTTCAATAAAACTGTCTTCACTTTAAGAAGTCATCAGAAGAATCTTAGTGTGTCAGCAGCTTCTCTTCAGGGGCTCCCTCAATCTGATCTGTAGTGAGTATTACCATTGCAATTCTGTACAGTATAATAAGTATTAAAAAAGTTATGGGTTCAGCCTTATTTTGCTTTTATGGTTTGAGGTTACATAGCCACAGACTGATGGAGGCATGGCATAGTATGTAAAATAGAGCATTACCACATCTGCAGTGGTATCAAAGGCATACATCTTACAGTATCACCACAGAAATTTTGTAAACTAATAGGATGATTTAATGTTGCCATCATATTAGTACCAGTTGTACTCTGACGTAATTTCATACCCTCCTTTTCCCACCAGTATTTTGAGTCTGGTATTCATACACCAATTTGGGACATAGTTTGGTAATGATGTAAATGCAGGAAGACCAAAACACAGGCGATTCATACAAAACCATTTTTTTTTTATTTCCAGACAACTTTTGGCAAAACTTCCAAACCCAAACAGTCATATAACATAAATATAGAGGATACTTTTCTATTTCCAGAGGCAAATATATCCCCTTGCAAAGGGGCTCTATTTTAGCACTTTAAGGACTGCCAGAACACAGTCATGTCTTACCACCTGGGGTCACAGTCACTTGGAAAGCAAAGCAGTGTCCATTTGCAGTTGGGGCTATTTATGTTAATTCCATTCCCACACACATAGATGTTTTTGTTCTTAACAATGGCCATTTCAGCTGCAAGAAAGGTACACCTTCCAAACAACAAGTGAGATCCAAAGTGAGACCTCACACTGAAATGATTGAAAGTGCTCAGTGAGAGAAGGGAAAACCCTCTCTGTGATGAGCCTCTCCCTTGAGTAGGGGAGATTTAGCAGACTTGAGGGACAAACTGAACAGCTTCTTCCTCTGATTGAGGAATTCAGCTGCTTTTGTGAGAAATATATAAATGCCCTCCCTGGACTGGTGCAAACATGGCTTAACACTGCGCCACTAAAACCCAATCAGACATGAAGCTCTGTTCATGAAGATGTGCTGTAGCAGAGGAGCTTTCAAAGGGACTTTAATTCTCTTTGTTTCCTATGTGTTTCAGGTTGGCACTACCTCTGGTCTGGGCTCAGCTTTTAGGAAGATGTTGCACGTTAAACCTAAGAGGTGCCGTACCAGATGCTTTTCCTCAGACAACATGAACATGACTGAAGCTATGCCATTTCCTTGGTGCTCCAAGGTGATCAGTGACTACAACCTACACCAACATAACCAAAGGTAAGAGACTTTCAATCAAGAACTTCAAGCTGTCTCAGTGTGGCCCCATAACTGCTTTTTTCCAAGGGATATAAGTCAGATATGCAATGGCCAAAGCAGCCAGGGCATTTAAATTCCTTCTATCAAAAATTAATCAACATACTGACTAATAACTATCAAATGTAATCTTTTCCATAAGATTTTTGTGAATATTGGCTCATATATGACACATTCTTATTTAAAATATCACAAATAGGTTGTGACTGTGAACTTGTAACTGAGCACAAATCCAGGCCCTGGTCATCAAGCTACCATCTGCTCTTTATTTAAGTTACTTCAAAAACAAATGCTTCTTCCATGGTGCCTGCAGTACGTGATATGATTAACGTAAGTAAAATAAATCAGGTTATAAATTTGCAAATACCATCAGGACATGCCTATGTAAAAAATTAATGAGTACACAGTCCATTGCCATAAATGGATTTATTCAGTTTCCCTCTGTTCCCCTTCTTGTTTATTGGTGGCACCTGGCACATCCCATACAACAGAGGTCCATCTTGTCACCTGTGCAGAGGCACTGAACTACTGAACCACTAATGACCCCCTGCACTTCCAGAGATGATTGCATTTTGCCTTCATCAGCTTTCAGTAGGAGCCCTGCCTCCTGCAAGGACCCCAAAAGCAGAGGCAGTCTCCTCCAGAGAGCTATTTGGCTTTTAGGGAACCTTAGCCATTGCCTGACATCCCTCATTTTTCTTTGACCATTTTTAGAGGGAGTCTATATTGTCTGATTCCTAATTTAGGATCCTTAGATGAAATAAACCGAGAGCCTTGAGTATGTGACCCTTTGAGGATTTGAGCCTAATCTCTTTGCACAAGGATCAAAGTCAAATCTTGCCTATTTGGTTTTTAATGCCTGACAAAATTTGAATTTAAAATATTTAAAATATTTAAAAATAGTCACCTCTGAAAATGGCTAGTTTATAGAAATTATTGTTTGCTTCTAAGTTTTCTTTTAAGAGAGCTAGAGATAAGAGCATAACTGGATTAAAGAACCTTTATATTGTAATCTCGTCTTTTTTTTAAAACCCAACAAAACTGGAAAGTCTGATGTTGCATTTTAATTTGAACTGCATGTGTTAATGGAAGTAGGTACAAATCAAAGTTTAACATCTTGAATGTATTACCATTTTTGCATTCCTTTTCACTTACCTAAGAGCCTTTTTGGCAAGCCATGTAGGACTGAAATGTTGAATTAGGAATTACACAAAGACCTGGAGTATGGCACATGATTGCCCATTATCAGATAAGAAAACCAAATCCACAAAAAGGGTACAATTTTTGCAGAGATGTTTGTCTTCACAGAAGCGCTTGTTTTGACCTGCTGGTTTGGCAGATAACCGTTCATTTAAAATAACAGATAGATGAAAGAGGTTCTCTTTAATCTTTTGCTAACATCTAAAGCAGCTGTTGCTATGGGAAATGTATTTCTCATGCAACTCTCCTGAATATTACATGATGATCCTAATCCTCGCCATATGCACACATCGAGAAAAGAGAAAGGTGACGGTTTTGTGGTGTGGCCTTCCCTTCCGGCCTCTGCTGTATTTGATCTGCACAACCTGTAAACACACTTCTCATTTCCACAGCATTTCACTCGACAGAACATGATGCCTCTTTTAATGAGTCACCATCTTGCTGTCTCATGCATATTTCAAATTACATTTTAAATTACTGGATGAAAAGAAAAGCAAGTTAAATACCAGCACCCTCTTGGTTAAGCTGTCACACTATTGTACTATTTCTACTGAAATGCCAGCCAAATTTCCCAGGTGTGGTTTCCATATCTCTCACATAACATCCAAGTAAAATCTCTGCATTAAAATAATGCATATAAATATACTGGTGGTTATTAAGGGGAAAAAAAACACCACACATGGTGTAAGTTCATCCAAAAGAAACTATATTAAAGATCCGGTGTGAGACAGAATTTTGGATGAGCTCTAAGCAACTTTTCATCAGCATGGTTCTCTGAAGAGAAACACTTTCCAGTACTGCTCCTCTATATAAATGAGCTAACCTCAGACGTTACCAAGCACCCAAACAACTGGGCTGTTTCAGACTTGCAGTACATTAATAAATGATGATGTTTATAAAAGATATTGCAGATATTTTTCCAGGTCTATGCAAAGCCCAATAAAGAAGAAAAAGAAAAAAAAAGGAGAAATCCGAAAGAAGTCTTTAATATTTTTAATGTGGGGCCAAGGACATACAAGCCTAACGCAGGAAGACTACTCTGTGTTGAAAGACTACTGCAAGCCATCTGTGCTCTTGGTGCTAGGGAAAGGGCATATGTTCTCAGAATGAGCCCACTGGCAGCCCTGAGTTTGTTTATTTATTTGTTGTGGATGTTTTTTGAGCAGTAGCTCAGCAGAAGGTTGCTAAATGCAAGTATAATTAGAAAAGTCTGAAAATCCTCCAGTGAGTAAGCAGATCCAGAGGAGCAGATGGTGCACCCCTTTGATGGTTTCCTGTCAGAGAGGGTGATACAAATCCTCACCATGCTTTGCTCAAGGTCTCATCATGCGGCTTTGAGGGACATTTCAGATGATTCATTAAGTTTACTGAATGGGATTGTTTGTGTATGTAAACATCAAAATGTTGTCACACCCCAGGTAATTACTGCAATAGGGCCTTTGTGGCAGAAATTAAATATGAATACACAGAGAAAACAAACAGCAGAGCACAGGTATGTGTGCATGCACACCTACTCCTCCACACTGCCTGTAGTTTTCTGTCTTTCTCTAATCTCTTGTGTGTGCTGTAGCCTACTGCCCTCAGTGCCCACACACCCAAGTGTTTGGGACAGAAAAATCCCAGGAGCTGATATGGCTGCAGGTTGAATTCACACATTTCTGATGACTTCTGAGTGCCTTGGAGCTTGCTTGTTGCTCTCACCTTCTCACGTGGGTCTGTGTGCTTTGCTGTATGGTCTGCAGAAATCTTATTGCAGATTTCTCTGGAGATGCCTTCATATGTAGTCCCATTCTAAGAGGTTCTGGTATTGCTCTGACAGGCTTGAAGGGAGAGTTTCAGAGCATCTTTAGAGTGCTTTCAGGGGCCTTCTCTTGTTTGTCTTTCTCTATCAGCCCAGCTACCCAGCATGCCAACATTTTTCGTAGCTTTGGGTACTTCTTCAATGACTCTGTGCCCAACCTGGCAAAAATGGAAGCTTCCCAGGGATACCTCTAGCAGTGCCATTGCTGTGAAATAGAATATCTGTGTTTGTCAAACACCTGTGCCAGTGGATACCCATAACAAGAATTAAGAAGATGCGATAAAGCACATCAAGCTGTTGGATTTGAAACAATGTGGGTTTCAAGAATCTGGCTAACAGAGAGAACAGATATTTGTGTCCTTGCACATTGCAGCCATTTTGAGTATTGCTCTTTACTCTAATGATTGATCTGCAGATGACCAAAGTATGTAATTTTTTAAAAGAAGAAGAGAGATTTTTCCATCAATGATAACTGCATATATGAAAAAAGGGTATTTTGAAATTTACAATTTACATTAAGGTCTTTGCCCTGCACTTGTTCAGGACGTTACCTGTAAAGTCATTAAAAGAAGAAAGGTTTTAGACTGAGGAATGCCTAAAGGAATGCTTAATATAAATTCTTTGGTGGTGTTCACTGGCCAGAAAACAATCCATTTGGTATGCAGAAGGTGTAGGGAGAGGAGAAGCAGTGCAAGACAGCAGTCATCTGTAATCTTGTAAGACAGCAAACACATCACAGGTGACAATTTGTCAATAACCCCAAAGGCAAATAGTAGGTAAAGGAAAAAACACCCTGAGGTTATTGCAATATCAGAAAACAGAGGGCTGGAGCATAAAGGAATGCAGTTTGTGTAAAACAGGGAGGTAGAAAACAAATGCCTAAACCAAGGCATGTGCTCTTTTAATTCTGTCCCTCCTTTTGATAGAAGTATCAGGCTAAATCGAAACCTGATGTAAGTGCAGCAAAATCAGTCAAACAACACTGAGGATAAATTGCTGTCATAAATCATCAAAATCAGTGACAATTTTATGTATTCTTGCCAAAAATTAATCTGGTCCATTACAACAACAATTTTTTTGACACTCAACGCTAAATTTAATTTCTGTTTTCTATACAATAAAATAAACTCGAGCTTTGGTGTGTAACAAGATGCTCATGTCCTGGGAAACATTCCTCGTACTATTACTACATCTGCTCCGTGGATGGGAGGGTAGAGCATCCCTGGTCTGCCATCCACTTTCCCTTCAGGTGTGCCTGGCTCCACACTACCCTCCTGTGTGCAGTGGAGGGAAGGGCTTTTGCAGTGCATGGAGCCAGAGAGGAGTGAGACAAGGGAATAATCTATCCTGTGCTTGGCCTCTTACCCTGCCCTTGCTGAGTGCAAATGCAGGCACACCCAGCACTTGGTGCAGCTGGAGGGTGGTCAAAGAACATTTCCACTCCTCAGCATAATAGCAGTGTAGATTGTGACTCGACTTCCAGGTGCAATACCCACTTCTTCCACTGTGCCACCCCAAATAATCATATTGATAATTGAGTTTTCAGGCTTGCAGGCTCCACTGTAACTGCTGTGACTCCAAGGGGAGTCATATGCCTCAAAGAATGGAGTGAATGAGTTTTCCTTTACAATAGTAAAGATGTAAGGAGTTGTTGAGCACTCAGGCAGTGATGTCTGGGCATCTGATTTCCATTTACAGATCTGAAAACTGCCTTTACCTGGCTGCCTGTCCCTTGGACTGCACAGTACTGACACAGTGCTAGCACTGTCTACTTTATAAGAAACTTTTAGAAATGATCATTATCTTAGCACTACCATAAAATTATTTAACCTTTGTCTTTTATCAAAAACTGTAGAAGAGACAAACTGAGATTATTTAGGTATCTGATTTTTTGTGTGCATGTATAAGATTCCAGGTTGTACTAATTAATTCTGTTTCTATTAAAAACTCTGTGCTAGTTTGAAAGGCTGCATTTGCATTCCAGCTAGAGTGAAGATTTTATTTTCTAGCATGAATCTCACCATTAATCAGAGCTGGATGTAATTTACACCACCTTCAAAGAGCCTCTAAAAAGATAACCAAAAATGTTAATCAAATTACAAAATCCACAGAGAAAAATTCGGCTCAGAAATAAATTATTCCAGCATGTCTGTCTTCTGTGGCATTGCCAATGTAAATCTATGCAGTAGGCCACCACAGTGGAGTCCACAGGGGCTAAGTTTGAGGTTTTGCTTTATACGTGTTCTTTTTAAAAGCCTGGCTATCTGCTTGCACAGTGTTCTGGGGTAACTGAAAAGTGTGGTTTTGACACAGTATATGCAAAATAATCCAGATTACTTTGTTGTGCAAAATGAAATAATCTACAGCATTTCACTAATTTACCCTACTTTGCATATCTTAAAGATTTCATTATGATCTTTGTTCATGCCCACTCTTCACTTGCTTGCCAGCCAGTCTTCATAGTGACTAAGATAATGAAAGCATAACTTTATAGGTCAGGATCTGTAAGGACAGATAAGTTTTACAGAATAATAATTATTTTAGTATTAGATAGACATATCTTTTAAAAACTCTGCATATGTTTTAAATTAAATGGACACAGAATTTAAATAAAATAAAATAAAAAACTCCAACTCATGAGTTTTTTCTTTAGTTATATGAATTTCAACCCACATTTCTGTAACCTTCAACAGTGAGCAATATGGCCTGCTTTAGGTTCTCATTTTTATGGCAGATTTCCTGTAGGAATCTGTGATATCTAAAGATTAAAATGCAAACCAATTGAGAGACCCATCATTAAAAAAAAGAAAATCACTCAGTTTAATAAACAGCCAAAACTTTTTTTTTGCATATCCAGGTTTTGCAGAAAACCTAAAGCAGGTGTCAGCTATCCTTGCACTGGCAGACCTGGAGCTGGCTGTGGTGCAGCATCTGTGGAGCCACGGAGGGCATCCTCAGACCTCCTCAAAATTTCTCCCCTCCCGTGTATCCTTGCTGACCCATATTTTTAGTAGACACGTGTGTTCAGGCTTTAGCTGAATTGTTCAAGATGCTGAACACATTCAGTATATCACAAAAGAGCAATCTGCTTATTTAATGGTACTGCAACATTTGGAATATTACATTGTATGATGTCATTAACCCACTGATTTGGTAATTAAAAATATGACAAGTAGGTGACTGTATTTTCACATGTGTACATTTTACTTCCCTGAGATTGGGGAGATTTGGATGCATATAGGCTGTAATCTCAGCATTTTGTCTTCTACTTTCTTCTTAGTTAGAAAGCATGCAGTGTTGCCATTACAGCTCATGTATTTAATAACTGGAAGCATCAAACCATCCAAAATAAGCTGCAAAATCATCACTGGATTATTTTTGAAAATTCCATCAGAAGAAAACTGTTCCCTGTTAAAAAATTTCCTGTTAAGTGTATAATGTATAGCAATGATATTAGATAAAAACAAAATATTATGGTCTTGTATTGAAAAATATTTTAACAGTGTGTTTAAAATGACTGAAATAAGTTTTAAAAAGACTATGTGAACCTTGAAATACAATTTTAGCTATTTTTGTGACAATAAAAATAGTATACATCAGATGCTGGAAAATGTCAGGGGCTAACGAGCTAAATTACATGGTTTGTACCTGTTTTGATGTTAATTTTGCAAATTCCTTTTTGGGTAAAGATGGCCCTGAAGAGTGCAGGCTTTGCAACTCACATTTCCTAGTACAGAAGCTGAAGTGTAAGCAGTTATGTCTGAAAGCAAATGTTTTGAAGAGTCTCAAGATCATGTGCATGTTTCTTTCCTGTACGATATAGCCTCATCACAAAACTTTTTCTGCTGCCCTCATGAATGCCCAGGAAATGACTGTCAGGGTCTGTATGGTGTAGCCTGAGGAGCAGCTGAGCACAAGGGTAGCTGCTGCTGCCACATGAAGCTCTGTGGAGCACCAATCCTACAAACTGGTTTCAAACTTCCTGCAAGATGGTGATCCCCAGAGAGGCAGATGATCTTTAACAAAACAAGGTGTTTGCCATTTGGAGCCAAAAATCCCATCTAGAGGAGGGCAGAAAAGGAACAACACACTTCCGTATGCTGCAATATGATGCTGTTTTGGGCTTTTTTCCTTCTCTTTCATGCACATTTTTCTTATCTGAATTCAAGCCTGATGTCACCTATCTTTCCTTTCTCAGTTCATATGTAGGTTTTCACGCACGCTCATCACTTCAAGGACAAATTCTTAAATTTGCAGGGAATGGGTCCAAATGGCTAATCCATTTTAGAAAAGCTGATTTATCATCAGGATCAAAGCAAGTCTTTGCTTCAAGATATTGTCCTTGGTGGTTCCTCAGCTCCCCAGGAGCTTGTTTCTCCTCTCCTTATTTCTGGGGAGGCAGATCCTTTCCTGTTTCTGTGGTATCTTAGTTTCCTTGTTGCACTTGTGGGTCTGAAGCCCAGGATCTTGATGCAGCTGCTCTGCCACTGGAGATTTCTTTGTCCTGTCCGGTATTTTCCTTTGCTGTCCCCTGGGTTTCTAAATTTTTTTCTTTTTTGTCTTTTCTTCTGATATTATCATTAGCATCCTGCCTGTGCCATGCTAGAGTTCTGAGGGAAAGCATTATGTTCTGCAGAGAGGTTTTGCCATCTCCTCATGCTTACACTGGTGTAAGACCGAGGAAATTCTGCCATTTATTTGATGGGTGTAGGTACTTTTGGGGGAGTAAGAACAGCAGTTTTCATGGCCAACCTCTTGAAATGTCTCCCAGTATGGTAAATGACTGGACCTTTTCATGCACAGCTTCTTCAAAACTTACCCCTTTGATCTGTAGAAATATTTTTACATGATTTTTGCAAACCTGTGTTGTGATGATGAGAAAAATTTCTTAGCCAGGACACAGTAACTCTGTGACAGACAATGAGTTCAGACTGGTTTGCAATTTATGTGGAGGTCTATCAGGTAGAATTAGAAATTCACTGTGCAGGAGAATAGACATCAGCCACTTTTAGTGCAACCATCTCCCAGTAAGCTATAGTCCCCATAGAGCTCACTGTGTGCCCTTTGAACAGTTTCTTTCAAGAAAGATTAACACAGAAAGATCCTGGGATATATTTATATCCCTCCTAATGGACAGGACTGTTTTCCCCCAGCATTCAGACTACCTGCTGTAATTTCCGTGCACATTTTCATTTTACTCATCTAATGAAATACCAAGGCAGAGATGTTGGGCCTGAATGTGGGGAAATATGTGTGCTGCAGATAGCAGCCTTGCCTGAAATGGCTTGCCTTTGGTAATGTTCTCTGCACAGACTGTTGAGATGCTCTTAAAAATGTTCTTATTTGGTTCAAAATGCAATTAAATAAGCTCTATGAGTCCAGATTAAAATACTTCTGTGATACTGTTTTCTCCCCCTCACAGTGTGTATCAACGTTGGAGGTAGAGAGCTGTCAGCCAGTACAGTTTGCATAAATACAGCAGATGTTGAAAAATAAAGGATGGGAGAGCTACCACTAGAGAAAAGTGATAAAAAACCTGAGAAAAGCCTCTGACTTTATAATCCCTTTGAAACATGTTGAAGAATATTATCAAGCTATTCTATCTTCCTGCACCACCATGTTATACTTGACACTGAAGTAGGACACAGTGTTTTATTTACCTCTGGGTGGTGATTTATGGCAAGCATACAAATCTCAGTTTTGACACAGTACCCCTGATTAGCTGGGTGGTACTGTCTATTGAAAAGTGTCCATATAATATTTCTATCTACCTATGTAGAATACTCTAAGAGGAATTAATACAGCAAAGGTGCTTAACTCTTCCAGCATCTGTGTCACTGTTGAAAAAAAGTGCTATTTATCATCCTATTCACGTCTCTTGGTACTTGGTTAACTTTACTCTGAGTATGTAGAGATTTTGTAATTTAAATTTCCCAGTCAAGTTCAGCAGATGAATAGGGAATAATAACCTACAATTTGGGGGAATGGGTAACACTTTCTGTGTTGCTACTCAGGGAGCAAAAATAAAGTTCCTTCACTAAAGAGAGTGAAGAAAGAAATACAGTTTCTCCAGACTTCAGGCATCGTAGCAGTCAAAACTGGACTGCCTCTGAAAGAATACTGATTGGTAGGACACAAGTGAACATGTCTCTACTGAATCCAGTGCACAAATATTAAGAAACATTTTTATTCATTCACGGAGGGAGAGATGGAGAAATATTGCTTTATTCACTCCATACGGCACAGTTACAGTGCAAACAGGTCACTCATCAGTCAGTTCCTCTTTCTAGTGCATCTCATGCATTCTATGGCTTGCCTATAACCAGCTGAAAAACATGTAACTTCCTTTAAAGTATTTGATCACCAAACATGCAAAATTCCCTTTTGAATCAAGAAAGAGGAAATAGGTCTCTTGATGTAGGAATAAACAACAGAATTCTGTGGTCTTAATGTTGTTTCTTTCTGTAATTTACTGTCTCCTTTTTGTAGTGTGGTATTTGACTGACAGAGGAATACAAGTGCTAGGTTCTTTTGACTATCCAGATCATTGCAGAAGCATGAACACATTTTGTATCCCTGAAGAGAAAAAAAAAATAAGCATCAGCAACATGCCAAAAGCAAGTCCTGTGCTCTTTAAAAGAGGATAAAAACTATAAAAACTGTTGTTTTGATAAAAGTGTTAGAAGAATTTAAAGAAAGGCATCCAATTTAGTGATATACAGAAAACAGACAATTAAGTGCATAGCTAAAATGGATATTCCCTTCTACTCATATATCTATCTGAAAGGGCTTTGATTAAACACAAAAATATTTACCCTATAATGACGCTAGGTAGTATTTTCATTTGCTTCTAATTTATTTTGTCGTATTCCATGGTATGAACAAATTAAATACCACACATGTCTTAAATGTCTCAAACAATTAAATTTATCTATGTTTATTCTTGCTATCTGTCTGCTTCCCTGTCAGACACTATTAGGTCAATGCTCCTGAGAAGTGGCATGGAGTGGGGGTACTATGAACCAGCCAAATCTTACAGAAATAGAGTTGAAGCGTCTCTTGAAGCTGTTAGGGATTTTCAAGAGGTAAAACCAGCTTCTGAAACTAAGAGAGTTTGTGAAATTTTGCTGAGACTGCAAGGACACAAGCAGGTCAGAAAAGGCATTTGATGCCTGGGATAAAATCCCATGCAAGTTTTTTCAGGCCTGGAAGGATACAACTGTGCTAACCCTATGAGTACACTGCCAGAGGCAGACTTCCAAACGTGGTGTCAGTATGTGTAGCAAGCACTGAAATTTCTTTACCATCACACAGAAGGATAATCCATCCTGGAACTATCTTCCTGTTAATCCTCTGTTAGCCTGGCTTTTCAGCACAAACTAGAAAATGTGGCCCAGACACTGCAACACATTCTCAGAGATAGACTGATCATCATAACTACCAAGGTAATAGCTGTGTTCTTTCTTACACGCAGCACAGGGCTGGTTTTGTTTTGTTTTAGTTAAATCTAGCTCTGCGTGTGTCCTGGCCAGTGCCTCAGTAGTGTCCCTGTGCCTCTGCAGAGACTATTGGCAAGCACCGTGATATTCAGGCCTGCCATGTCTGGGTAGAAATCTTGCTAATACTTGAAAAATGCTTTCTTTGAAAGCTGGAGTAAATAAGCAGCAAACCACAGTTACATGGAAAGAAAAATAACAATGGTGCAAATATATTGACTGAGTTGAGGTCCCTCTACTTTTCATCTCAGCCAACTTGAGCATGACTTCCAGTGCAGCCAAAGCCTTCTCTCTGTGAGTGCAACAAAAACTTCCTAGCCTGAGGGATGAAAACACCCAAACTTCAGGGTTTGGAAGAGCACGTTATCCCTTCCTATGGGATTTTGGCTACTTGACTTCTAAATTATTCTGCCAAGCAAATACTGGTAACAGCCTGGTGGGTCAGCAAATGTGTTTTAGCTTGCCTTTATTGCAGCCAGCAATGTGTCTTCAAAGGCCCCAGGGAGATTCTCAGAAGCTGTGTGTGCAAAGGGGAACTTTCTGCATCTACTCAGGCAACCTGGCAGCACCATGAGCAGCTTCCTCTGGTGTGCCTCACTGCATCCCCTGAGATGGGGGGAGCACTGTGGCCCTATGGACATTCCCAGCAGGAGTTTTTGGGACAGGACTGCAGGGAATCCTGTAGGATTGCCTCTGTCTCATACCACAGGCTCAGCTTGGAAGCACTATCCCATGAAAGCTGAGCAGACATTGCACTTTGCCATGTGGGACCAGAAAGTCCCACAGCACCCAGATATTTGGGGTGGGATCACTCAAAAAAAAAGCAACAGCTTCAGCAAAAAAAGTACTGGATGGTCCTTCTGGTCTCTTGGCTCAAGCCCTACAGCTGGCCTGAGGCTGCTGTGCATGGGGCTGAGCACACACCCTACAACTTCAGTGTCTGTGCACAACCTCCACAAGAAACTATTTTTATTCCTGCAGCCAAGAGTGCTTCTCTAAAAGGTCAGTAAACACCAGGCATAGATCAGTGCCAGCAAAGTCAAGGGGATCCAGATGAAATGAGACAGGTTTTGAACACGATATTGTAGTTTATTGCTGTGTAACGACCCATGGTCGCATACATACACACAGCATGGGTGTCAGCCAGCTTCATACATGAGTCATTGCCAGCCCTGGAAATACAGACTGCTGCCTGGTGAGCTGCTCTGCTCACTCAGGCATCAGACATGTCCCTGGGCAAAGGTAAAATGAGCACAGGACAACAAGGAGCACAGTTGGAGAGCCACAGAGTCATGGAATTATAAAATGGATTGGGTTGGAAGGGACCTTAAAGAACATCTGGTTCCAACAACCCTGCCATGGGCAGGGACACCTTTTACTAGAGCAGGTTGCTCAAAGTCCCGTCCAACCTGGCCTTGAACACTCACCAGAATGGGGCATCAGCAGCTTCTCTGGGCAGTCTGTTCCAGGACCTTACCACCCTCACAACAAAGAATTTCTGCCTAATATTTAATCTAAATATCTCCTTTGTCTGGAAATGAAAAGTAGTGTATGCATGTGTTAACAAGAGAGACAGGCAGGAAATGGAGAGAGTTGGAAACAACCAGAAAACCTGGTATCTGTGTGTGAGAGAAAACAGTCAGAGCAACGTGCAAGTTGGAGGAAGATCAGTAACTGTAAATAGTGAGTACCTTCTCCTTCTTAATTCCTGCTATGTTCAAGAAAACTAGAGTCTGTGCAATTTTTAATGGCACAGCATCCTAGAAGAAGTTGCTAGCATCAATTCATTAATGAAAATAAGATTTTCAGAACATCCTCACTGAGAACTTTCCAAATCCCTTGACAACCACAGAGGCCTAGGGTCTGGCTGTCACTATTTTTTATATTAGGGGAGAAAAGTGCCAAGGAGGAGAGTATCAGTGGGTGGGTATTTGGAAAAATATGATTCTAATATTAGCTTGAAAAATCAGCAAATTTGCGGAGTAAGTTGTTAGACTATGAAGATGCAGTTGCTTGGAACAGGGTGCTGGTTCCAACAATGACCTGATGAAATGATCTATTAAAGTAAAATTTTTCCTTTTCTAAGGCTTTTCTCAACTTTCTTCATTTTCAGCAGTGCACTTGGATAATTTAAACCAGAATGAAAGTAGAGAGTAGCAGCATACTGAAGACTCAAAATACCCCTTGGTTTACAAATCCAGAAGAAAGGTAAGACATTCCATTAGGCCTATTTTTCTACATTATTTATTTTCCTGCTGTGTTTATCTACATGCTGCCTATAAATCGCACAGATAAGCAAATCTACTGTCAGAAAGCTTATACTGTAAGTCTACTTTAGATAATCCAGTGATCAATCACTCCAGTGAACAGCTGGAGACAGGCAGCATTCCTGGGTTTAAAGAGAAATTCAAAGGCAAAGAAAGCATTTGAATAAAAGGAAGGGTGTTTTAAATGAACTGCGAGGCAGGCAAAGAGGATGAGTTGCCAGTGGAAGAAAGAACATTCCAAAGAAAGAACTGAAGAAATGCTGGACTCAAGGCAAAAGAGCAGAGGGATGCCAGGGTTAGATCCTCAACAGCAGAACAGAGGGGAAGACAGAACACCATGGATTCAAGAAAATTTGAAGGGCTGTGTAATGCTGAAGGTCTGGTGCCCTGTATTTTGGCTGCAGTGATTGCTGGTAGATAAGAAGGGGATAGAAGAATGTGTTCAGGGAATAAAAGGAAAGGATCACTAAGGAGTGGATATGAATCCCAGGAAAGGATGTTTCAAGCTCAAGTCTTGATGTTAGCAGTGTTTAGTTGGTTGTTCCTTTCTCTCTCTCTCTCTCTCTCTCTCTATCTAATAGAGTTTTCATTTACCACAGATTGTTCCACAGCTGTTGGATTTTAGGTATTAGCTTTTGAGGAACATAAGAAGTTAGCTTATGCAGATCTCTTGCTCAAGGCCTGCATGTCATTCAAATTCCACTTAAATCCTATTTTGAAGATTTCAATGCTTCACAAGTCTTAAATTCCTCAAGCTCAGGGGCCTGCTATTTGCCATTTGCTTTTGATTTCTGATTGGGTGACACCTCAAGCCATAAAGTTTAAACCAGTACCCTGAATCACATCATATTTGTAGGTATATTTGTGGGATTCCCTGTTTCTGCTTGCAAAATTGAATTTCCCCTGGTGTTCAGTAATTGTGCACGGATGGGAGTGGTATTCTCATTAACCTGTATCAATGTGAATTTATGAAAATTGCCTGCCCTATGTTTGCATACTTTATTTTCTCACAGTCCAGTACAGTTCTGGTGGCTGAGGACAGTGTAGTGGGGCCTGGCTGCTGGCTTGTGAGGACAGGGTAGGGCTGAGCATTTGCTGAGACACTGATCACATTCACTTTTGTTTTAATCCTCCTGCTGCCCTGAGCTTGATGCTGTAAGTGTATTCTTGAAAACAAAGACTGTGTTCAAACAATTACTCTCCAAAATGTGTGTTGTTAAAATTTCACATGGAGACAGCAATTTGCATGTTAGATGTTCTCTGGTGACTGTCAATTTAGCATCAAAATATTGTGAAAGATGCTACATACCTTTAGCCATTAGCAGATGGACTAACATACCCAGGTCATGGGAACTGGATCAATTCAAAGTTTATAAACTGCTCTTATGACCTGTTTAATCTTGCCTTTAAACCCATAACTGCACCCCATGTACAGCTATTCTACTGTTAGCTATGGTTTTCTGCTCCAAGTTAATAATCTCTTGTTTTGAAACTTGAATTTTCTCTCGGCCTCTCCAGGATCTTAATTCTCTTGCAACTTGTGAGGTTTCACAGTTTGGAGATTAATGAATTGGATTACATTGCAGCCTTACCTATTGCTTTGGAATTACATTACAAATCAGCAGGATATATCTGCTGCTCCTCTGCAAGCACCTTATGAATAGTCACAGTCCTGCTGTGAGTGCATCTAGGGTGACTGGAGAGATGTCTCTTCTTCAGTGAATTTGTGAAATAACAGGTTCTTTAATGTAAGGTTTGTGCCTCATCCCAGAGTACAGCCACAGAAGAGGAGAGTCTTTTAAAGTAATTTACTAAATATGTTCGTATCAAAGTCTGATGAAGGGGTTTATTTCACTAGGAAACCCTTCTCTTCAGTGAAGTGGGCTGCAACGCACTTGCCAAACCACTCATCCATTGCTAGCAGGAATAAGCAGGGAGTTAAATCAAAGAAACAGATGTGGCTGGGTTGGGCAGCTTTCCTTTTATATGTAAATAAATAGGAACATGTTCATAAGTTTTGTAGTTTTCTGATAGTGCTTTTTTGGCTCAGTGGCAAACAGCAGTCAGACAAGCACTCTTCATATAGGATCTGTACTCCAATCCAGTGCAAGGTTCAGTTCCTTAGAAGAAACTTGCATATCTGAACATCCAAGCTCCAGATTTTGTCCACTACTGGCATATTTGAGGGTCAAAAGAATCCATTCTGTATTGCTTGGATTATGCAAAGGAGCTTCCAGCAGTTCCAGAAAATATAAATCTGTGTAGCAGTACAGCGAGGAGGTGCCGACACACCGCGGACAAGATTTAAAAAGGCAAAGGATTCAGACTTACCTGTTTCTGCCATGTCTGTTCCCCTTTTCCTGAAATCACTGTGCAGCTGGGATTTTTGAAATAAAAATAATAAAAAATTTGGATTGCTGAAATTGGAGGTACATCAAAGGAGACCTGTCTCACACGTATTTTTATACAATGGCTGTCTTACTAAGATGTACAGCCCCCATTTTTGTTGGGTTTAATTCAGAATTGGTCAGACTGGCTTCTCCTTATGGAATCACAGAGCTTGCCCATTGAATTCCTCTAAACCCTCCAAAACAAAGATACAGTAAATCACCTTTCCTTTTTTTCTTTGAGTATAAATCCAGCTGTTTTCTGCAGTACTTCTAAAAGGCTCAGTTTCCACACACACGCACACACACACAAAAAAGTATTTTTTTTAATATGAGTGTTGAATCAGGACATTCTAGCATTTTTTCTTTCCTATTCTGCACTAATAACAATGTCAACATACCTCCTCCAAAAATCCCCAAGGTGCGTTCCCCCTTAATTTTTGGACTATGAGGTTTAAGGAAAAGTTTTGCAGTTTGTTTTGGTTTTGCATGAAATGAAACTAACACTGCCTAAAATATATTGTTCCAGACAGGATGTCAACTTTGTATTAGCTTGCCTTTTCATGGATCCTGTCAGAAAGTCTAAATGGGTGAATATTTCACATGGAGTGAATGATAGTTATGATATGGCTCTGCTACACTGTATGTTTTGTATTATGGATTTTTGAGGAATGATCATCCTAAATAGAGATCTCTTTATCCTCATGGGAGTTGATGGGACTTCTGAAATTAATAAAGATTTTTTTGGATGAGTCACTACTTCAGACCAACTTTTTATGGGTTATATGAAAGAAAATGAAAGGCAGAATTAAAGAAAACCCCCTCACCTCCAGCTGTCATTGGCCAGCAGCTAAGAGCCAATTTTATTTCACACTACAGAATCTACAAAATATAAGATATCCTCCAGATATTCATTTTAATACCTCAGTAAATTAATTGTACTCTTTCACTCTTTCCATGGAGCTGCAGCATTCTTGTCTTCACGGATTTTCAATGTAATCCAAACCTTTTTACTTCACAACATAAAATTTCTTCCCAGGACAGTAGCTCTATTCAGAACAAAGAGGTTGTTTTCAAGGTCTTCATGCCACCTAAAATTGTTAAATATACTTACAATTTTCCAATCCAGCAGGCATGGGAGTGTTCCTCCTTGTCCTGCCTGTTAAATTTAGTTAGATGTTCTGAAAAGAAGAGCAGATTGTTCACCACTGGCAGGTAAAATCAGGAAATACAAATATTGACTCAAGACCTTTGCAGGACAATTAAACAGCTAATGAAAGGGCTGAAGTTCCTGTAACCACAGAGAGCAGGAAAGAAGGAAGATGTGCCTCAGTTTGGCACTTCTCTGGGTCCTAATTCTGACACTGAAATGCTTTGGCTGTGAAGATATAAAGGAATTCCAGTGAAGCATCACGAGTAACAGGCAAATGCTTTCCAAAGCATCTCCCAACAAACCCAGGCATTTTATTCCCTCTTTTTATTCTTCCAGACAGGATGTTAACATTGCTTTACCTTTCCTCTGGACAGTGACAGCAAAACTGTGGCAAAGGTGAATGCCAAACAATGCAGGCAAAGCACAGCTGCTTTCCTGTCTGACAACCAAACTTTCCAAGGCAGGCACAGACAGAAGTTCAGATAGCAAGAGCAGGAGTAGTCTCTCCCAGTATGTCCTCACTGTTTTGCCAAATCAGATGGAATAAGCCAGTTTGGTGCTGAAATCCTGGTAGGTATCATGACTGGGAGTGGGAGAAGCAAATTTCCAGAGTCTCTTTTGGGCTGCTTTGGGGCCAGCACAGGCAGAGACTGTGCCTACATGTGCCTGTTATCAGCAGGGAATTCCAAGAGGGAAGAGTCTCTGCCCCACCTGGGGAAACAGTTTGGCTCACTCTGACCTCAGGTACGTGGTTACTCTCTTCCCCATCATGTGTCAGTCCTAGAAACTCTAGATTTTCTAATGGATACACTGATCTTCAAAAGTCCAGAGACAATAATAATTTACAATCATAGCAGGGCATGGGTTTTCATTCAGCTGAAAATTATGCTGTTTGTTGAACTCTGCTGGCTCAGTTCAGACAGAATCCAGAATCCCAGTAAATAGAGGTGTTTTTAGGTTTGAAAGCGGGAGGCTGAATTTGAAGCCTCGATGTATGTGAGACGAAAACAAAGGGAAATATGCAAGAAGAAGGGTGAAAATGCATTCAAATTGTCACTACATTTCTTCACCAGATAAAAAGACCAATGATTGTTTATTCTTTTTGTCACACTGGTGAGATATTCAGATACTACAGGCTACACATAAAGCTGACGAGTATTAGTAGGAGCAAGGGAACTTCAAGGCAAGTAAATTAATATCCAAAGATTCTGGGTTTCTGCTTTTCTGGGGGTACCACACATATGGACATGAGCTTCTGGGCTCTAGGGTTCTGTACCATGCACTGATTCCCCAAACTAATGCCCATAGTGGAATACCTGTATTTTGGGAGAACTAAAAGAAGATCGAATCAGATGAAGGTCATCTAATATCCAGACTGCAATAACTCTATCAAGACAGGGATGGCACTACCTGCCTGAAGAACAGGAGATACAGAACAGCAAATGGACAGGTCTTTGAGAAAGCTGCATGCTGGGTGGGAGGAGAAATGATTTGGTTAATCCCATGAGTGGAACTGCCAAATCTTGCCCTGTTCAGCAAGGCTAACAGGAGACATGTCTGTCCTGTGTAAATACATTAGGAGGATAAACATCAGGAAGGAAAAGAGCTGGTTAAGCTAAAGGACAATATTGGCTCAGGAGGAAATGGTTATAAAGTAATCATGAATAAATTCAAAGTGGAAGACAGAAGCAATTTTCTTACCGTCATGGTGAGGTTCTGGAGCAGCATGCTGGTGGGACAAGCAGACATTAACTATTTCTTACAAAATATAGCTCAGGGAAGAGAATATATGACATGACAGCCTGTGGCAGCAAACTCTGGGATTGATGTATTCCTAAGTGACAAGGTGCAATCGCTGGAAAAAGCCTATTATCTCAGATGAGGACTGCCTTGCCCACTGCCATTTGATGTGAATGTTAATGTCAGGCTTACCAGAGCTGTCTCCCAGGCTAAGGCCCTCACTCCTTCCCACTGTCATCACTGCATGTGCTGGCTCTGCCTTGCAGACAGTCCAGGGCTGCCCTGGCAGAAGATGACCTGACCTGGACAGAAACTGAATCCTCAAGGCTATAGAGACTTATTTCTGCCAGAAACTGAGTGCGTAATTATTTTTGGGTCAGGGTACCAAGACGATGAATATTTCTGACCTGATGTCATCCTCTGTGCTCTGGGTAGTTGCATGCTTGCCCCATTTGTGCTAACACCCCTTGTCACAAAAAGCACAGAATTTTTGAGAACTGTCAGAAGGTTGACCCGAATGTGACATAACTCATGAGGTTTTCCAGCTCTCCATGCTGCAGGGAAGCCTTAGTGGGGCAGTGGGACTTCAAGCAGAAGTTCAGTCAAGCAGAAATGCCTTATGTGTTACACTGGCTCACAGCAGGGCTTCCCTCACTCTTCTTGCTTGAGCCTTTTTTTTTTTTTCAGATTTGGAATGGATTTAGCCAGATGTTTGCTACAGTGCAGGATGAACAACTTATTCAGAAACACCTGTGTGATTTGATAGGAGTATCCTACTGATAATTTCATACTGTGCTTATTTAGAGCAGGGGTTTGTTGCAACTGTTAGCCCTCAATTTCTAGAGGGCTTCTTCTGGATCATGAATTCAAATAGTAAATAGTTAACATGGTATGAGGACCAGCAGAACGGATAGGTTTTTGCATGGAAAAGAGCTTGCTAAGTGTGCCTAAGACCAGGGATAACCTCTATTAACAGCCAGAACATCTCAAGTGGTTGTTCTAATCCCCACTTTCAGTCATTGCAAGGAGCTGGAAAACTACTTGTTCTGGCCTATTTATTTTGTCCTAATATTAATCTTCATGTTGTCTGTGTAAGGAACATGCTGGTGACTTCTCTGTGTCTGGAAACACAAAGTCTGATCACCGTTTTAAATTGCCTTTGTTACTCTGCAGCTGCTAGCTGCAGATATTTTTGCTGGATTTTTAAAATTAATCAGTGTGGCAAGACAGGGAGTGGAAAAAGTTAAAAGTAACAGACCAGTGTTTATTTGTACTGACATCTGAGATTGTCTTAAAATGTTTTTGGATACTATGTCAAAAAATACAGGAACTGAGAGTCTTTGGATCTTGTATTGGTTTTTTTCTGGGTGTGAGTTTTATGTTATCTGGCAGGAAAAAAAATTGTTGAAATTACTTCACTGATGACCCACATATAAGTGTGATTTTGTGTTGCTATCCATTTTCTGCTGGAAAGAAAAGAACTGATTTTCTTTAGGTTTGGATTATACTTTCTCTGAGAACACTGGAGAGAAATAAAACATTATGCTTTATCCATAATGACATGTAATAACAATTATGAGGGGAAGAATGAATAGCTTGGCTACTAATAATGAAAGAAAATTTGACAGATACCTTTAAAAATGTTTAAACTTACTCTAGTATCAAGTAGAGGCTTTAAAGTACCTTCATCTTTTCATTTTAGAAGAGAATCTTCATGCATCATTCATAGCAAGGATGAATTTCTATTCAGTATGCTGCTTCTTCACATATTACCTTCATACTTCATCAGAGTCAGAAATGACTCAATGCATTCATATAGTTCAGGAAAACCACAGAACTGGTCTTCTGTACTGCAAATAAAAGAGAAAAATAACTTTCAATGTTAAAGAAATAGTTTGCAATGAAATGCAGGTCTACCAAGCTGGATGAGAGTGTTAAAATAAAATAGTTTTATCACATCCATGTCCTGAACAAAGCATTTCTGCAAAATTTCCTTTAAAGTAAAAAATTTCCTTTCAGCATAGGAACATGTATGTGATATACTTAACCACATGGGATCACTTACAAAACAGTGTGGATCTCATGCTGTTTTCAATATCCTACACTTTTTTTGATAATTTTTTGGCTCATTCATCTGTCCCTGAGAGTTTGACAATGTAAGAGCCTGAGCATTGAAACTCGTTCCTGTTTGAATTGGAACTGAACTCACATAAAGAAACTTGCCATGTGACAAATAAGGAAAAGAACAGGTTTGGTAGAGCTGCCAAAAAGTAGGCCAGATGCAAAGTATCTGGAGGTGTCTGATTTAGCACCCAGAACTAGTTTTGAGCCATGAGTGCTTCAGGGCATCCACCTGCCAGTTGTGCTAGACCCTGCTCCCTTATGGGGCCAAAGGAGAGAAGCAGGCAGAGAGCCCAGCTCATCTCTGTCTTGTAGGCTGCCTGATTTCAGTTTCACTCACCCATGTCTTTATGCCCTCTGTTTTTAAACTCACCTTTCAGATCTAGTTGAGCTCCATCAGGTTTTGGATAGTGTTCCTAACTTATTAAACCTAAGACAGAAGGTCCTAGCCAGTGTTTGCTGAAATAAAACTTATATACACTAATAAATACTAAAGTTAAACAATGAGTAAGAAAATAAGGTTTTTAGAATTATGCTAGAGAAAAGGCATCTGCATCCATTGCAGTGCCTTTGAACAAGTTGTTTTCAGTCACGTATTGCCTTCAGCTTTGCCTGAGTCTTGTAAGATTTCTTCCTTTGGCTTACAGCTCTCTAATCAGAAGGACTTGCCTCTTGTTCATGAACAGTTACCACCATGTCATATTTGTCACATTCTAAAAAAATGTGTTTTCATACTAGTTTCTGTAGTAGAGATTAGTTCAGTTCTCTGCAATTTTGGATGTGAAAGCAAGCTGCTTTGGTAGATAACATCAAGGTCATCCTCCTGCACTGTCTTCTACCCAGCATAGTGGAATTTAGCAACAGCAAAATAAATAACTTACCATAATAAAGAATTTCCCATCCTTGATCTCACAATTCATATTTTGGAGGTTCTGTTTTCTGTGATGTTACCTTCATGAAGAAAAAATGTCCATCCCTAAATGAAAACATGACCAGGCCCAAGAAATGCCGAACATAGCAAAAGAAATGTTTTCCTCTTGTCTGCATTTTCCTTCAGTAACAGCCCCCCATTCAATGTGATTAGCAATTGGTTATATTTCCGAGTGTTATTCAGCTATGAAAGGGATCTCAGTATCTTTAAATAGATTAAAATTTTCCATTGAAATAACCTTTATGGGCTCTTATCAGCTCTTGTTTGTCTTAGCTGTTTTGATTCAGGCAGCTCCGTACAGTTCACCTGATAATAATAGAACAAAAGGAGCAGAGAAAATCTAAGTCGACATGAAAAATTACTAAAGCCAAGATGTAGTAAATATAACAAATACTTTTTTGACACAAGAATGTTTAATATTTTCAAAATACATAAAACAGCCTCTTCTGATTTGAACACTGATGTATATTCATCTAACTACTCCAGCATCTCACCCTACCTTAATTATATAATTAAATTTCCTATAGTAAAATAAAGGTTGGATTTTTATATGTCTAGCAAAATTGCTTCACCTACAGATTTTTGTGAGTTCTCGAGCTAAACAACCTGTTGATTGTCAGCTATAAAATATGTGCAACTAATCCCTGAGTTGGTGCTGCACATATCTAAAGATACTATAAAGTTTTTGTTCCCAGAAGAGTAAGAACAGTTTTACATGTGAAAGTTGTAGTAAATTAGACTATGCCTAGTGAACATCCATTTAAATAACTTGATGCAGACATGTTAAACAATGTTTCTGTACAATACATAGTGAGGTAATTAATAACTAATGATACAAATCAGCCTCTGACTATAGCATTTTGATTTATATGAAATTAAGTGAAAGTAGCAAAGAAACATTATTGACTTAATAATTTCTCAGAACATATGATAAAAGTGCATTGCAGTTTTAAATTGAAAGATAATTTTCTAGAGGACACATTGCATTTTTTTTGCTGGAGGGACATAAAAAATACCTGAATAAGCTGCTTTTTAGAAAGATGAGCAGTGTAAAAAACTCTGGAAAGAAAGATATATAGGTTGTTTGTATTTTGCTTTAAAGTAAATCTTGTTATTAGGGTTGATTTTATTCCAGTTGTAACTGGAAATGGGTCATGGCCTCCTGTAGATGGCAGAACTTTGGCACAGTGTCTAACAGCATGCTGAATGAAAACAGCTTTTCCAGGGTGACTAACTCTCCCTATTTTAAGATTAACTGGATGATCCTGTGGAGATGTATTTCTCCTCTGATGATCAGTAAAACCTTAGGGCACAATCTTTTTTTTGGTGTTCTGTAACTCTGTGTGCAGCCATATTCTGGTGAGCTCAAAAGAAGTGGGGAACTCACTCTATACAAAAGTGAGGTGGTGATCAGGCTGCCTGTCACTAAGCCAGAGCTATGAGACTCTGCAGCAGCACCAGAACTGTGCAAGAGCAGCGGGAAGCTCAACACAGCACCCTGTGTATGTGATCTTTAATCCCTGTTTGCTCTGCCTGCACCATCCTGAGCAGCTTGGGCTGTGGTAAGCAGCCCCTGGGGCTTGCTGGGGGGCATCTCTTCACCTGGGCTCACTGAAGCCAGAAACATCCATCTGACCCCCCAAAAGAGGTTTAAACTGAAATATTAATTTTTCAATTCATGTCAGTTGGTAGTTGTAGTTTTGTTTGGAAACAAGAGCATGTTCCTCCTTTTCCGATACAGTGCCAGTATATGTTAATTAAGCATTATAATAATTTGCTCTCGTGCCCTGTACAAATAGTCTTCCTCTAACCAACATGTGGCTTCTCTTCATGGCTCTTCAGTCGCCACACTGCTGTTTAAACATGCTGAAAAGGTCATATTTTATACTGAATTAGGGTTCAGTCAGAAAGTTAGATCATAGCTAGATCAAAAGCACCAGCAAAACCCATTTCTCTTATGTCTATTCCTGTGAACTGGGTTCAAATCCTCAGATTTATTCAACTTTAAATTAAGTGGGGTCAAATACAGGGGCACTGTGTGCTGGAAATAGTTGTTTGCCAGATTCTGTAATAAGAGGATACAGTAAGAATGAAATTGAAAGTTTGATTAAAAATTTAGAAAGAAACATAAAAACACAAGAGTACCTCCCAAAAATTAGGAGTGAAGGGTCCAGTGTCCTCTTTCTTACAGCTCCCAGCATGTGTGAAACAGCAAAATATAGAAAATAAAAGTATATTGTGATTCTTCTGCATTAGTCCCTCTTACTCAATTATGACATTTCTTTAAAGAACTAACCAAAGTTAGTTTTTTCCCTCATTGTGCTTAGTAGTAGCATCCCATATCATTAGATACTTTAAAGAAGAAGGATGCCAGGAAAACAGTGTAGTCTTGTCCCCTTGAATATACCATTTTTTAACCTTACAGGAGGTTTAAAAAATTCTTTCATTTTAGGTGAAAAAACTAAACAAAACAAAACAACAAAACAAAAAACCCGCTCACTCCGTAATATATGTTTTACTGCACTTACTGGAAGTCATTTAGCAGTCATAATATATCAGCCACTTCAAACAACAGCATGAAATCTTTATTCTGAGGATTTAACTGAAAGCATCTCTGCAATAGCTTGAGCAGGACTTGGCCATAGATCAGATAGCACCAGTAGAAAGTGAGACTAAAGATTTTAAATTAACAAATTTCTTATTTAATTCAGATGACTTCATTACAACTAAGAAGAAAAATACATAAACAAGGGAAAAGGTTTTGTTCACCTGAAAATCTTTTTCTCCTAGTTCACAAAAATGGACACTTTCAAGTAGTACATGGCACTAAAACATTCTTGGGCAAAAGCAGATGAAAGTCATTCTGTATTAGAGGATGGTTTGGGTTTTGTGCAGCCAGGTCATGGAGTGACTGCTGCTTTATTTTAACAGGGAAAAAAAATCTGTTACCTCTTGGAGGCAAGATGATGCATTTGCCTGAGAGTTGTGGTTGATAGAGTGACAGAACCATCCATCAGTGTTGTCTTATATCTTTTGATTTTTAGCCCAGCGCTCTCCCATAGTAGTTGTTGATTACTCGTGACATTTTACCATCACTTCACACTAGCTTAACACATGTATAAATAAAATGTGAAGTCATTTGCTGGACTGAGCAACTCGGCCCCTTAACCTATCCTAAAAACCATTGTTTCTTTTATAGAAGCAATTACAAGAAATACACCTGCCCTGAAGCCTCATAAAATGCTTTTTGACAGGATCAAAAAATCAAGTGTTTGACAGCTTTATATTTGCTGAAAATGTGGAACATGAATGCAATCTAAAGGTTTTCCAGGCTTGAGCCAAAGATTGAAATATGAAAGTAGGAAGCAAGGTGAGAAGGAAAGAGGCTGTTTGAACTTTGCCTGTTTTTATTTTTTTGTAGAGATGAAAATTCTCCAATTTTATTAAATTTGTATATTTATAATGTTTTTATACAATATCACATATAAGTTTATGTATTACTTATGTAGAACAGCTACATTGATTCTCAGATGAGAAGAAAACCTAGAGAAAAAGCTAAGAATTTCAGCTGGCTCTGGCTTTGTTCTGACATGCATCTCAAATCATGTGAATACAGATACTTACAAATAAATGGAAATACATACATATACAAATACATTCTAAGAAATAAGTATGCTGTCTTTATATAGCTAGAGATTTGCATGCAAGGAGCACGTAAAACACCAATAAATCATCATGATGACAAAACTTAGTTCCATTTTGAGCTGTGAAAAACAGTCAAAGGATTGAGTTTATAACTTGTGTGGAATTCCTAATTTAAAATTTAATACTCTTCCTACTACCAGAACTACAAAGTCCACTTGAGGAAATGGAATAAAAACATAAGCTTCTTATTACCTCCACTGCTTATGAGAGATAACCTCTAACGAGAAATTTGACTGACAATTTTTTCAATAATACATGAAGCAAAATTACACACCAATTGTTTATTCCTGTGTATATTGGATTTGCATTATTAACAGTGATAAAATTGCTGCTATCTGCAGAGGTAATATGGGCTGAGTGAAAGCAAACAGGAATTAGAATTTTTTTTTCTTTTAATGTGCGTATGTTCAGATAGGGCCAAAATCAGAAGAGTCAATGCACTTACAGTAGTGTGACTCTGGTATAAATTGAAATTAGAGCCATGAAATGAACATTTCAAGGTAAAGTCCAGTGGCACTCCCAAAGAAGATCACTGGAGCTGATGAAGGTTCTGGAGCATGAGTCTGTGCATGGGCAGCTGAGGGAGGTGGGAGTGTTTAGCTTGGAGAAAAGGAGGCTCATGGTATTTCCTTATGTGTGACAGGAAAAGGATATCATCCGTATAAAATAGATAACTTGATGTTTACATTTGATGCCATTACAGAAAAGTAGTTATAGAATCAAATAAAAAAAGAAATTAAAGGGTCACAGCATGGATAATAAATCTCTGTAATCTTTTTTTGAGATAAAGTTTTTTATGAGTCTATTACAAGTTAGACTGAAACAATAGTGTATAAAGCAGATTTTAAACAAAAACTCATTTCTTGGACTCAATTAACTTAGGCAATCATCATGCTTGAAAATAATTTGTATTCTTTTAACCCATTCCAGATATGAGCTAAACTTTGGCTTAAAATTTAACATATATCACTTGCTGAAATGGAAAATGTGAAGGAGTTACATGATAACGTAAACTTCCATATTCAGTCACAGTCAAACACATGCACCTAACTGGAGACTCCTGTAAGAGGTTTCATTTAACCACAATTATATTCCCACCAGAGGCTTAACAACACATACAATTAATTGACAGCTGTTCAAAAAGGAATTGCAAAGGACACATTTGTTTTCTCACAGGTTTTTGTCTCATGAGCTCCTATGCACAATATGCATTGTACCAGTGCCAAAGCCTGCAGAGGCAGATGGCTCAGAGAGAAGGTCAGAGCAGCACCGGAGGGGGGCAGAGGGAGGGAAGCAGTGGAGCTACTCTAATACTAACAGCAAAGAGGTCCCTGCTCTGCAGCACACAATGGAGCTGCCCTTTTCATACCATCCCTGCTCTTTTCTTGGGTAAATGACTGCAGGGCAGCTCGTCCAGAACTGCCTCTAGGGTCTTCTGCCAAATAATCTGCTGCAGCCACGGGGCTGACCAGCGGGTGTTAGTCTTGGCAGGCACTAAAAAATGTCTTACTCCTCAGGGGTATGTCTGGAGACTGATTTAGCAAGTGCTACAGCACACAGTGATATTTGGAAAACATAATATTCTTCAGTGTTGCTTAACTGTATCCCAAGGCTACATGGGTTTGATATAAGACACTTGGACTAACCTCATTCTGTGGCTGACTGTATTCCCAGAAGGCAGCTCAGAACACACCTGCTGGCAGTAAATGTCCCAAACATTACAGGAGATGGCATCCCAGTGGCATACTTACTGTTCTGGGAATCTCCTTGGCATATTATGGGAAGAAAGAAATCCTGTCAGTTTGCATAACAGATGAAGAGAGGGGAGAACATAGCTTGTGTTTACCATGAAAGCTGTGTTTCAGTGCAGTGTCTTTGCAGTTTGCTGTTATCATGTGTTGAGTCTGGGTGGTGAAGGTGGTACTCCTATGCAGGAGTGAAGGGAAAGTGTGCACAAGGGGTAGAGGGAGGGCAGGAGGTAAAATCAGGCCAAATGAGCCATTGCTTCTGTGGATGTGCAGTGAATGTGTGTTACTTGGGCATCTGGTGCCAGTTTAACTGTGGTGATGTTATATTAACCCATTCAAGAGTTATGTGATAGGCTAAAGATACAAATGCAGCTGTATAAAGATGCATCCCAGGACCTTATTTTCCTGGTATTGTCTTCATGATGTCTTTTGGGGAGCAGGATGCTGGATCTGGGATGGTTTTTTACAGATATTGACTACAATGATAATTTCTATTGTATTTCATGATGTTACTTTCAGCTCTGCAGAGTTTTATGGTATTGTTTTCCCAGTGTTTGAATTTGTTGCAAAATAAGGAAAAGCCCAGATGCCCAACCTTCATAGCTCAGATGAATTTTTATTTGAAATCTGTTTCAGAGCTTTGTTCTCAAACAGCGCCACAGTGGGATGGTTTAGTGTGTGAGCATCTGCTCAGGTAGCTTTGGAGGACTGTCCTGACTTGAAGAAGCGAAATTTCACAGTCTGCAGCTGTGCTGCTTGTAGGCTACTCAATCTGGACAAAACCAAGGCCCATCCATTATTCTAGCTTCCCTGAGGACAGCAGTTTGGAGTTCTCTGCAGTGCGTTGCACAGGAATGAACAAACCTGTGCTGTGTTCCAAGCTCTGAGGGGCCAGAGCTCCACAGTGAAACAGGAACAGAGCCAAAATGGAGCTTTGGCATAAATGTACTACACTGTTCTGGTAGGGTCCACCCTTCTCAAAAGATAGAGGCAGTAGACAGGATACAGTGGATAGACTTATATGCTAAAGCTCCTAAGAAGCTGCCTGTTTCTTCTAAAAGGCCTTATGGAATAATGTGATCATAATTTACAAACAGCTACACAGCTAGGGAAATATTTTCTGATAACAACAGAATATTGATTTCCACAGAAGGCAGCTTAACATGATCCACAGACTACAATTTGGAAGTCAAGATGAACAAATTCTCAAAAAAAAAGTGCCTTGAAATATGGTGTATTCTCTGCTTTTTAATCAAATTATCTGTCTCTTTCTTGATGGAGAAATATCTCTCCCTTTTTTTATAAGATATGATATAGTGGAAGGGGGAAACAGTAGGGCACTTTCAGAAATAGGTGAGTTAGTTCTTTGTTAGAGGGGGGTGAGATTAGATAATAATTGCACTGTTTCTTCCGGTCCTTAACAGTGAGAGCATTTGTGGACATGGTGGAATAATCATGACCCTTTTGCTTTTACGGGCACCAGTAAATGTTATTTTCTGTTGAATGCTTTTTAATAGAAAATCAAAACAGAAAAACAACATTCCGTTATTTTTATGGACCAAACTCAAATGATCAGGTGAATTAAAAGTGGAAAGACCTTTGTGTATGTGAATGAGGAGATTATTAAGAAACCTAAAACAAAATAGAAAATGTATGAAAAATGGCATACAAACTTGACTTGGATATCTTTAGGATACTTTTAAATTACTAGAAAAAAATTTAAGTAAAATATACAGTTGGTAAAGGAGTACCATCACTTTCAAGGTTGACAATAGAGAAACAGAGATTGGCAGGAGAGAAGAAGAAAATCATTGCAAGAATCATCTGGCATCTGATTTTGTATAGAAAAATGATGATTGTTTGCATAATTATGCTTGTGGGTTTGTTGTTGTTGTTGGTTTTGTTAGTTAGTTTGTTTTCTGGGATGAGAGATTTGAAAATGTTGGGACAACAGCAAAAAAATCCCTTATGAATGTTTTAAGTCTGTAAATTTGATGTGGCGTTGTGCTGAGATCTTAGGGAAGTGGAAACAGAAAGAGCAGATGTTTTCACAGATATTTTCACAAGTTCACTCAGTTTAGGCAACATTCCTGAGGACTCATCACAAGAACTGGATAACCTTCAAAAAGTGTGGGAGTGTATGAAATATGATAGAGGCTAGCTGATATACAAAAAGTGTAGGAAGTGTTTTAAGGACCTTGAATGGAGAAATATTTGTAAAAGCAGTGTTTGAAGATGGACTATCTACTACTTAATTTTCAAAAAGGGAAAACTGCTTCATTAACTTGATAGAACACTTTGAAGCCCAAGGTGCTAAGACACAAAAAGGGTAACATGACTTCTATCTAAGGTTTCCATTAGAAAGGCCAGCCTTTAACCTATTTGAGGTTATCTTATAACATATAAAGCTGGGGAAAATAAAAAACAGTAAACCTGGTTGGAAATTTGACAAAACTAGAAGATAGCTTCACACAGACTGACTTCAAGATATATAAAAAAAAAAAAAAAAGAAAAAAAAAGAAAAGAGCCCACAATAATCCATCCACTGTGAAAATAACCAGGTTAGAACCCAATAATAACAAGCCATTATCAATAATAATGATTTTATTATGATGAAGCTATCTAAGAAGAAGATCCAATGAAGAATTGTTTCTGGTCTTTGCAGTGCTTCAGTGGGAATATGGGACACTTACATGTTAGATATCAGAGCCCTGCAAATAAGTATCTACTAGGGTGGAATCAAGATCCATGTGGAAACAGCTGAGGCTGGTGAAGTGCTGTGAAAAGCTCCAGTCTGGGACTGTGAGATTCTGATTGTCGAAGTTAAAAGTTGTTATGAATATAAGCTTTGATTATTACCTGTCCAGAAGTCTAGCTGCTGTTCATTATTGGGAAAGATATTTGGCCAGGAATGGAAAATATGCTTGAAATATACATTCCTTGAGACTGCATACATTTTGGGAACATAAAACAGCTGTGTGCTGTGCTGGCTCACCCTTCTCTGTCATTTTTCTTCCCGGGCGCACTCCAGTCAAATTTCTTTCTTGTATATATCTAATATCTTTTGCAATGAAGCTCAAGACTAATTTTTCTCTTTTCAGCCCTAGTAGTCTCTGAGAGACTCCAGAGAAAGTCTGGAAGGAACAGTCAATTGCACACACTCTTGAACTGGATGTTTTATTATTTGTATTTTTGACAAAACTATGAGAAAACATCCCCCAGGCAGATGCCTATGTTTCATCTCTACTACCCATCTGGCAACCAGACATACCTGAAATGGTTTGGAAAGGTGGGAAAAAAATCAGGCTTAAAAATATCTAGGCTCCTTAAAAATTTGGCTCAATGTGCAGTACAAAGTGTCTGTTTGCTGTGTACCAGGTTCTCACACTGTTTTCGTTCAAATTTCAGACATATAAGGAATTGGTTACATGGTTTACTAGAAAATGTGGTATGGATAAATACATTTGTAATTTGATTTGTCTGGCTGTATATAGTAAGCACTGTAATAATATAGCATTATCTTGTATTATATAGCATGCTCTCAACTGCACCCAGGGAGATCCACCCTGGGTGGAGAGCATGGAGCTTGGCTGAACATGGTGGTTTTAAAAAATGAAGTAACGCATGCTTGTGACCTTAAGTTTATCACTAACTCAAAGGCACAAAACCAAATGCCTCTTAACTTCTCAGTGAATGAAGTTGTCCTGAGTGCATTTCTGGATCAAATTTTATTTCTACTGAAATATGATTGACTGTGGGAGATTCTTGTGCTCTGTTTAGGTTTAGGAGTTAATTAGACGCCATCATTGTAAAGCTTTCTCTTGTGTGTTATTTTGGCTAAGTTTTCTCTTGCAAAATATTTTTTATAAGCCTGGTGGCAGTGGAAAGATATTGTTATTTTTATCCAGAAAGAAAAAATAACTTTGCTACTGTACTAACTCTTCTCCCTCCTCTCTAGGAGCAGTCCAAAAATAATGCATCACAGGATGAACTAAGTGTTATTCACTTGTACCTACTTTTACTGAAACTCAAAGCAACAGTATCTTCTAGCTGGTAAAACAACAGAACTTAGAAGATAGATAAATCCATAAGTGAGCAAGAACAAAGAGGTTTTGTTCTTTGCCTTTGGGATCACCCTTTCGCAGATTTGCTTTTCTTCTTTTGAAACTTTCATGCCATATTTTCAGGGCAGTTGTGAAGTGAAGCAAACTAAACTAGCAGAGGTGGAGCATCCAAATCTCCAGTTCATATAAAGCCAACACTGCTCTAAATTTGCCACAGTGTCAATATGCCATGACAGACATAAATAGCATGTGCCTATTAAACAAAGGAAAGAAGCTTCCTTGGACTTATTTTCAGGTATAAAAAACAAACCCAAACTTTCTGCCAAATACTTTTGTATTTGTTTTTCCCTTATGAAAATTACATGCAAGTCTTGGCATACTAACGAAATCCAGCAAACTTAGTCTTTGTAAACTTGTTTTTTGTTTGGTTTTGGCTTTAGTGGGGTGTTTTATTGTTGGTTTGTTTGTATCTTTTTACTTGTATGGCAGGAACTGGAGAAGTATTACAGGTGAACTGTGCAAGGGAACTGTAAGTGATCACAGACAACCCTGGCCTCATGGCAGACCCTGGCTGGAAGTATGGGAGTGGATTAAAGATATTTGGGTAGCCCCTGTGCTCTCTATGAGTTCATAGTGGCAAGAAAGCCATCCTTGCTTTCACTGCGCTTTGTTTTTTCTTCTTGCAATTTAAAATTATGCAATTAACAACTGCAAACCTGTATTGGGTGTTGGAGGGACAAGTCTGCTTATTGCTTTTAGGAATTCAGAGTCAAGTAGTAGTTTTTTTCCATGAGAAAGCAAAGAATGAAATCTTCCTTTTCCAGTCCAAACTGGTATTTTGTTGTTTGAGATTTTTTTCTGAGATGGTAAAACATTTTGCTTATCAGAATTCCTTCCTGACAAGTGAAGCTGTGGCCTGACTATGAATATGCACTATACCACTAAAATTTTAGAAGTCTTAGATTTCCTCAAGTTTTAGTATTGATGGTGTACTTTTTAAATGAGATTTTATATTGGATTTCAACTGTAAGCAGATGAGAATTCCTGTGGCAAAAAGTGCTGAAGGTTAAAGAATTCCCTACTCCAACTTTTTGGGCAAAATTAGAAAATCCCAACCAAACCCCACATTTCATATGCATAATTTTTCCTCAAAATAGTAAACAAATTACATATTTGTTGGTAGTGGAAACAAAATGAAAATAATGGAACTCCTATATTCCTTCGGTAAGTGATAAATTTGCAATTAAAATTCTAATAATTTTTTTCAACTTACTTTCCTCTCTTTTAATTTGACCACTCTGTGATGAAGAACTACAGCCAAACGTAATGTAGGCTTGTGTAATGAGGAAATAAGATCTGATCACACTACTCAGGAAATTCTTGAGCACTGTAGGACTCCAGTAAAAACTGAATGGGGTTTAGTAAATGGAAAGATGATTTAGTAGTAGGAATTAAAAAGTCACACAGGTAAGCAGAGTTCATGGAGTCCTGCCAGAAGTTGCTTTGGGAACACACATTTTTAAATCATTAATATAATTAGCCCATTCCAGTGTTTTCCCGTGTTCTCTAAGAAGTTGTATGTTTTTGTCTACTCAAATTTTATAGCTTTGTATTATACTTATCATTTTACCTTCCTCTCCTTACAATTTTCCTTTCATTTCCTCTCCTCTTTTAATCTACTGCAGGTGATAAATGCAAACGACAAGAAGCATAAACTGTCAGCAGAGTCCTTGTATAAATGGCAGATATCCTGCTGACTGCAGTGGGTGTTACCTTTGCAGGACTAAATTTAGTTTACAAGTTAAGAAACTTAACTTGTACAGGGGCAGCAGGAAAGGAATTCTGGCATTACTATGATCCTCCTTGCCGTACTTTCATTTTGCTCACTTCTGACGTTAAATTTCCTTTTTTATTCCTGTGTGTTGCAAATCAAAAGAGCTATCCCAGATCCCCTGCATTTGGAGAGCTGAACTTTTCCAGACAGGAAACAACTTGTGTTTTTCTAAAGCCCAGTCAATAACACTCATCTAAATTGATACAAAACCCATAAAACTCTTCATGAAGGGTATCAAGTTTTCTCCTTGTGAATCCCAACTGGCTTGAAAAGAACTCTTATCAGAATAGAAACAAATAGGGTAACATGTTTTAGGAAGATGAAATGGACTAAAAAAAACCCTCTCCATATTTATTAATTTCCAGTGTCATAATGTGGAAATGAAGACAACCATGTCCATAACACTTTCCTTTCTTTCCTCAAACTCTCCTTTATTCTTCTTTTGTGAAGGTCAAGGGATTGCCTAAGATATGTTATGCTGGCTATCGAAGAGGCTGCTTCAAAACCCCAAAGTTGTCTTGTGAGGAAAAATCTTTGAAGAATGCTCCTTCCTCCACTGGAAATGGCTGTTTTGAAAAAAATTAAGAATCACAGAACTGCCTAAAACAAAAAGTTGTAATGCCATTGAGATTTGCGACCGAGGAAGCTCACAGGCATGAGTGTGATAAGGAAGAATAACCTCTAGCAAACCAGCTGGGGTGTTTTTTGTCAGAGGATACTGCCTTTCCAGACAAGCTTTGTTTCTTGTAAACTGAGAAGAAAGGGACAAACAGATACTCCACTGAACACTTTCTGAAGAATAAACCTAGATGGTAAAACTACTAGTGATGTAGTGATGTGGTCAGAATGTTTCCCTAATTAAAAAACAACACTGCCTTTCTCAATGAGGCATTAATTTAGACTTTGCTATTTACTCTAGTGAGAAATGGTGACATTTGGGTTTTAAAAAGTGACTTAGGAAAAGGAAGACATTTAGAAAGGGAAATGAGAGGAGCAGCTCAAGCCCAAATCTATTGGCCAGCCCATGCCTCTTCTAGAGGGGGTGAGGGCAGAAGCCAGGAGCACACTTTAGGTCCCCCAAAGTCCTCTTTTTCCAGCTACTCCAATCCTCTGCAGGATTTGGCTGCTGGCAATTGGGAATGGGGAATGCAGGAATACCTGTGCCCACCTGGGGTTATCAGAGCAGCTGTAGCTCCTCAGAAAGGCAGGGGTAAAGCTGAGCCTCTGCTTGTCTGCCCATCAGTAAACAAGGCATGGGGTTGTCTGCATGGGCTTCACTTTTCCTGGGCCTGCAAACCTACCTGGGGAAATGAATACGCCAAAGAAAATTAAAATAAAAGTTGATTTTTGTCTCTCAATATGCTAGGCTTTAATGAATCCTAAAACTGAGATTTTCTGTTCAGAAATGGTTAGAAAATATCTTAGGTTTTGCCCATATTTTTGTGGGGGCTGTCATTATTTATCTTTCAACACATTTTTACTTCAATTACTAAATTATGATCTGCACAAAGACTGATTTACTTTATTTTCACTACTTGAGATAGTTCAGTTTTAATTTAGTACAGACTTGGTTGATAATGAAATATGTATTTCAAGTTTCCACAGATATTTCCTCTTTTGTCAGCAAAAGAGAGTTTTGCAGGAAGTCACTGTTAAGTTAGAGATACCATCCCAGATAAATCTCATCTTTCATGAGATACTCCTTTACTGTGATTTTTACAATGAAATTACCATGCTCCTTCCATTACTCTTTTCTCTGCCTGTAATCCTGGTTACCTTAGCTTTCTCTTTAAATAGACATAATAACAGACTCAGATTTATCCTGTTGCTGTTTGTATTACTGAAAAGCATGCTGTAAGCAAAAGTAGTACTCTTTCCATGCCATATAGTGGTAAAACTGCCTGGGAGAAGTTCCAGAGCTATACTTTCCTGTTTTGTGGGGAGAAATCTAAATGAGGCATAAGGAAACTTGGCTGCAGAACATATCGGTTCATAACAGGACTCAAATTTGCCCAATGTGCTTAGTTTCTTGAGAGCTGAAAGCAAACCTAACTCCCCCTCCTTCCAAACTTTGGAGAACAGTGCCTCAGGGTTCAGCTGCTGTGCTTGTGTGATGTCTTGTTCACCTGGGCTGCTCTTCCCTTTGTGAAATTGCGTTCAGAAGTTTCATTGCAGATGGATATTGCTGTTGCAATGGTATGCTAATACCTGCTGCTGCTGTACTTCTCTGCCCAGCACTAATATGGTACATTTCCCAAAACAAACATGTTAACTGCAGATTCACTCAAGGAGATAAAAAAATTAATTAAGAAAGAGACATCTTAAGCAAAGTTGCTTCAGCTGGTGATGTTTGGGGTATGATATAAAGGCCAGAATGTGTATTTTTAAAATGTATGTAAGTATCTGGATTTTGTGGGTGTTTTACTTTTGGGAATACAGGTTTCTTCAATAGGAGTAGAATGTACTGGTATCAGCCAGTGGAGCTTCTTGCTTGGTCTTTGAGACACTGGGGGTGAAATCAAAGGCTGATGGAGAAATAGAACTCATCACAATTTCCTGAAAAATAACTTGTGCTCCAAATTTTTAGATGGAAAAAATCTTAATTATTTTATTTATTGTGCTTTCTTCCAAGCCAGTTTGTTCTATAGTTTTTTAAATTCTTGAATCTCCGCTGCAGCTGAGGAACTATTTACACTGGACACTACAACACTGTTGAGTTTGCTCAGCCAGCTCTATCAAATAACATGAAGGCAGGGAGGACTTTCAGTTCTTGTGGTTTCCTTCAAGAAAGGAAATATTCTTTGTAAATAACAGCTTTGTAGAGATCTACTGATTGTTAATGCTGTTATGTGGGAGACTAGCCACAGCTGCCAGGATATCGTGGATAAGGATGTGCTGTCCTTACAAACTTTGCAGGAAGGACAGTAAGAGAGAATACTTCATAAAATATTTAATCGTCCCTCAGCCATACTGGTAGCCTGTTTGGCTTTCCTTTCAAAGCTCTCATTTAGCTTTTTCTATCTAAGAATGATCCTAAATGCTTATCCTAACAGCAAATGAGTAAAGGAAAAATATTTGCTATACAGTACTTCAGAATGCGACCAGGTAAAACTAAGTCTCCTATATTTCTGAAAGTTTTTTTTAAAACAGAAAAGAACCCAGCAATCTTAGTCTTGAGGACATGTAGACAGGGTTCCATTTGAGTACACATTTACCCTCCTCACTGCTTATGTCTGGTTTTATTTCTGGCAGGAACCATAATGCATTGAAGAAATAGGGTCCACTCTGCTCTTGTACTGACGTCAGTATCTAGTATGGGATGTAGAGTCTTGGGTATTTTACAACTGCATTGTCGCTGCCCACCGTTGACCACCACACTCACTGTTCACCCAACTAGCTCACACGGTGGGCTAGGCGGCAGGAGTGGTCTGTCTTCGGGATCTCCAAGATCCCTAAGTCCAGATAAGGCCGATGCCTTCGTGACCGGCGACGCGACGGTGAAGAATAAAGGGCTGGGAGAGACCTTTGGCAGCTTCCAAGGGCAAGGTTTATTCAAGGAGCAAACGAGGGGAAGGAACGCAACTCAGGCAGGGAAGCAACCAAAGGCAGGGAGAACAGTTATGCATGAACTTAAATAGGGGCCCTCCCCCCAGGGGAGGGTACAGACAGCAACCAATCGGGGGAACCCAAGGGAGGAGCACAAGGTGGGGTGATATTACAGGAAACCAATAGGATACATGGTGGGAGGGGTACAATTCAAACCGAACAATCTGATAACAGCAACCAAGTAACTGACAGGGAACATTCGGGAACAAAGGGCGTGGCCACAGGTGATTGATAACTTGGAGGGGATAGGGCTTAGGGGATTGACAGGGAAGGTTCGGGAAGGATGGGAGGGGCTTAGGGGAGTAAACAAGCCTAACGGCGGGAAAAGGGGACCTGGAGTGGACCAACTGGGAGAATAACAGAGGGGGGTAACCGGGAAGAACCATCCGCACAAAGAACATTTAAACAAATACAACTTAAGGAAAAATCATGAAAATAACTAAACCACAACACTGCATGATTTAGATGTACCTTGGGAGACATGCTGAATTGTCTGACTCAGAAGACCTTTAGGGCTTCTATAGAGCTTTGAGCCTAAGAAGCATCACTTCCAGGTCTTCCAGTTTTGCTTTGATGTTAGCTTGGAAAGAACGCAATTTATGGGTGTTAATAAACCAGCAAGTTCATTTCACTGAGCATTTTAAGGGCAAGGATTATGGAAGAGAGAACTTCTCCTTTTTAAACCTGCCTGTGAAGTAAAACATTTATGTTCAAAAACTAATACAAAAGAATTGGTTTGTAGTCATTTCCATAACAGAAAAAAAGAAAACAAGATAAGAAATCCCTTGGAACAGAGAACCCCAGGCTCTCAGGTAACATATTCCCATGTTATTAAGCTAAATTTTTTTTTTCTTTGTGAGGATTTGATTAAGTTGCAGATTTAGGATTGCCTTGTTTTTAACTGGTCAGGAGCTACTGGAGGGCGGAGGTATTGAAAATCAGGACTGAAGTTGAATCTGTCAAGAAGGAAGGTGCAGGGAGAATGTGTTTTAAGATTTAATTTTAATTTTTCTCATTACCAATCAACTCAAAGTAAAAAGTTAAACTAATTGCCCAAGTTGAGTCTGTTTTTGATGTGGCTTTAACCACTGAGTAGTGTGTCCTTATCTTGACCCACAAGTGTTAATCACATTTCTCTCTTCACTGTGCTGTTGAGAAGGGAGTGATAGAGCAGCTTTGGTGGGCACCTGGAGACCAGAGATGTTCAAACCACCTGTTTGCTATGTTTGGGAGGAGCTCTCAATAAAAAGTGTGTGTATTTATTAACCTTTTCTCATTTAAATATTTCCTTACATAAACCTTTTATCACGATACCTGAAAATCACTGCTCTTTGTCAGCAGAGAGAGTGATAACTACTATTGCTTCTAATGCCAACAAACATCTGAATTTACCAAATGTGTTTTTCTCTTCTTTCATCAGGTTGTCTAGCCACGATCTGCATGTGGCCTGTGGCCTATGACTATGAGTGTTTCTGAGCTATTTGCAAAGTAGGAAAGGAATAGTGTTTATGTGGGAACTATGTGATTCTCCTCAGAAAATGTCATATAAATAACTTACCTATGAAGATCAGTTTATAGATCTGTCTATTCTATGTCTGATTTTGTCCAAGTTTCCCCCATGGTGCTTGAACTTCCCAGTACTAAGATGAAACTGATCTATTTAAACCAGCTAGTAACAGACGTTTTGGGGAAAAAAATCTGGTTTGTTTTTTTTTCTACATATAATTTCTACCTACCTACATTAGATTAAATTAAATAATCTCTTCAGTGAAAACATCACTGTTGTGTTTTACAAGTCACCAGCCTATAAATTTCATGTTCTGTTTCAATAGAGAAATTGTTTTCATAATATCAGTAAGAATAATTATTTTTCATATTAGAAACTAACACAATCTTACACTTTTTGCATGCTAAATGATATATACTCCGTGATCAAATGTGATGGATTTTATTCCCAGAAATGCACTTTTGAGCAATTAGTCCCAGATCTTTTCTGGTGGAGGGAAAATACAGTATTTCTTGACTACTCAGCAGGCAGGATATTTTTAATGAAATGAAAACATCTTATGTAAAGCTAAAAGCATTTGTTTTATTAATTAATAAGAATGCTCTTTTCTCAAACTATCAGCTGCTCTGTTTGAGAAAGTATTCTACTAAGTCATATTAGATTACATGCTTATATCCATTTTTAATTACATTTGGAGGAAACATGATAACAGCAAGAGGAAAAATAACACCTCTTGATTATGCGAGTTAGTGAGTGCTTGGCCACCTCTGCTAGAATAGCTAACTTTTATTTGGTTTTGTTTGGAAAGAGCCAGGGCCACGTGATATAATAAAGAAAGAACATAATTATTCTCTTTAATCCTGCCTAAGTTTGTCATGTTTGGTATTAAGGAATGCACAAACTAATGTTCAAATAGAAAGCACTAAATAAATGAATAAAAGAAATCTGTAAATAACCTGTGATAAAAAAAAAGGGACAGAGACATGAATGATGACTGGTCATATAAAATTTTTCATTCACCTTTTTAGCGACTCCAATTATTTTCCCTGTAAATTAGTAGAATTTGTTTTTTTCAGTAGCCAAGCTCTTCTACCAGCACACTGAAGCCTCTGGATGCTTCCAAAATAAGTGAATCAAATCAATAATATAGTGGTACAGGTAATCCTAAAACAGAGACAGAATCAGCTGTAAAGGAAGCCTTGGGCTTCATGTTCAGGTGGTGATGTCTAAATTGGTAGATTAAGTGTGCCATACCCCATTTTGGGAGTTTTTCCTATAATCTAAGTGTAGATCCCAATTTCTCAGAACAATTATCACAATCACCAAAATGTAAACCAGAGAGAGTTTGGATGACCATGCAAAATTTAGTTACTTTTACAAAGAGATTGGGAAATGGAAATTTTTTTTTTTTTTACTTTTGACTACTGTAGTTTCTAATCTATATCTTAATCCACTTTTTCATGGTAGAAGCAATTAGTCAACAGTTCTTCTATGAGCACATCAGGTCCAGACTGAGACAGTTTCAGATAGATCTATTTTATTTCATAGACCTTACATTTAGTGTTCCTGTGACGAAATGATATTTTGACTGCACCATAATTTTTATACGTTCTGTTCTACATTTTTAGATAAGGATGAATTTTCAAATGCTCTTGGAATGCCTAATTCAGCTGGAGATACAGAGGAACAATCCCACTGGTTTGTTTTTTTTTTTCTCCTGCTGGAGATTTTCCATTAAAGGAATGGTAGATTTATTTCCTTTCAAAACTACAAAATCAGGAATTACGCCAAAGAAATTTTTGGAGTAGCTGTAATAGAAGATCTGTCACACTAGGCAAACTAAAAATAGAAGAGTCTCTCAGACACACAATGACAAAAGCCAACAACCAAATTTAATACTGGCACCTCTAGGCAGTGGTCTGACTCCCTACAACAGTGTTTAATACATATATGCATATACAATAAATGACTTCTAGTCTTGTTTGTTTTGGTTTGTTGTTGTCTATTTGTTAGAATTTTTATTTCGTTTATTGCCTGTCACAGGTCACAGTTATTTAGAAGCAGACTTCTAAACTAAATAACTAACTTCACAGTTATTTAGTAGCAGACTACTTAGGAAACAATACCAGCAATTAACCTTTTTATTATCCCACCATTGCATGTCTAAAATTTGATGGTGATGGTATTGATGTCCCTAATGAGAACTAGTAGTTTGATCTACCTTGTCCAAGTGCACAGAGGAGGTATGGAAGGACTATCCTAACAAAGACAGGTAGATTTCCATTTCAGCACCCATTCAGCCTCCTGTGGGCCACCAGAAGCTATCCAAAATGACCTCAGGTAATTTTTGCTGCGGTTATAGTTTCTCTGTTAGGGACAATTTTCCATGAGGAACCTGCTTGGGAACCTTTTCTTTCCTTAGGGACTGCCAAAGAGGTGCCAGGCAGTAGTGAGTTCCAGTCAACTAGTGTCCTAGACTGGGCTTAAATGTAGAAATTAAGAACAAAAGACCTATATCCAGTATCTTGATTGCCCTCCCAAATTATTATTTATCTAATTTTCATCCTTGTTGCAAAACCAACCGATTTTATTTTTTTTATTTCTGGACAGAGGGAAAGTAAGTGGAAGACCCTAATTTATTAATGACAAATCAGCTAGACTTGGGCCTGGAAGTAATGAGAGTGCAAAATCTGGGTAAGACCACACTGTGTTTTTGGCTTTGACAACAAACTGTCTGACTTCACAACCAACTTCTTTCATTGATTTGGAAAGGCAGCAAGTTTTTGGAAGCTCTGAGTATAAGTGTGCCTAATTTCACATTTCACTCCTGAATGGACATGTTGCAATAGAAAGAGAGCTTGTAGAAATGTCAGGGTAAGTTGTTTGAATATTGCTCTCTGTGATTTGGCCTAGAAACCTACTGGCTGTCACACTAACTGGACCTGTATCAGGTTGAACATTTGTTTTCTGTCTCATATCTGGAAAGATAATGTTTCCTAGAACGCCATGGTTTTCAAAGACCTCATTAGACAATTCTGTAGTAGCATTGAAGTTTTCTGTGCAGGTAAACAGATGGTTACTTACATCCACGGGGCTGTCTAGTAGTAAGACCTTGCATAATTTCTTTAAGATTGTTAAGGGATTTTGAACAAAACAATTCCTGTTTTGCTCATTCTATCTCTCATAATTCTAGTCTTATTGAACCACCAACATATATTGCTGTTTTATGACCTGTGTTTCTCTTTCATGCAAGCCCTGTGTGCCCTTTAGTGCTGTGCTGCAACAGTGGCTGTTATTTCCCAGTTTCTGTCATTCCTATCACATCCCCTTTCATATTCTGTACCTGATGTTCAAGTTCTTCTGTCTCATTGTCTAGGGTTATTACCTTGTTATATAAATGTACCGTTTGTTCCTGAGAGCAGGGTTACATTTATGTAATTTCTGCCATTTAAAAGTTAGGTCTCTGAACTGAGAGGTGTCCTGTGTTTCCCCTGTTCACAATTGAGAGAAATAGCCAAATCCAGAGGTGGATTTGTCTCATCTGTTTCAGGCGCTTAATTTGAGATGAATAATCTGCTGAATGCATTTTATCTTTCTGCTGTGACTAAAAATGGAGATAGATGATTATAGTAGAACAGATGCACAAATGTGACATAGCTGATGTTAGGTGAGATGAACCTGGATCCTAGACAAACCTAATTGTCCAAGTTCCCTGAATAGTACAGAAAAAATTAGCACATCCAATTGATACTTGTTCCCCTGTGTATTTGGATGGCATGAATTGCTGTTTGGAGTGCCTCTAGAAATTAGGGCAGAAACGTAGCCTTACTTAAATTAATTTCTGATAGCTACAGCAGGAGACATGCATGTCACTCAAACTGGGACACCACAGATATATTATTGTCATCACTAGTAATGTTTTCTTTCCCCTTGAAAAACACATTTAAACACACTTCTACTCTTTCATCAACTATGACAACTTTGTGAATCTAATTTCCTACTGCCTATGGGCTAAACCTAACCACAGAAATTATACAAATGTATCCCAGAATCTTTCCCATGTAACTGCAAATAAATACCATTTTTTTATCTCTCAGATCTGAGTTCTATAGAAATTGTGCATATCCTGGAAGTCACATACAAAATCACATTTCTCTTTTCACCATCCACAAAGATGATGTTTATCTTGTCTTACTTCTCTTGTTTTAATACCTTATATTTAGTAAGTTGCAATATATATATATGTGTGTGTGTATATATATATATATATATAAAAAGAAGAAGAGAGAGAGAATGAATTAAGAATAGAAAGTAAATGCATGATTCTCCCGGATAGAAATGAGCAACCCAAATATAATGAATGAGTCATAAAGTGGAGTCTGGAACCTGAAAAGATCTGCTCTCAGTTAACCAAAGTAAATTGGGCACAGTGGGCCACTGGGAAAAGACAAGTGTGATGATTTCCTGAATTGAGAACAGCGAGTCTCATTGAAACTTCTGTTTTGTGGGATAACTGTCATAACCAGTTTAGCATGAAAGTTTGAGCTACTCAATAATTTAAAAATAAATGACAAGTTGTTCAATGAGAAATTGAACAGACACCTGTTATTCTCACAATGTGCCATATTTAAACCTTTATTGCCAACAAGAGAGGAAACTATATGCCACCGGATGTTAACTCCATTTTATCTGAGAATTGTTCTGCCCTGAAAATATTGCTAAAGTCCATTGGCACTATGGAGGGTCAATGTTTTTGAAAACAAGACACATACCATCAATTACGTTATTTATTTTAAAAAATTCACATTCAATTGAATTATAGGACCCCAGTTGCAGGACGTTAGTTCACTACTGGTCTTATGCTCTACATAACAGTTTTACCACATTAAAATATTATGGATATACCATGTGCTTTGTTGTTTAATAATCAAAATGTGTACAGTTCCTGTTTGCAGCTGGAATCCATTATTTACTGAAATCAGCTGGAAGACACTTAGGGAACTGAATGAGAATGGTATCAAAGAAACAGGTGGACTTTGTTAATGGATTATTCATGTTTCAATTAACTAAACCAATTCAGACTTTGTCAGCTGCCAAATTAATTAATGGCAACCATTTTCCTTGGGTCAAAGAGAAGGCAAATGAAAATAGTATTGCAGAAGGATAGGTAGCATCTCCTGGCATCCTGGTGCAGTATCCAAATGGTGGTATGGGTCTAGAGAGGTTTTCAAGCTTGCATGAAATATTCACATACCTTGGAAGTGTACTTGCTCAATGAGCAGATGCGAATTTTGTAGTTTTAAAATTAATATATTAATCCCTTTAGGCTATTCATCCTATTTTCTGGGTTTTTCAAACATAAAAAAGTTTTGGTGATAAGTTCTGACTTTAAATTACTTTCTCGTAAGTGAAAATAGAGTAGTTTCTCATAGGCTTTATGGTGGAACCAGGAGACGAACGAGGAGGAAGCCTTGACTTGGCAAACCACCTAAGCCAGAGCATGCTATCAATAGAGTTAATGGATATTAATGGAGAACAGCATGACTGCAGAAAGTTGGACATCAAGCCTAACATCGGTTTAGTAGAGACATCACCATCATGGCAGGCAGCAAAGCTGGCTAAACAGGGTGGAAAGAACTTCTGTGGGACCTGAAAGAAAAAGAGAAGAGATTCAAATTAAATGTAGCAGTGAAATGGGAGTCAAAGGACCTTCCTTTATTATGTATTTTCTTATACTTAAAAATGTCATTTTTTGAAAGAAAGTTGGAATGCTTTGTCCCATTTGCCTGGTATGATGGACTAGGTTACGTGTCGCAATGAAAGTATACTTTGTTCGTTAAGTAACTAAAACTATGAATTCTCTCTTGAATTATTTATTAGTCTAATGAAAAGGATTAAACATTTAATTGAAGTTTATATATCTATTAAATCTAGATTTATATGTTATTAAAACTGTGTCTCTATAGGTGATGTAACATTTCATCTGTTGAACTGCGGGATTAATTTTTTTTTTAGAAAAGTGAACTCAGGGTTTTTTATATGGCTTGGACCTATCAGTGAGAATATGCGCGGGGAAGTGATGATCACTGGAAACAGAGGCAATCCTTGGCCCAGGTGCCAAAGAGATTCCACTAGGTCATTTTGTGCTCAGACGTTTCAGATCTACCTCCTTTGCCCTAATGAGGTACTCCTTACTCAGTGCCTGTGGGTTTGTGTTTCTCCTGAGATGAGTCTCTTGCTGGGTTATTCTCTGAGGACACACCTGCCTGTGGGATGGATGTTTGCTGTGTGATAGGGGTGTGCTGCTGGCTGAGCATGTTGACTCCAAGACCTTCCAAATAGCATCTTAGATCTTCTTAGGGATGTAGGGAAGGTTTTCTGGTTTGCTTCTCTGTTTCTTCATTAAGAGAATGCTTTGATAACTCAGCTGTTACTATTACCTGCCTCTCACATGGATGCTGATGATCTCCAGAGTGAGAATGAGCACTGCTGCTGCCAGAGGCTCTGCTGAGGTCTCTTGTGTCTCTGTGTAGGAGCACTAGAATTTTTCTTATGTTTTATGGGTTTTTTCAGTGATTTGGGACTCACACAATGGTAAATAGTTTATTTTTCTTCACTTCTTTCCCTCTGCTCCCCACAGTGCTGTGGGACATGCCACCTGAAAGTCATCTGTAGGAGCTAAAAAGCTTCCTACATTGGAGTGTCACTCAAAATTCCTTCTCTTTTTTTTTCTGTTTTGGTTTGGAGAACAAACAGTAAACCAAAATCCTCTTTGCTAAGCCTAAGTATAACCTTTCTCCATTTTCCTGGTGTTACTGGAAAACTGCAAAGCTGTCATACCTTTTAAATGATGCATCACAATGAAGTGCTAAACCAGAGTTGCAATTTACCCTGGCTTGTAAATTTCTGACAGATGCCAAGAATAGGCAGCAAGCCCCATTTGACTAAACTGGAAAATATTCCACAGAAGACAAGTCTACCTCACTTTTTATTTATCATTTCCATAAGCTTGTCCACCTCTTCAGTCAATATCATAAATATCAAGGGCAAACAGTAAATGTCTGTAGCTTGACACAGTTACACAGAAGACTGGCAGTGGATTCCCCTGCTTTTAAAGGGCTGTCCCAGTCTCAGTCAGGGCTGTCGTTCACTGCAGGTGCTGGAAAAAGGAGGCTGTTCTGCAGACAGAGCAGCAAGATTTCAGTCACTGAATTTCAGAGGCTGCCTGTGCTTTGCATAATGGGACATCTCAGCTGACCTTATCAAACTCATAGGCAGCTGATTAATACAGTCCACAATGTGCATTCTAAATACAAGATTCAATAAATCTCTTCCAATGTTTGGTGTCACATTAAGTTTTACCTGTAGGCAATCTATCAATGACTTTGCAACATAAAAAGTAGGAGAATCATAGCTCTAATTCTGTGCATCCCAGAAGGCTAGAACTGGTCTTGGAACTTAAAATTCACATTTGAAAAAGTAGAACTCCTGATCACTGTTTGAAAAATTTTCTAGGGGGAATCTCTTGGAAGGCAATAGAGCACAGCAGGCATTTTGAGGTGGGTCCTGTCAGTCTGTCTCAGACATTTGTATGACAAGATTATCTGTTTCCCAGAAATGTCTATTCATCCATTAGTGAAAAAAGCATGGAAAAGGATTATTTGTGTGGGTGCTGACTATCAAACTAACTGATAGTTTTGCCAATGTGACATTTACAAGGTCCTGACAAGAGCATGTGGCAGAAAAAGAAGCTTACTGGAAGTCCTTGACTGACACCTTAGAAAATGTACGATTTTTGTAGGACAATCTCCATTAATCACTACTGAAAAAAAAAATTATCAAATTTTATAATAAATTTTAGTTGTATTAATTTCTACTCCAGGGTTTGTCCCAAGCTGCAAAGCAGAGGGATGCTCCAGGTAAGGATCAGTGTTTTTTGGCAGAGTTGTGTGTGGGCAGGGAATGTTTAAAAAGCACCTGTCCATGCTAAACCTGATTCAAATCAATGCCACAAGAACATAATATTGTGTGATATATTACTAATGAAATGAATAATGAGAGAGATGTGTCAGCCCAGAAGAAAAAAAACAGAAAAACTCCTATTTTTTTTCTTTCTTTTTTTTCTATCTGCACCTGTATGGACAATTTCACTTTGAAAGCAATATGCTTCCAGAAATGAAGTGCTGCAGACTCAGAGGGAAATGTTTGCATATTAACACAGATGGGTAAAGAACACTTGATTTTTTTATTATTACTGGTGAAAAAAAATTGATGAGTAAATTCCTTTATGTCTCTTTTAAAATTTATATATAAAATAGCCACTTAAAAAGGGGTTTAAAGTGAACATCCTGGAGAGAAATCCTAGAATTTTAGGATTTTAGCAATTAGTACTGCCATCCTACTATCAAAATTCTGTATTTTCTACTGATTCTTCAGCTGTGTAAGAAGTTGTTAGAATGAGATAATGGGACTCCAGTAGTGTGGGTAGGGTGCAACACAGCAAAAATTTTAGGGCATTAAATTAGTCCAGAATTCCTCCTGTCTCCTGCTTATAAGGTTATTCTTATAGGTTATGAGAATAACATTATAAATTATACACAGGAGATAGGAGTTATATTCTTATAGGTTATAAGAATAACCTGCTGGGATAAGACAAGGATGGTAATGGCTTTTAAATATGGCACATCCCCTATGTCGAAGATTGGTTAGGTTGTACAAGGAAGGGCACCATTTTACCTTCAATGATTAACTATGGATCTGTTGTAGCTGTTAAGGAGAGTGTGAAGTGATTCCTACACAGGCTGGGAAAGAAGCAGAATGAACTTTCAAATGAATAATTGGTTCCCTTTCTAAGCAAATATTTTTTCTATTTTTCAGTAGCTAGAGAATGCTGCTGTTTCTGTTGACTCTGCTCTCTAGTAAGAGAACTGTCTTCCTTTCCAGACCATTGGTATTTGCTTGAAGCTGAAATCTGTTTGGAGATGTTTCCTGTTCTGGAAATGCAGCCTGGAGGAGATGAGCTTACAAATTGCTGTCACCCAGAAGAAAACTGGTCTGACAGTGTCACTGGGGCACAAGTGCTGCACTGTTTTATACCAGGAATTTGTGCTGCCAGGACACGTGTACAGAGCTGAACATCATAAAACAAGCTGAGGGGGAAGCAAGACCTGTGGAAAATGTGTTGTAACATATCCTGTGATACTGAAACAAGAAGGGAGGAAAACGTACCTGATAGTCTGCTAAAGCCATGTTTATTCACTGCGTTTCTCTGCCTTTGAACTGGTAAAAAGAGCAATGTGTGAATGTCCCACTTGGTTTCTAGTAACTGGCTAATCCTATGGGAAATTGTCTCTCAGTGAAGGCAAGTCTGGAGAAGACAAAGGGAGAAAGTGAACAAGGGACAAAGATTACCATATCCACAAAGCCTGAGTGCTGGCAAAATCATAGCACTGATGGAGGTAGAGCTTACCTTGTCAGTCTGAGACAGAACCAAGTTCACTTAGACTGTCTCTCAATAGATATTTGATTTTATTTTCTTAAAACTACACTAAAGTAAGGAATTTTCAGCACCTCTGCTACCAAAACCTTGCCTTGCAAACTCAATGAAAACATAAACATCCTTTGGAGCCATTATTCTCCGTTTTTTATACAAGCATTCAACTTTGGTCTTTATGTTTCTTTTACTCACTTTCATTGTCCACCTTGCAGAGGGCAGATTTTATCCAAAGGCTTGGGGCACTTTGAATTCCACTCTTGACTAAAATACATTCAGGTCCGCCCAAGTTGCTCTGATGTGCTGATTTTATGTGTTAATTGCACAAACAACTTATTTTTCAGCATCTGAGAAGATTACTTAGCAGTGTATTTATGGTGGACTCCTCTAGGACACTACTTCATCTGCATAGCCAATTTCATAGCATGTTACTAGCACACGTTCTTTGAGCTTGACTGAAGCTTACTCTTGGAGTTTTCAAAGAGTTTCTAGCACATGTTTGTAGCCTTATCCAAGCTGCACTGACTGCACTTCTTACCCTGCATTTAGTCTTTTCCCTGTAAGAGTACATATTGTACTCATTCACCTTCAGTCTTTGGGATGCCATTTGTTCTCTATGACCAGCAGTTTCATAATCACTTCATATCATCCTTTAAGTTTTAATTACTTCAGGGTAAATTTTATCAGGTCATGATACCAGTTTATCCAAATATTCTTTGAGGTCTTGTGTCCCTGTTCTTCCTGTGTTTTCGTTTCTGTACCAGGTCAGTTATTCTACACATATGGTCAGAAGTTTGCTTTTCTTTATGTGTGTTTGTAAGGAATGAATCAAACAGGATATGGAGTATTTTGATTTTATCAGTGGCACCTGACTGTTTCTTCACATTTGTTTTAGCATCTGCTTTCTGTTTTCAAATAACCATGCAACTGTTTTGGAATGAATATTAAATCTGTCAAACAGTGGAGTATTCATGACATGAGTTCTTGTACATATACCTCTTGCACTTGGCTCATCCTCTGCCTTAGGACTACAGTGGTTTTTTTCCTCTGCTACCTAGTATAATGCACTTCTTTTTGCTCCCTGTGGTGACATCACTGTTTTTAAAGCTGAGGAAACAACTTGAGGCTAGGAAAACTGTATGAGAGCATAATAAATATCACTGTGCACCTTGAACTACATACTGACTTTGTTATTGCTCCTGGTATGACAAAATCAATAATGCTAACTGTAATGTAAACCTCTGCTTTTCTTGAGAATGCTTGTAAACTTGCTGGCTGGGTTGTGTATGGCTCCTGGTGTGCACAAAGGGACACTTCAGAGGTTTCCTGAGCTTGCCTTTGACATCTTCCCCTCTGAGCTTCAGGCTTCCTCCTGTGCCCCTCACTACATGTTCTATAACATATTTTATGTGTGTTTTCATGTGCTGCATGCTCTGCAGGAACCTGAGCCTATGGACATATATTATTGTCACTGGAATGCCCTAATGGAGTGTTCTGAGTAGGGAAAATTATCATGCTTGTAGCATCTGTCCAGTTCGTGCAAACAGATTGTGGATGCTTTCAGAACTCCAGCCGAAGAAAGATGGAGAAAATATTTGCCTTTAAGAGGTTTTTCAAGAGCTAGAATCTGTCAGAAACCTGAACTCATTCATCACTGAACACTATGACCAGCTCACCTAAGGGGAATTCTTGACAAAGAATTAGCTACATATTCAGATTAATTTTATTTTTTTTTTTTTTGTGTATGTGGGAGGAAGGGAATGATTTTTTTCTGCTTTTTGTCTCAAACAGAAAGGGAGGACCTGGGCAAAAAATGATTAGAAGTTTCTGTGCTGAACGGGTAATACAAAAAATAGTGTATCTTCCAGTGTCTTTAAAAAATAGAATAAAAAAATTAAGATGAAAAGCTAAGAAAAAATGAGCTAAACACAGTATAGCAAAATTACAGAGCCGAGTGTGTTCTGCATTCAGGTTTACAACAACCATAGTATTCAGAGTGCTCAATTGTGAAGCAATGACAAGAATCAGTGTATAAAGGTATCATTTTCCCTCAGTCTAGAGATCGTTCCCCTTTCTTTGCTGGTGAGGCACATGAGCTGTATGCAGGTGAGAGGTACCAGCTGTGGTGGGGGTCCTGGCATGGGAGGCAGTGGTGCTCATCCACTGGGTCATGGCCCACTCTCCAGACAGAAGCTCACTTTTGTCACCAGTGAAATCCTTCCTCACCCTCACTTCTGTTGCTGCATTAAGCATTCATGAAAAAACCCAACTTCCAACTGAGTATCCATTAGCCACCAATGCTGATGTTAATGAGCAAACTGTGAATGCACCAAAGAGCAAATTGAAATGAGTCACAAAATACACTTAGGATGTGCTTCCTGCCAGTATTGGTGCGTCATTGGGAAAATGCTGGTTCCTTAACAACAGGCGTATAAAGAGCAGAAATACAGCTGATTGAAAAAAGGCATTATTTAAAGGAGTTCCATTAAAAGAGATTAACTGATTTAGGAGCAAATGAATCACATCTGCACATTAGCTCTTTATTTGTCATGCCAACTTGTTTTCTATTACATTAAAGCAGTTTTAAATTAAAACACAGCATTAAATTAAATTAAGGTCTGCTACAGAAAAAAATATGCATTTCAAAACAGACATAATTTAATTACAGTTAACCTGTGTAAATAAGAGTAAATAATTAATTTATGTCAGTAAAAAAGTGTTGTCTTAAATACTTTTTTCAATTAAAGACATATCAAGGCCTACAAGTACAGTGCTTTTCTGTCTCTATTCATTCCTTTCAGCTTTACACCTCTTTGAATATTTAATGTGAAACAGACTGCAGTTAAAAACATATTGACATACATCGCTCGGCAGGATGGGAGGAAATTCTTTCAGCATTGCACAGGATGACAGCTGGTACTGATCACAATTTCAGGTGACAAGTCAATCCTCAAAAAAATGGCCTAAAAAGAATATAATCATCTCAGCGTCCCTGCTTTTGCCCAGGCAAAGGAAGGGATGTGAGTGTTTGCAGTGAGGTGCTGCCACTGCCCATGTCAAAGCAGGGACAGGCACCCTATGGCCTGTAGGAACCACACAAGGCTCCAGACTCCTGCTCAGTACAGAACTTCTGTCTGGGATGGTAGTGAGTGCCATTGCATAAAGCAGGCAAAGCCAGCCTGGAGTAATTCCACGAGGCTGGGGTGAATTGGTGGGCAGGAGGGGGTATGGGAGGCCTGGAGGCAGTGTGGAAAACCACACCTGGAGGCTGCAGGTGAGTGCCAGGGAAAGGTGGTGGAGTCCTTTCTGGGAGCCCCTTGCTTTTCCTCCTCCACAAATGGGGTGAGCTCTGCTAGGGTGACTACAGCTGGGCAAATTCAAATTCTAATATCTGGATATGGAATTATCTGATGCAAAGGAGAAACAGCTGCCTCAGAGGCGAGCTGCAATCCACTGGCAACTAAGGTATGTACATGATATATAAAAAACTGAGATGAGGAGGTAAAGACTTAGACAAAAGCCCTCAAGAAAAAAATGCATGATTTCCTGAGATTTTACAGTGTTTGTTGTGACTAGACTCATATAATCCGCTTCAGTTCCCCCTGAAGTCCATGGAAAGACACCAGCTGAATGCAGAGGGGATTGAAATTTGTGTACAATAAGAACATTACTTATGGTTAGTTGAAAAGCTTCTACGGAAATCTCCACTTTGACCATTCTTTGATATAAACATCTTTGCTTTTGAAGAACTTTCATAAAAATATTTGTATGAATGTTTGTGATGTTAAGCCTGTGAGCAAGCAGGGGTTAATCTGGAAATCAAATTTATTTCATGAGAAAAATAAATTAGTTCTGGGCAGAAATGGAAGTAGTTTATTTATTAAAAGAGGGATTTTAGGCCATCTGTCAGGAAACTCAAATTAAACAATCTGCTCAATTCTCAACAAACGTGAATCTGTGAAGCTCTGTGGATTTTGAGTGACCAGCAGCACAGTTCAGGTGAATGTGAAAAAATTGCAGACAGTTTATTCACAACTGATAGGCTGAAATTTGATCACAGAAATATTTTAAGAAAATACTCTAAACTAGTTGAAAAAAATTAAGTTAGAAAGTGGGATGAAATATGCTACATTTTTCAACCATGTATTAATTTATCATTATTATATCTGTCTTGCTACGATAATCCAGGATATTTTCCCTGGAAGCCTTTATTTTTATTATTTTTGGTATGTGCTTCTTGAAGATCTACAACACACAGCAAAGTAGCCCAATTACATATAGAGTCTTGCTAAATATACACTACCCCTTTACAGGTGGTGCTATCAAGTTGTCTTAAGAGGAGGTCATCCTGGCAGAAATCATTCTCTTCATGAAGGGATCTAGAGAGGGCAGTAATGCTGGGTTTACAGAGGAATTTCTGCTTTTGATGAGTGCTTTTTAACTTTCTTTACTCCTGTTAAGGGGTACAGCAAAGAGGAGAAAATCCAGACTGAAATATTTGAGGATGTCTTGATACACTTTAGGGAGGATGTGCTTGCTGGGAGTTAAGCTGCAGCTTTCAACCCAGGGATGAACACTGAGAACTGATAGAATGTTGAAACTTACGAATCTTGTTGAAGACAGTGAGTAAATCTCTGGGTTGTCTCAAAAATCGTTTTTGGTTTTTTCCCCGAGATGTGTAAAAGTTCTTGTCTGGCAGTTCGTGTGCCCGAGGTGGAATAAATCAGAGCTCTTTAGTTTTCTCGGTCTCAAGGTTGTTTATTATTTTCTTATCTGTAATATTTTCTCTCAGCCCAGCGAGGTCTGTCTTGCAGGGCAGCCATGGCACACTCTCTCCCCTTCAGGGCGGTTTTATCTTTTTGTACTAAAAACTACGTACATTATGTTTACAATTATTTCCCAATTACTATCATCTATGTTAGACAGTGAACTTCTACTCTAAGCCAATCCAAAAGTGCCAACTCCACAATAGAAAATGGAGACGAAGAAGAAGAACAAACAAAGACCAAACACGTGCTTTTTCCTCCATCTTGTGCTCTAAAATTCCCACGCCCAAAAATCCTACAATCTATATTTTCATTTTATGATAACACTACTTAAACTACTGTGACTTTTAGGTTCTCATATAAAGCTGCTAATTTGTTTCAAGGGCTATAATCAAACCCAGAGATGTTTTGGGCATCATTCCAGGGTCTCAGAGCCCCCTGACCAGGGTCTCAGCAACTCTGGACTCCCAAAGGGATGTCTTAGACTCCGACAGGTTGAAGTTTCACACCAGTTCTTAAACAAGTCCAGTCTCAGCACTACTGTCCATAACACACCATGTCCTGGCATGTTTGAAGCACAGCTCTGAGTTTCATTGCAGAGCTCTATTAATGTTTTGAAAAAAAGAGGTCAGTTTTGTAAGCAAAAAGTGGTGCACAATTAATTTTCCAATGCTTTATATGAATTATGACAATCTTATGCATTACCACTATCAGCTCTGAAGTCATAACAAAATCTAAACTCAGCAAAAATACAGAACTTTTTCTAACATGAATCCCTGTCTGTCCAAGCCCTGAAATTGGCCCAGCATGTTTGCAACACATGAATAAAAAAACTTAAAGGAGTCACACTTAATGAATTCTCAGTGCATTTGTCGCATTTTTATTAATTAGTCATATTTTATGCCTTTGAAATTTGTACATTCCAGACTCTTAAGGTTCGCTGCAAATTGGACTATAAAATAACTGCAGAAAGAGGCAAACAAGAAATGACTGGAGGTGGGAGAGAGAAAAAGGACATGACCTAAATTTCTAACGCCTCATAATTACCAAAGTTAGAGTAAAAGTTTATTCTATTATAATTTTGTCCAGCTGTCTCTTCAGCCTTTGGTTCTGTCCTTACAGTCTGTGGTGGTGCTGGTGTCCTAGGGAGATGGCTGACAAACTCCATCTCCAGTAATTCTCCTTCCAGGCACCATTTGTTTCTTCCGCCCAGATCCTGAGCAGGGTCAGGCCAGGTCGTGGGGAGGAGGGAGAATCTGGCTGGATGGCTGAGCTGTCGATGTGCTACTGCTTTCTTTGGGCCTGAATTTGCAGCCACTCCCTCTTGAGAATTCCTCTTGATGGCAGTGGTAGTTTTAAACTTGTGCAGCTGCAAAATCAAGCCTTAAATCAATTTTATATCCCTCCTTGACAATATTGTGCTACTGCTTATAACAGCAGAAGATTATGTATCCATGCACTTATGTTTAGGTAATTAAAAGAAGGAAGGAAATTATTCTAGTGCAGCCTGAGTAGGTCCTGGAAGCAGGGGGGCAGAGGGAAGTAATCCCTGCTGAATTTTTGGCTTTTTCAGGTTTCCAGAAACTCTCAGTACAAGCTTTAATGATGACCTGGAATATATGAATCTTCACAGATGATCAAAGCTAAAAGTACCTCGGAGGGGATTTCTGAATTCTTTTCCCCCCCATCAAGTCTTTCATGTAAAATAAAACAGTGCATTGTGGAAATCAAGAACTGAATCCTTCTAAGGAGTAAGCTGAATGGATCAGAGGGAAGGATTTTGCAGAAGCCTTTGACAAGACAGCTGGTGCTAGAAACAAGTATCTCCTAGCACTATAAAAGGTGGAAAAAAGTCAGCTTGAGTCATATATATCAATTCCCAACCTGGATTTGCAGTTCTGTCCTTCAAAAATATTCCAGCTATAGCTCCGTCAACATCAATCTTCTCATTTTAAGGATGTTTAAGACAGTGGGGTGCAAGGGAAAATATTACTGAAATAATGCCTCTTTTTGCTGGCATTGCATTAATTTTATTTAACAAGCAAACAAAGTGTACATAGCTCAGTCTCCCAGTAGAACTATTAGCACAGCTCTCTGGCTCCCAAGGGGCTTAATTACAATATTAGATTACAAACATACAGGGACTCAGATCCTGCATATATTAAATTCTTCCTCTACTCCAAGGCTTAAAAATACCACTCAGAGATGTTGGTGACAGGTCTGTTCCTTTTGAATCAAGAGGCTAGGCTTGTCTTCTGTGGGTAGATAATGTCATATTTCTTTCAGAAAATCCAAGCAGGTGTTCCTCTTTTGTTTTCAGTGTGGCAGGAGAGAGGGGAATGCCAAGGCCTGGGTTACCCAGGCAGCAGGATGAGGAGCAGAGTCAGCAGCACAGCTCTCAGCTTTGCACTCAGTGCTTGCCTGCACTTCCAGGTGTGTCTCCCTCCCCAGGAGTGGAGGAGGCACAGGGGCACAGGGGCTGCTATTTCTCACAACCTCTGGGCAACCTGGGAGGGGACAGTGGGCATACACTGAGCTACTGTGACTTCTCAACCAACACACCTGCAGTTGAAGTGGTGTCTCTGGCATCTTTATTTCCTTGGATCAAAGGATTCATGTCCGTTTCTCCCAGGAGAGAGATTTCTGTTCTCTGAAAACCTGGATCCAAACTAGATGTAAACTCTCTGTCTGTAATTACATTTAATAGATTTCACTGATATACATTTGTTTTCTGATGAACTTTAGTTTATCCGAGGGTGTCTTCACTGAAAGCAGATAACATTCTATCATAAGAGGGAGAGAAAAAAGGAAAATAATAAAAAGTCTGATCAGTATTAATAAACCTAATATTCAGCAGCAGTTTCTGTTCCAACAGCTCTAAGCATGTACATTTTTAATCAGCTGCTGATTCTTATTGAAAAATGTACAAATACAACTTTCAAGAGAGGATTAAACAACAAGTTTCAACTTGTTTCATTAATTACTTTTTTTTTTCCAAAGGAGCAGCAGAAAATTGCTGGCAGGAACCTCAGTGAACCATGTCCATTGGCCATTAAGAATGGATTAAATTTACTTTTATAACCTCATTGATTTAGGACTTTTTATTTCTTTCTTTTCTGAGGCAAGCTGTTATTCAGAAATTGTTCTTTTCCTGCAGTGAAAGTGCTAAGAAGAAAGAACACATTATTGGATTTCATTGTTCTTTAATACTGAAAATGGCAAAAGGAAACAAAACTGAGAAAAGCTAAGCCCAAGTATTATATACCATCAGGCACAATACCTCTAGTTATGCTTTTGTCTGGTGATGAATAAATTCTATCACTTGCTTTGACCATTATTATGAGCATTTAATTAAGAGATGGTAGTCAAAATGAAATATGTGACCAGATTATAGTGTCCCACAGCAGGAGTTCTGCTGAGGCATTTAGAGAAGAGAAATATTGACTTTATTATTCTACCTAATTTCAAAAATGTGGAAGATATTTTCCACTTGCAGTGTTAGCTGCATTAAGATTTCTGTTACCCTACTCAAGTCAAAGGCACAAGCCAGTTTTTGTCTCCTTGCAGGGGTTAACAGAATAGCAGTTCCACTCACATGTTTAAGAAAATAATGCACATTTACCACCCCATCATGGTTTTCCACACTTTTGCAATCTTTAGTTGGAATGCATGATATAATTTGGAGGCAAAACACTGCAGTTTATGTTTTGGTCCAACAATCAATTTAATTACTGACTTAAATCCAACGCTTTAACTGAAAATCATACATAGTTCCACTAGCTGTTATCTTGGTGATGTTCCAAAGCATCGAAGCATGCAAGCATGAATCTTGTATTACATACATGCATGTCTTTTGTATAAAGGGGATTATTTGCATTATAAAACTATCTCATGCTTAAATATGTTGCAGGATAACAACTAATTCCAAGGACATTTCTGAGTTGGTCTATTTGTTTAAGGTTGTACCTGAAAGCATATTCCAATGCAAATAGAGACATTTTCCAAATTTCAATGCTGTTGGTGGGATTCTGCAGCCTAGCACAGGATGTATGGTTGCATCTCATGGAGCAACTGAATTACTGTTTTTATATATTCAAAGTACAGGATAAATGCTTTGGTACCTCTCGGTCACATAGATGTAGAACAATGTTTTCCTTTGGAGGTACAGTGATGCCCAAATATGTCTTTTTGGCATGTAATTGAAAATGGTGGCTCTTAACATTAGTGCTCCTTAAGATTATATAGTCCACTGGTGTTCCTTTTTAGTGGTAGGAATAGTTTTGGCCCATGTTAGGAAAGTGCTTTTGCAGAGAGTGGTGTGATATAACCACAAAATGTGACAATAATTTACAGTTTGAAGAATGCATGACATTAACTGAACTAATAGAATTTAAGATTGCAATAATAGTACTGTGGGAATATAAAACACAGTAAATTTATCTTGTGGAAATAATTATGTAGTGCAATAGATATTTCATTTTCAGAACAGAAGACAAACAACAATCTAATTGTAGTTTTCCATTTTGGTATTTTAATGATCTTGACACAAATTTTAAGACAGATGATGAAACATTATTAATCAAATACACAATAATATTCATTAGAAAAATTACATTATAAATGCACTGAGGGTGAAAATTACATTCACATGTACAATATAGGAAAAAGGCAATGTAACAAACTGTACTGTTGAATAAATAATTCTGTGATGGGGAAGGGTTTTGTTTAAAAATGAAAGCTGCTGCAGAATTTAACCTGTTTGTTTCCTATCTTTTCTGAAAGCAGATTTACATATTCTTTGTTGCTATATCCAGCTACTTTCTGGAATTGTTGAAGCACATGGAACATAAGACCATAAGTACTGCCGGCTCAGATCACACCACAGATAAATCTAGCCTGCAACACTGGCTCCATCAGAGAAGGAGAATAAATTCTGGGACAAGACTAAGTAATAGCCACCTCAGAATTCTTCTTATTTCTTTCGTTCCCCCTTTCTCTTAGTACACAACAATTTCATTGAGCAATCAGTAGACCAGATGAGAAAAAATGACTCATGATTCCCCAGTCACCAGCCTTCCTTCCCATCGTGACTGCATATAGCATTACCTCCTCTGCCCCACATTGTTGCTTTTCCAGTCTGAGTAAATCTGGGTTTTATCTTTCTGTACAGGAATTTCTTTATTCCTCAGGTCATTTTTTTCATCTTTCTATTGTGTTAGACCCCTTTTGAAACTGGACCATTATAACTGCATGCATTGCTCAGAGGTTGGCCAGACATGGATATGTAGAGTGAAATACTGGCATCCTCTGCTTTATTCTTCTTTCCTCCCCAGTAATTCTGCTCTTCTTTTTACCTTCCTGTTCGCTGCTGAGCCAGGATGTTCAAAGAGCTGTTGATGGTGTCCCAAAAACACTTTTGCTGACTAGAGCTGCTTAATAAGAATCCATTAATGTACATGTAGTCTGAGGCAACTTTTCTCCCTTATCCATGATTGCCCATACACCAGCAGTAAATTTCATCTGCCATCTATCATTCGGATCTCAATATTGTACATTTTTCGGTGCTTTGCAAAATGCTTCAGGTTTAACTCCCCCAACTAACTGTGACTCACCAGCAGTATTTGCACCTCACTACACCCACAAGTAGTATCATCACAGATACCTCTGCAGATTTGCCTGCACTACAAAATTACTTGTTCCATTCAGAACAAGTTTATATTTTTAAATTTAGTTCTTATCCAATGGCAGATGCATATTTTTAATAGTTTAATGAAGATCCTTTCAGATAATTTTATGTTATCCAAGGGGTTTTACCAACAGAGTTTTTTTTCTTGGCTTCTTCAAAGATGTTCTATTAGCTATTATTTTCTTCTAGATGTTAAAGAATGAATAGATTTAATGATTTACTATTGCTATTATTTATTGGTTTGCAATTATTTTTCACCGGTTTACCTAACTCGTCTATCAGGCTGGCTCTTAGTTTTCAGGATTATACCTGAAGTTTTTTTAAAGAATTTTTGTCACTGTTGCTGCTTTGATTCTTCTAGTGATTTAAGATATAGGTTACATATTATGGTTACTAGTTCACCAGTTCCACATATGAGGTTTTTTCCTGAGTTTTGGATAAATACCATCTGGTATCTCAGTTTGATACTATTCAATTTATTACTCTGCTCTAAAGTTTCTTTTATTAAATCACTGGTTCTTTTCCTTTATCTTTCATAGTACTACCTGCAGAGCCTTGGCCTAATACAATTTCTTGCTTTATATAGGGTGCCCTGTTTCATTTAGCCTTCAGAAAATTGGATCCTCACAATATGAAATTATTCTATTACTTGTGGTGTGAGTTTTTAATACAGGTTCGATATAACAGATAAAAGTTACCCTAGGCTAATTGACTATTTTATGGAATATCTACACATTTCTTCTGTGAACAAGGAAGATTTTAGCTGAACTATATTTTTAACAGATTATGATTACATTTTTGGGTCAAACACATTGAAAGGTAACAAACGGACAATATAGTTAGAGGAAAATTGACAACTTTTCCTTTCCATTTAGTAAACAATTTCCCCACTATTATTCAGTCACATTCCCCTGGATTGATCATATTTTGGTGTTCAATTTCACATGTGCATTTTAACCAGCTTTCTCAGTGAAACTCATATTTTTCAACAGAATATTGCTTTAACTTGAATACCAAAAAGGATTGGAACTCAAGAAAGAGCATATATTAAACCCAAATGGACTAATTATACACAGCTGTAGGTATTTCAAAGCATTAAAAGTTTTTATGGTTTTGGATTTGTACTGACAGAAAGAGAAACAAGGGGAAAAAATTCAGAAGTCTTAGCTCTACTTCCCTCAAATTTTGCAGCTGGGCTTTTTGTATCAAAATGTGTTTTGTTCCAGCCTGGGACATGTGGGAAGCCCTGTGTTCTCTGCATGCTTGATTCTCCAAGAGAACCTTATTGTCATATTTGCAAAGTTTTAAAGAAACAGGAAAAAGAACTAAATTAATAAATGTAATGCCAACTGCAATAATGAAGTGTTACTTTTGGCTAGTGTAGTTATGTGGTTACACATATTTCAGTTTACTCTGATTCATTGTATTGCCTTGCCTTCTTTTTCTTTTAGGAATATGTAACAGATCATGCTCCATTTTAAATCATAGTTATATGGTCTGAATATCATTGGATTAGAAAATAAGCTTGTGTGAATCAATAGAGCTTCATCGACTTTCTCTGATTTATGAAGATTTGGGATCTGACTCAGTTTGTCGAATATGGTGATGAGTTAGGGTAAACAGAAATAATACTGTGCTTTTCCTCTATGAGACTTAATTTCACAGAACCTAAGCTGATATTTTCTTGCAGAATGTATTTCTGAAAGGAAAAAAGCTTCTTTGTTTTCCTTACTTACATCTACATGCAGCTCCCGTTACTGCACAAGCGAGGTGGCCCATAATGGGAGAAGATTTTTCAGGCATCTTTCCCCTTCCTAACACTGCAATTTGTGATGTAATATAATACAATTCCCATAACTTTCCCATGCAGGCCAGATTCTCAGGTCTGCTCCTTCCTTTTTCAGTGATTGAAATGATTGGTTTATTTTCTTTGTAAAAATGTTCTTTTGGCTTTGATCTAGATGTCAGTTCATATAATGTGTCGGTCTTTCAAAGATGTGGCCTTGAAAATATTCTAATGTAGCCCTTATAGCAGGCACCTCAAGAGAAGATAATAATAGGAAATATATTGATCTATTTCCATAAATGAATGTTTCAATATTTATAATTATTTGTGTACGAATATCAAAGGTCATTAGGCATAAGAAACTCAAATGCTTAACTAATAGATTATATGCTCTTTAGAAGGTATATCATCCTAAATACATTTGACTTGTTTCACAACTGGCTCCAAAGGTTCTGGTCTAAGTTATTTCCCAATTAGTCTTCCAAAAAAATTGAGGAAATATCATTAATAAGATAGTAAACACCCTATGTGACATTCAGCTCAAATACAGGTTTTGGTTATTCTTTTTTGATTTTTGCATGTCATTTTTAATTTTATCAGGATAATTCCTTTAGTAAGTTTTAATGGTGGAGATCAGAAGTGGAACGAGGGCCTTGAATTTTGTATCTCTTCATAATTTGAATGTATTCTGCAGTAGTTTCTGTTAGACTCTGCTGTCATTAATAAGAAGCTGTGCACAAATGAACAATTATGCTTTGTCACTTCAGCTTGACAGTGGAGATCAGATGATATTGCCAAAGGAAAGAGGAATTTCTGCCTTTGGGTTGTGTTTAAGAGACTGTACCTTTTGGAATGCTATTTCTTTTTGAAATATGTATTTACAGCTATGGATTACAGCACAATCAGCTTAAACTGAATGATCTGTTGGTGTAATAGAATTTATCCCTGACCCTAATGGAATAAGCCCATGGTTGCAGAGGTGGCATAGCATGCCTTGTGTTTTTTATACAGTGCTAACAACAGCCAAATATTTGTAATGTAAGTTAAAGCCATCTTACACCTGCTTATAATATGACAAGTGGATAGGCTGCTCATCACTCATAATGCAACAGGAAAGGCCATTTGTATAGGGTTTATGACTGTACCCAGTACCTCAGATGAGACTTTTTGTGATGGTTCTGGTTACATGCTTGTGGTTTCTGTCCTCTGAGTTCTTATTCAGTTGGGATAAGATAGACTAAAATGCATCTTCAATCTTAATATCAGACTTGGAGCTTTTTCTGGCTCTCTTTTTTTTTAGTCAATGAAGTAAACCACTTATTGTGGTTACAAGTATGCTTCAAGCCTCTTAGGAGTAGAAACAAATCTAAAAATCTGAAAATCTGTCCCATAAAGTTAGCACTATTTTGGTTCTGTGCACAACTCCGGTGAACATACAACAAAAGTTTAAAAGCTAAATTATGCCTACTTGGGAAGATTCATCTCCAGGCAGAGCACTGGAGACATTTAAGGCATCACCATCTTGAGCAGAGAGCTTTCTGAAATAATCTGTGGGGAGCCCAGGTACTGGTGATGTGGTCAAATATGGATCAAGGGCTGTGGAAGTGCTGGCACCTCCTTGGGACACAGGACTGCAGGCTGCAGGAGTGGACAGCCACCACCTGCCAGCCCCAAAAGAGGAGGAATCCTTTCTCCATTTAGGAACTTGATTCCTGAGGCAGGAGTGGATGGAAACAGGAATAAAGACATGGGGAAAGCTTTGGGAGATTCATCAAGAAGAGTGACACTGACCTTTTTCAGATCTGTGCATCTGTGACATTCTCCCACAGCCACTTTGAACTTAGCACCCTTGGAAAACAGAAGACTTCAGACATCTCAAACATTAGACAACAACATCACTGCTAACAGGGTGTAGAAGAATTCACTCTTTTTATCTCCAGAAATGATGCTTTTTCCTCAAGCTGAATTATTAAGAAGATAGTTCAAGACTGATTGGGCTAAACAGACACAACACAGCATGGGGCATCAAGGCTAGAAAGGTAAGTTAGATCCTGGTTTTAGAATTGAAGGCTTTTAATGTATTTTATATTAGGCAGTTTTGAAATATAGGGCTAAAAGAGCAATGGGAACAAAGATCACAAATCCACATACCTTCTCAGAAGAAATGGCTGCAACCACTGATTTAAACAGTCCTCTCTATTCATCAGATATCTGGCCTTCAGACTGCACCAGCTTTTACAGGAACAACCCTGATAGTACTCTACCTGCAAAATAATGGCTTAAGGCATGGTGAATCCCACAGGCAAAGAAAGGGTTTTTCCTGTATGGGTACTATAATTGCTAAGCTAAAATATGAAGTTGTTTCACATCCACCAATCTCCTCCTCTAGAAGTTCTGTTGCAAAACAAAGAAAAGTTAGTCACAGAATTTTAGGGTCTGCCCCTACCAGACGAGGATCCACACATGAGGCCTTGTCATTGAATAGTGACTGGCTAAGGAGCTAAGTTCTAGGCTGCTCACACTTTGGTAGATCAGAGCATGGGTATGAGCTATGGACTCTCTCTCAAAGGGAAGGAGAGCTATCAAGTGTATGTATCTATAGAGCTGGCATAATTAGTAGAATCACAATCACTGCCTGAGTATAAGTGTTTTTGACAGTGGTTTGGGATTCAGATCACTAAATACTGCCCAAGTCCCGCTCTTTTCTTTCTTTTTTTCCCCTGAGCATTTCCTTTATAATCTAACACTTTATTGTAAATATCAAATCCAATAAGTTCCAAATACATATATATATATATATATATATCTTGAGAAAGGTGTATAGCTATACTGGATAGTATAGAGGAGATGTGAGAAGCCTGCAGGAATGATAAAAGATCAGGGACTATAGCACAGTTTCCAATACATGTAGCACGGTTTCCAATAAATGTAGAAACAATCACTTAAATCTACATGTAGATCTAATAATAAGCATGTCATTTATATTTGGAAAGGTGGGATTATTGTTCCATAAAGTGGGATCATTATTGCATTCATTCAAATGTATGAACACCTGAACAATGGAGAAATGTCTACTCTTTCCAAGAGTCTGTGTTACCCAGTCTAGGCTACAGAAACTATAAGACAAGCCTGAGGTGTAAGGCACAAAGGTGGATGGCATGGTGGCAGATGTATATGTAGGAGCAATCTATGCATTTGAAAAGCAAAAAAAGGAGGATTTGATTGATGATTTGATAAGAAGGAATCAGACCACTTGACAAGTTTAGCTCTGATTTACCCAGGGGAAATGTGTTTTTTCTGTGATGGATCTACATATCCTTTAGTGTTTACATCTTTGGCCTGAGTCTATTTATAATCACGTCAGCTTGACATTCTTGACAGGTTAATCAGGTCTATAGTCTCAGTGCGACTTTAATACTCAGAAATCGAAACAAAGCAACTTTATTTTAATGTGCTTTAGCACCAGCAATGGAAACACCAGGCAGAGAGATGTCAGTAGCTTTTAAAGTTAATGAGTCAGTGTGAACAGCAGCAGCTTGAGAGAGGTTGAAAAGACCATTTCTCATTTGGACACCCTACAGGTCTTCATATGTGATCAAGCCATGTGATCCAACACAGAAGATAGATGAAAAGTTAGATATGGATATTTGGGCATGGCGTCTCTCGTATTTGACCTCTAGAAAGTGTCAAGTATTACTTTTATCCATCTGTATTTGGTGATACTCATTGAAGGTACTTGAAGGTGTTATGAATACTGGAGATTATTTGGAGGTCAGTTTTTCAGTTTCAAATATCAAGCAGTTCATTTATGATTTTCACTAAGTGATAGGCATTAAAATTTCCATAGGATTTCTTGTTTCTATGGATCAATGGAAATAAGTCTGTCCTGGTTACCGGGAAAGGGAGTGGATTTTCTAGAGCTGTATGGGTGTGACCAAGTTGTTTGTTCCATACCATGTACATTATTGCTGGGGATGGGGATTCATCAGGAAACAAGGAATGCCAGAACTGGAAGTTCTCAATTTTCTGAATACCATGTGGTGTGGGTACAGGAATGGCTTCCATATTGCCTTTGTCTGGAGACCACATGGATGTGACCTTCAAGAAGTGTTTGTTTTTGTTCCCACTGGTGAATGCCTTTTGTTGGTAAAACACCTTCTTTTTTTGTACACTTTTACTATTAATTTTCCTGTCGTCATTGTGTGCGTTTCAATCCATTGCTCTGTGCTTACAGGAAATTGTTATTTCAACTCATAATCTCTCAGCTATTGTCCCTCCCTTACGGGAAGGGACAGGGGAAGGGGAGTGGCTTGTAGGAGTTTAATTTCCCTGGTCTTAAAACCAGCATAGTCCCTTAAGAATCTGACTTCAGAATCTGTTCAAAGCACAGGATTATTCTGCTTATCCTTATAAAATTTTCTTTGTGCACTGGTTAGATATAAAGACGCAGTTAATGTTAGCTAATTTTTTCATTCATGCATTCATACATTCATTAAGAAAAATACAAATTTCTGGACCCTAGTTCTGCAGGTCGTGACTTGTTTTAAATATAATTTCACAGCCAAATGAATACCTTGAAATCTATACTTTTTTTTTTAATTCTGAAAAAATTAAGTTTAAAAAATATTGTGGAGAAAATAATTAAAGTAATTCGTTATTAAAAGACATACTATTACGCATAGAGAAAATAAGAAGGCCCATACTGAGTCAGTAACTGTTCAGGTAGACCAGTGCATATCTTCAGCAGCAGACTCCAGCTGTGAAAATGGAGGGTAAAGAAAAGTTCCGAATAATTCTCTCCTAAGCTTTAGTTGTTTTTGGTTCTGTGACTTTCCTGAGCTATATGTGGTTTTTGGGGCTTCAGTGACCATCAGTGAATGTCTTTTCCATCTGTTTCTTCAGACTGTCCTTAGCTGTCCATAAACTTTGCACCCACAGCATCCTTTGGCAAAGAGTTCTTATGGCCAGGTGTCTGGTGTCAGACTCTTTCCCCCCCTTGAATCTCATTTCTTCTTTTCTTTCCTACCCTGTACTTTTTTTTCTATTGCAAAACAGAAGGAATAGTCAAGCCCTACTCACCCTGCCTATGTCATCATAATTTTGGAGAGTTCTATCCATCCCTCATCTCCCCAGCTCACTCTTTTTCAGACTAAATTCAGTTTACTCAGCCATTCATACTCCTAGAAGGTATTTTATTTATTTAGGAGAACTGAAAGCTATGATGACCATAATTAGTTCCTAAAAGAGTGCTAACACACTTTGAATTAAAAACAGTGATTGGGATATGGGAAGACAATTCAGTGAAAAATAGTTTAGGAGACAATGACAAACATGTCCCTGTTAGCTACATTTTGAACTCCAATTGCCTCAGAATTTCCCTCTGATACTGGTTTAATGAGGGATTCTTCCCAATCCTACCATCTTTGAAAGAGTAATTTTTTTCATCTCAAAAAGAGAGAAGAGGGATGCAGCTTTATTTGGCTGTTTATCAACAGTTCGATTTTTTTAAGATATGTTGAGTATTTAGAGCAATATATCTAAGTAGTAAAAACACATATTTCAATTCTTTTCTTTCAAATACTGTAACCGTTGAACAGTGAAAATAAGAACAGAAATAAAAATAATATTCTTTTTGTGACTAAAAGATGGAAGAATATTATACTCTTTTTGCTGTTTATCCATTTTTTTCCTAGGAGAGATCCAGTTGCCTGTGGTTTTGTCTGTGATTTCAAAAATAGTAGAAACAAGAGCTGGTCTGATGCCAAATAGAAATGACTATGGCACTGAACTAACATTCGGATTTGCAGAAATCCCCTGCCTAAATCTGAGATGTCAGTCCAGATTTAAGGTTTCGTCTTATTAAAAATAAACTGTTTTAAACAACAGTTTGTATCAAGCTTCTATTTCGGTTAAATGCAAGAGGGATTCCTTCTAGGTAACATTTAACTCAATGTTTATAGATATTTATATTGCATGGGGAAGTATAGCTGGATTCTGACCATATTCCATTCTCAGAAGAAGTGAGTGAATAATTTTTAAGATTAACTGTTTCTAAAGAATCTAGCTTTGTTTTATGTGAACAGATTTTTCTCTAAATTATCTGTAATTCAAGTCTATTCTATAATGATCCCTGCTATGTTACTCTATTGAAAGACAATAACTTTACAAACTGAAATACTGCTAAATTAAATGGCAGTGCTGATAAGACATAAGGTATTTGTCCTGTTCCCTGATTACACAAATATGCACAGAATTCCAGTCTCAATGTCTTCTAACCTTACATTTAAATGTGGATTTTGAAATTACTTTGAAAACCATTTTCCATGAACATGAAATGCAATCACTTGCATATTGTCAAAAATAAATCCAAAAGGAACATGAATATAACTAAAGCTAAATTAAATTGCTCTTTAAAATGGCACTAGAAAATCTCAGGTATTATTTTCTCAGCTTTTAGTTAAAGATGTTAAGGGATTTTATGTAAATATTATTGGAAGATGATATCCTCTCTTTTTGCAGTGTAGACACACTGCTCATTGTGTCCTAATCCAGCTGCTGAGGTGTTCAGTATTTCTGTGGCGATTTCTTTATGGGAAAACACATATATTTCACTTTTATATGCCTAAAGATTAACAGCAGCTCAAAATTATGTTGCATGTAGAACTGTGTTATGCCTTCATTAAAAAATTGTATTTGTACATTGCTGACTTCACGCAGAAGTGAGAAAAAACTAGATTCATGCTTCTAGAGATTTGTGAAGTTTTTATCATCTGAGGAGAGTGTCTTTTTGTAGTTACTGACACATTGTTTTGAAAGTAAAGTTCACACAGGGGCACTTTCCCTCCCCCAACATCTTTTCTCTCTAAATTTTAATTTCACCTCTTCCTTCTCAGCTTAGTGTGTTTCTTCTAACTCTTTTTCTGTGAAAACCACTTTGTGGTGAGTCCTTGGGTGATTGAGTGAGTCCTTCCTGGCACCCTCCTGTTTTCTGACTGAGAGCTGGAGACCACAACCCAGTTTTGGAAAGATATGTTTCCTCCGTTGTGCTCTTGAATGGAGACTAGTCTGCTTTATTCTTTTGCACTGCTTAATTCACTCAGGTACCTATGATATTCCAAATATTAGGTTTAGCAGAAGCCATGCACTGGAGCCAGTGATGTGGAAGGAGTGAGACTCATCTATTTCAAAATACATGAAGACCTGGCTGCAGCAATCTGTTTAAGAGATGGTGAGAGGCCACAGACAACTGTGAGGAGACAGAGATTGTAATTCATTTGGGAAGGAGTAAAGGAATAGAAAGCAACCCTGCTTGAAAACTGGAAGTGAATGTGCTTTTCTGTGTCCAGGAGGAGGTCTGTCTTTCAGGCTTCCTCGGCCTGGCATGTGCAGGATCTGCAGTTGCACTAAACCCCTGTGGCTACAAGGCATTTTTTGTGCAGGAGGGCATGACAGTGACAGTGGAGGGTGTCTGTGCAGAGACAGAGTCCCGGAGAAGGGGCACTGTGTACCATGCAGTAAGTATGCACTCCCCAGGTGCAGCCATGGCAAACCCAACCTGCCTGGTTGTCTAAGTGTGTCCAGACAATGTCATGGATACTGTTTGTGTTAAGTCCTATGACTCTAGATTGCTGTCCATTGACCTTCGGAAAGAATTAACTGGCTGATCCAGGGCAACTGAATAATGCATTTTGGGAAAGTCTGTAATTACACCTTGGGTGCTTCATTTAGGGGTGAGGAAGCCCAGTCTGAGACAGGACACCTGTCTTTTCCCTTAGCAGTTTGAACGACTTTATTATGGGTCCCGCTTAAAATCCATGGCAAATTGTGTATCTCCTTTTCTCTGATGAAAGCTGTTCATTCCCTGAATCTCCCATAGAGCCAGCTTCCTAAATACTTAAACTCTGTTGGCTGTTTCACAGCACTGGGGTTCTAGGGTTCCTCCACGCTAATGAGTGTTTCTTAGTTTCATATTGCTTCTTTTGTACCATGATTAATTCAAAGGCTCCCTAATAAATAAAGTAGAAACCTGTCCAAGAGTGTTACAGGACATGACAACATATACCATGCCATAACTCTTGGAATGTGAAAGCATGAGAATCTTGACTTAGAAGGCATGTGCATCTGCTAACTTTTAGAGAGGAGGACACAGCTCTTGAGAGATTCAAAAATGCAAATATAATTCAAAAACTGCAAACAGAAAAATGAAAGAACATGTTCTTACAATGACCATGATACATTGCTTCTCTCTTTGGTTAATGATTTGGGTTTTTTCTGGAAAGGCATTCACCAGATTTTCTAAAGAAGATGCTGTAAATGTTTTTTGAAAAGTTTCACAGAGTGCTCACTGTTGAGCAGTGCAATTTTTCCAACCATGCAAACTCAAGAAATGTGTAGAGAAGAATGAAAAATAATCCCACCAGAGTTTATTCAGTTTGGGATTTCTTTGGCAAAATATCCACATAATTCCTTCTCAAATTGAAGATTCAGTTCAGTTTAAGACACCTAAGCATAGCTGTTTTCATCTAGAGTACCTAAGGTTCCACAGAAGTCAATAACCCTGTTGTATCCGTGGGCTCTCAAGGGACTTGCAGCTGACCTGAGGCAGGAATTCAGGTACTTCAGCACTCACATTTAGAGCTGTTTTAAGTGTCTGGTGGTATTTAAGGCATCTGCAAGAAGCTTAGAAATGGAACTAAAAGGAAATCCTTTTCTGGAGCTGCATCTGGAAGTTCAGAGGGATCTCTTATGATATTATTTTCATAAGGGACTCAACAGGTTTATGCAACAGAGCTGACAAACACAGCAAGATTTTTCCCCCATTGTATTTACAGAACATATCTACCTAATTTAGTACATCAAGAACTAAAGAGCTCAGAATCTGGTTGCAGGCTTTTTTTGTTGAATATAATGTTTGTTATATTAAGGTCTGCAGCGATGCTGCATAGAGGTACTAAAAACATTCTTGTACTGATGACAAGCTTAGGATGCTTCTTTATTTTTTCTAAAATAAAGAATGTGGATCATCATGGGTTTTTGGGGGATTTTTTAGCTCTTGTGGCAGGAATACACTCCATGTCTTCAATATATAGATTGAGAAATGATGTATTGAAAATTCAATTTACAGTCGTTATGACCACTATTACATTTAATAGTAATACAAAGAGAATTAGCCTTCACACATCTCAGTGCAGCATTAGGGTAACATAAATGTCCAGACACATCCACTGACAATAAAGTCAAGTGTGAAAATGAATCAATACCATTCAGCTTCCAGTAAGTTTTTTAGTTTTCTGTGTGTTGACAATGTTTCCATAAAAATAACTTTCAGTCTTCAAGCATTTTTTCATACATAGAAATCATAGAAACTTTGTGCAGGATGCATTGATATTTCGTTTCCACAGTTAATTTCCACTTTTAATTTTAGCAATAAGTGAAATGTCCTCTTTCCAAGATTTAAAAACTGAAATGAGGACTAGCAATATGATGCAGATTTGAAAACAAAGGGATCAATCAAAAAAAAAAAGATCCGTTAGTCAGCTATTTACAAAAGCTCATTTCTGCCCTTTCTCTGTTGTAGCAAGTACATCTTCAGCCTTTTCCAAGCTCTCCCACTTCCCAAACAGATGTTTTTTTAGCAGCCCTGGAAGGTCCCCAAATTCAGGCTATTTTGGAATGAGAGAAGGAGTAAGCTCTGAGTCTTGGAGTGCGCACAGAGAAGGCAGGCTGTGCCAGACACAACTTCCTTTGTGCAGAAGAGGATCCATCTCCAGCACCCTGCTGACCACTCGCTGGGAAATCTGACACGGGAAGAGGATTCCCCTCTGGAGAAAGCCAACACTGGCAATTTAAGGCTATGTGTGTTTTAATCTACTTCTTTAAACAAATAGGACTAAATAAAACTGTTTCTGAGTACCCAAGTGGGGTAATAAATAATAGATTTATTTGCAATATAGTGTATCACTAACAAGTCTATGCTTAACACAAGCCTAAAATGGGACAAATGGGACAAATCATTTCCCAGTTCCTCATTTGTTGTGGAAGAGTTTGGTTAAATATATTCCACATTTTTCTTTCTTCTTCTTCTTTGTGGGTTTTTTTGTTGTTGTTTGGTTTTTTTTTTTTTTGTTTTTTTGTTTGTTTGTTTGTTTTGATTTGATTTGATTTGATTTGATTTGATTTGATTTGATTTGATTTGATTTGATTTGATTTGATTTGATTTGATTTGATTTGATTTGATTTGATTTGATTTGATTTGATTTGATTTGATTTGATTTGATTTGTTTTTTTAACAGTAGAAAAAAAAATTTCCTTTGAGGAAGATGATTGCACAACCCCTCTCCCACATTTTTGATTATTACTTGGGAAAGGTTGAGCATATTTTTCATGTCTTTGATTTTATGAGATGGACATAGCAGAGAATGGCCTGAACACAGGTTTTGCTTATGAGCCCTGGCTCTGCATTATCTTGTCATGGTTACAAATATCTTTACAAAAATAGTTTTTCTTTGCTGCATTGCAGAGAATAGATAAAAGCTTGTTTAAGTTTATGCATGCTCAAGCAAATTGTTACATTTCCTAACTTGCAAAACAAAAGCATAAGACAAAGGTGACCTGAAACACTCTGAAGTGTTGCCAACTTTCTTTTTCTTTTATAGATCACCAAGTACTTGCAAATAATTTAAGAAAGGAGAATAAATCATATAATTTCTACATAGCTCTAGGTCACTTATTCGGTTTTACAACAGACGTTGGGAAATTCTTTTGATTGAATGCCATTAAGGTAATTTGGGCAGGAAGCTATAGTCTCTGCCAGTGGAACAAATAAGGTATTTTATTAGAAAAACTGAGATCTGTTTAGTATATTTCTAATTGATATTTCCAGATCTTTCCATATACACTGTGCCTATTTTGTTAGAGGTTGCCTGTGGAAAAGAATACTTCACATCCAGAAGGCTAATAATGAACTGGGCCATTTCAGGATACCTTATAATCTTTTTTTTGTCAAACTTTCTTGGCAATATCACCAGAACATTAAAAATCTGCTAATGCAAAAGGGAAAAGTTGACGTTTGGGATAAGAGTCTTCCAATCCAAACAGAAAATTAATTAAAAACATTCATGATAGTCAAAAACTAGATAGTAAACACTTGGCTTCAGAAAGTAGAAATTATCTATTTTGCTTTTTAATTACCAGTGATACAAAGAAAATTATTATAACACCACTTTCATTTTTCATCTTTATTTCTTTCCTCCCTCTCTACTCTCCCGAATTTATGATATATTTTCAGGATAGCTGAACTATGAGCTCTACTGACTGGAAACCCTAAAAAGAGTTTAAATGTAAGGAATATTTTTTCTTTCTTTAGACTTTGCTTGTTTTTGTTGCAAAGCTCTAAGCCCTGCAAAAATACTCTACCACCATAAAAATTGGCTAGAAAAGATACTTTCTATATGAAAATCCATTAGGATTTTGAATTAGCACAGAGTGCATTGTGGCACGGAACTGCCATGTTCCTAAATGCCTATAGCAACATTAAAAATTTCTGTGTGAATGTAGTTTTGGCTATTTTTAGGAAATGTTGCTGCTCAGTATTTTAAGGGAACAGTCATACCAGTGATTTCATACAAAAATCCTGGTCAGGAGTTCATAGCCACTTAAAACATGTCTCCACAGCTCACGTTGTGAAATTGTCTGGAAATTACTTTCCTATAATTTATAGTAAAATCATATCTAAGTGAAACAGAAATAAAGCACAAATATTTGTGTTGGTTTAATTAGCTTTTAGAGTGCTTTAAAGTAAACCTGAAATTACATCAGAGTAAGGTAAACATTTCTTTTATCATCCTGATAAAATCATACCATGGTATTTGTCACCTAACAAATCGATAAAGTACCTTCTTGTAAAGCCAGAGGGCTCTCTGCTGTAGTATAGTAAATAATATTCTAAAAATCAAAATTACCTGAGATGAAGGTTGCTGTGTCCTGTTCATACAAGCCTGGCATCTTTTGGCTTTTTTTTTTCCCAAATAGGAATAGCTCTTGTCTATTCCTTGTAACACAAGTTTTAAGTTTTGTAAGCCAACAGGAATAAAAATCAAAATAAGGCAAATCCAGCTCTTTCAGTAGCTGTACTTCTTGAACCTCAGCCTGAAACATCCCCCATTTGTACAAGATTCAGTTAATTTGTGTGCAGGAAATTTTATACTGTTATCAGAAGTGTGGGAGGAAGTACAAACTCTGTTAAAAAGTGCTTTTTTTGCACTTGAATAAAACAGACATTGTTGATGGATGATTTACTGAGGCAAATAAAAATGCTACTTTGCAAGAGATCCCAGGATGCAATACAAACTATCAGAGCAAAGAGGGCCAAGCTCTTTTCAAAATTGCAGGCTGGATGCTAATTCTGGCAGTCACTCACTGGTCCTGTGAGAGTGAGTCATGCATCTCCTGCAGATACAGCAGCAGCACGTGGGGCTGAGCCCCTCGGCCCCCGCTGCAACTCCCTGCACTGGGTGCACCCCAAGAGTGAGGCAGGACCCCACCTTTCCTCATTTCTCTTTTAAAGGTGCATTCCCTTGCTTCTCAACGCTGCTTGAATCAGCTTAGTAATGAAAAGGAGTTGTGCAAATTGAGACAAATAGGCATTTCTGTATAAAGAAAGTAGCATAAATATTTTACACAGGAATCACACACCCAGTTAAATCTAGTGAATAAAGTTACACTATGTACTGTAGAATTGTGCTTTAAAGTTATGACTCATTCCAGCATAGTAGCAGATGTTCGTGAAGCTCAGCACAAAAAAAAAACCCAGGAAAAAATGTCCCCATACACTCCTAATTTTCTCCCCACATTACAGAGATGCAAGACACCTCTCTCTAACACTTTGAATGAGTCACTCCCTACAATATGAATAAGTGCAGAAAAATACAAAATTACATGAGAATCAAGCATGCAGGCAGAGTCAAGAGTTTAGAGACTTTCTTCTGGAAACCAAGAATTTATACTTTAGATAAATTGCTCCCTCCAATGCTGGGACAGATACAGCTGCTCAACTGCTACAATTTTCTGGACATATGAAAAAGAATATAGAAATACATGTTGATGCACCATGTTCTTGCTTGTAAACACAGCATTAGTAAGATGTTGCTAGACTCATCCTGATGACGAGAACTGTTGAAGGATGTGGGATACATCAGAGTTTGGGAAAAGGCTACAGAGCAATCAAGAATCTGGAAGCAAAACCCTTCTGTGAAGCTGAAGTGGTTTAAAGTTGTACTTGGTTTAATGAAAAAGAATATTGAAAGGCAAAGCAGTCACTCTACCTCATCACTGATAGGTAGAAAACAAGCCTTACGTCTGTTCAGTCTAGTTTGCAAAACCTTCCAAGATCTTGTGGCTGAAAGCTGACCGTTGACCAGTTTACCCTAAGAATTTCCTATTTGTAAGGGTAGGAAAACCTCAAAACAACTTACAGGGGTGATGGTGGAAGGACATTGTTTGGATTATTTAAAACTAAATTTGATCTCTCTAAACATTGGTATAATACACTGTATTAGATAGTATCTGAACAATAGTATCTGAATAACTTTGGTGAATTTTGTGGTTTTGTTTTTTTGAGAGACAACCTATAGCCGTTTCCCTTTCCTTTTCTAAGGCTCAGGTTACTGACCATTCCTGATTCCTTTAATATCTCCTCCCTCAGCAGTGCAGAGGGCTGGGGAATAAGATTTGTTGTCAGTCCATAACAGCTCCCCTCTGCTGCTCCTTGCTCCACATGCTTTTCCCTTGCTCAAGTGTGGGACTCTCATAGGTTCACCATTCTCACCAGAAAACTTCTGCCTGTGTGGGGTCCTCCCCACAGGCCACAGTTCCCACCAGGAGCCTGATCCTGTGGTGGGTCTCCACAGGCTGCAACTTCCTTCAAGTGTGCAACCACCTGCTCCTGCATGGCATCTGCCACAGCTTGCTCTTTGGATAACTGCTCCGCTGTGGACTTTCATGGGCTTCCGGGGAAAAGTCTGCATCACTTGTGGTCTTCTCCAAGAGCTGGAGAGCCCTTGTGGTCCAGCACCTGGAGCACCCCCCCTCTCTCCTTTTCCATGGACCTTGCTGTCTTCAGGGCTGTCTCTCTCACATTTTTCCTCACCCTTCTCTGCCAAGGAGTATTTTGTCCTTTTCTAAGAACACCTTCCCCAGGTCACCACCACGGGGGTTGCTGGGCTCAGCTGTGTCCTGCAGTGGATCTCCTGGAGCTGACTGGAACAGGCTGTGCCTGGCATGGGGCAGACTCACTGAATCACTGAACTCAATACAAGGATAACTAACTGCAATGCAATCACCTGTGACACAGAGGAGGTCAGTGTAGGTCCTTTATTTGTTTCTGCTGGCATTAAACTCCATAAAAAAGTATTTTGAAATGGTTTCATGGTCAACAGGGCACAAGTGCTGAAAGAATGGGATCAGGTAGCATGAAGTTTTCACACCACATCACTAAAAATATGTGACAGCATGTAATTAATTTTATATAAGAGAAATGGCAGCTAGATGCCTACTTTATCTGCCACCAGTTTATGTTGCATTCAAAATGGGGCCTTGGAGACAAAAGGCTCTTTTTCACATTGCCAGCCTATGAGATCAGGCTGTTCAGGGTGAAATCATATCGTGGTGGCTCAGATATGCAAATTTGATAGCACTATTACTTTCAAGTCACCCGCAATGTACATGTACAGCTCCACAGTGCGGTGCCCTTCCGCCTCCACAACAGGCACATAATCCAGGGTGCATTCAATTACAGATCAATTTCTATATCCAGTAAATAAAGCTGTTTACATTATATCATAGATCATTGTAACTCACAAAGGAATCTTCCCAAATCACTCTCAAAAAGTCACTTGCCATCCTAAACAAGCCCAAAGAAAAAAAAAATGTTTAGAATGTCTTCAAACTACAATAAACCAAATTAGAGGAATAATTTGAGAAAATCTCTGACAATAAAAATGTATATGTGTGTATGTCAAAGCCTTCCCTAACATGAAAAGAACAATACAAACTTATGGCTGCAGATAAGCTCATTCCTAAACTTTAAGTCACTAGTAAAATAATTTCATTGAGCTGAAACTGTCATCAACCTGTGAAGTTTTATTATGTGTAACTCAAGGGGGCACATGTGCTCCCTGAGGCAGTGAGAAACTGAGTTGGAATCCAACTTAAAACAGCAACATACCTCCAAAAAACTCCAGCTTTTATTGGCCCAAGAACTCCAACTTACTGTCCTGGAGAACAAACCTTTAGGCTTTCAAAGAATGAAATGAATAATGAGTATGTAGAAGCCATGGTTAAATATTGTGCTGGAGGTCAAAAGTATATAAAATAAGTGCAACAAAACTAAATAGAAGTTGACAAAATATTGATGATTGGCTCTCTAGTCAACATTTGCCTGAAGAAATCCCTGAGGAAACTCTATGGAGTGTCTATCACAGGGGAGAGAGAAAGGACATAAGGAAGATGCCAGGGAGCAGACTCCCCTCTGCACACCAACGTTCCTGTTCTCTCTTATCACTGGTTGTTAGCAATGCTTCCTGCCATATGGTCCTCTGGGCTGGCAGATCCATGCTCACATCTTTGTGACAGTGTAGCTTCAAAGTAATTTCTTTCAGTACCGTTTTTCTTTTTATTTTATTTTCTAATTGATTTTATTTTTATTTGTGCACCTCATTTTGCATGTTAATATTTTGCCTGAAATAATTATTCCAGACATGCAGATCACTGCAGAAAATATATGCATTTAAGATTATCCTCTTCAAAGGTATGTGCCCCAAGAAGAAATCCCAGTCAAGGAATTACTGTTTCTCTCCCTTGATTTTAAAGGGAATCTAAAGAAAGAGCTCTGTCATGAACACTTGAATCCTGTAGATGTCTAATGACAGTTTGGTATCTGCATCCTAGACAACATATTGGAGAGCCCAGAGTTGAGAATAGAGAGAGCTGAACATCTTGGAGTAGGTGATCCTTGAATATTAACCAACCTTGTTGGGCCTGTCTTCCCTCCAGGGCTTTATACCATGGCACTCAACCAAACAGATCCTTGAAGAGGGCAAAGTCTGCTCGACTGAGTCTGAAGTTCAGGGTAGTGAGCTTGCAGTGTGCCCTTCTCACTGACCTTGATCCTGAGTTCCAACATTTCATGGTTGCTGTCCTAAAGCCCCATAGCCTCTCCTGGTGGGCAAGAACAAGGTCGAGCATAGCACCTCTCCTTGTTGGCTCCTCTTTCACTTGGAGAAGAAATTATCCTCAGCAAATTCCAGGAACTTCCTGGATTGCTTATGACTTCATCTTCTTTGTCTTCCTAGTCAGGTGGCTTGTGTCAGACAATGTCACCTATCCCTGTCCTCCCTTTAATCCTCACCCATAAGCTCTCAGTCATCTCCTCATCCATCCCACACCAAACATCATGTGCTCCAACTGGTCACTGACAGAGAGTGCCAATGTCCTTGTCTCCCCTGCTTGTCCTTCCCAAAGAGCCAGTGTCCTTCCATCTCAGCACTCCAGTCACAGGATTCATCCCACTATGTCTCCATGATGCCACTAAGATCATAACACTGCTGGCATGGTCATATCTTTGACTCCTGTTGCTTATTTCCCATTCTGTCTGTTTGCTTAGAGGCATTTAAGTTGGGCCTCCAATGAGGCTGACTTCCTGGCTGGAATTCCTTTTGGGCTGCTCTGCAGATGCTTCTGCTGGTCTCTGATCCCTCTCCAGGCTCTGGGCATGTACTGCTGACACAGGTATCAAACTGGTAGGAGTGGGATTGGGATGGACTGGGGTTTCCCTCTTCTGGTAAATTTAATTTAAAGCCCTCTCCACCAGCTTGGCAACCCTGTGGTCTATACGTGTGCCACATCCTTCACTCTTGATTCCAAGGCTGTGCAGAGTCCCTTTCCACTGGGACAGATCCACACAAGGGTGCATGTGAACCAAGTCAACAGAGCAGGAGTCTGTTTCAGCAGAAATTGGGAGGATCTTGGAAAGTTATGATCCAAGTCCTATCCTTGCAAAAGACGCTACAAAATAGGAATTAAATTCTTGGTATCTCAATGCTATTTTTTACTTTCTGAGAAGCTTTATTAAACTGAGAAGCTCTTTTAAAAAGTATATCATAAATCATTGAACAGTTAATTGTCAGCCTGAGTCGAAACAATTAGCAGAATGTTAATTATAAAAGTGTCTTAAAGAGAACAAGTTGATTAAAGGCAAAGTCAAATATTGATCCTTTTTATTTTGCTTTGTTTATTAATTGCTCCTTCTAAGTAAGTGGGGGAAAAAGACTAATTTTCTTTGTTTGTTTTATTTTTCTTTTTTTTTTTTTAAGTACATCCCTGGATTTCAGATTATTTCACAGGGGTATATGAGCTGGACAGCCACTGGGATGGACAGACTTTTGCTTGAAAAAAGGGAGAGGAGGTTAAAAATGTTAACATTTAGCAAATGTCAAAATGCATTCTAGGCCAGGTTCTCACTTAGTGCTGCTGGAGGTTAGCGTCTTTGACGTCAATGGAATGGTTCTCATTTCCAACAGGTGCACTCCCAGCCCACTAGCCCAGTGTTTGCACCATACACACCATGGGGGAAACAAAGGAATACTGAGAGAGCTTTATCTATTTGCCTAAAGTAAAAAAGCTGTTTTCTTACGGGTGAGTGCTATAAACTTGCTGGTTGAGTGCATGTGCTCAAATAAAAGGCTACATTGTTTTCTGTACTCAGTATAGTCTGTTGGATTTTCAGAGCTGGTTTGCTGTTTACCACAAACACAGAGGGCTTTGTACTCACTCTGACCTTTGGATAAGAATTCATCCTTTGAAGTGCTCATGATTTCTCTAGATTTGACTAAAACATATTTTTTCTATGTGGTCTGGCAAAAATTCTTCCTTCAAGAATTGCTTGGTGGTCATAATATGGGCCCCTCACTTCAAGAAAGACATTGAGATACTGAGACATGTCCAGAAAAAGGCAACAAATCTAGTGAAGGCTCTAGAGAGTAAATCCTATGAGAGGCTGAGGGGCCTGGGGTTTAACCTGGAGAAAAGGGAGCTCAGGGGAGAATTTATTATTCTTTAGAACTACCAGTAAGGAGGTGGAGGTTGACCTCTTCTCCCAGGCAACCCATGTCAGGACAAGAGGAAATGGCCTCAAGCTGCACGAGAGGAGGTTCAGGTTGGACATCAGGAAGCATTTCTTCACTGAAAGGATGGTTAAACTTTGGGATGGGCTGCCCAGGGAGATGGTGTAGTCACCATCCCTGGAGGTATTCAAGAAGTGACTGGATGTGGCACTGAATACTGTGGTTTAGTTGACATGGTGGTGTTCAGTCAAAGGTTGGACTTGATGATCTTGGAGGTCTCTTTCAACCTTAAAGATTCTATCATTCTATATCTCCTTGGGAAATATTATGTTTTTAAATGAATGGAGAAAACTAACATATCTACATGTTTACTTCTTAGGACACCCCCAAGGCCATCCTACTACAGTCTTACTGTAATTGTGGCAGTATGAGGATCAAAGTGGCTGAGGTCATTACCTTTTTCTGTCAAGTAGACCTATATTGGATAAGATAAAGTTCAATGAAATGGCTCAAGTGATCCAGGAAACTTTCAGATGACAAATCTATGGAAGTAAAATTAACCCTCTGTGTCTTTCTGTAATGTATAATCTTGACTTCTGTGTCTCTCTTCACCCTCCTCTCATAAAATAGTGATTGAAATACTCCTGCCACTGTCAAAACCCACAGTGCTTTCACTTATGAAACTCCTCTCTGACACTCTCTTATCCTTCATCTCTTACTATACAACACTGAACTGGGAGGAGCTTTCCACTGCCTTGAGGGCAGAGAGGTCCTGCTGAGAGACCTCAACAAATCAGAGAAATGGGCAATTACTAACCACATGAAGCAACATCATATAAGATACAGTTTTCCAGAACATTGATCTTCATCAGGATTAGTTTTATAAATAACCCTTTGAACTTGCTGTTTCATTTTTGAAAACAACAACTAGTTACTGTGGTAGTGTGGGCCAAGGCAATGAATACTTAAATAACAGACATTGTCAGAGCATTACATCCAACATTATAGCAATGGTTTATATCCTCTGAAATTCCCATAGTTATATGTGAGACAATTCACTATTGCTTCCCAGTGCTTCCCTATAGATTTAGGGCCTCTCTCTCATATCTTGGTACTTTAGTCTGCCTTGTTCCTACTGCTTATTTGATATCTTTACAGAGATAGAAAACCATCGTTCATCCAAAATCTTTCCAATAATTCCTTGCTCTACTGATTTTTACTGTTTGGGCCTTCCTAGTGCTTAGATAAACAAAACCTTTCTTTTAAAATATCTAATGATTAGTTGCTGTTTCTACAGTCAGGTGAATGACCAGAAACAGAAAGAAACCATTCTTGTTTATCCAAGGAAACCTTTAAGGAGACTCAGAACTGCCTAAATCTCTTGGGGTTAAAGTGAAAGTAGGAACAACAAAAGTGTGTATCTCAAATAGTTGTGTTTGCTCTTTAGACCTCTAAATATATCCTGGTCTGAAAAGATTTCTGTATTCACCAAATCTTCAGCTTGCAAATTCTTGCTGCTGAATTTAAAACCTGCAAGAAATTGCATCAGAGTTTCACTATGGAATAGTGAAATCTTTATACATCCTACACTTTATCCTGTCTTTGGCTGGGATAAAGGTAACTTTCTGTGTTTTGGATTTAGGATGAGAATAATGTTGTTAACACATTGATATTTTAGTTGTGGCTGAACAATATTTACACTAAACCAAGGCCTTTTCATCTTCTCATGCTGCTGTGCCAGCAAGGAGGCTAGTGGGCCACAAGAACCTGGGAGAGAACAAAGGCAAAACAACTGACCCAAACTGGCCAAAGGAATATTTCATGTCATAAAATGTCAGGCTGAACAAAAATGCTGGGGAGAGTTGACTGGGGGATGGTGGATTGCTGCTGTCAGTGGGTGATGAGCAACTGCATTGTGCACCACTTGCTATGCATATTCTTTTATCATTATTACTATTTTACCTTCCTTTTCTGTCCTATTAAACTGTTTTTATCTCAACTCACAAGTTTTACCATTTTTTCCCAATTTTCTTCCCCATCTCACTGTGGGGCACTGAGATGTCTATCCTGCTGGGTTAAATCCCAACAATCCTTTATGAGGCTCAGTATGGGGCTTGAAGGGTTGAGATAATGACAGATATGACCAGAACATGTTAAAACAAAATTTTTACAAGCATTCATTGTATTAATTTAATAGTCATTGGTCACAATGTTGATTTATTTGCTTTCAGAGTTGGTACACTTGCTCTCAGGGTTGTGTATGCAACACCTTACTTGCTGCATGTATTTCCTGTTGTGCTGGGTTTGGATTAAGGTTATAATTTTGCTGCTCATTTTGTGTAATACTGGCTTATGGTAAGATAAAAATAGCTAGTTGTGAGACTAATCTGGTATTTCTACTCAGTATTCATCTCCATATTTCAAGAACCATCTATAAGAACTAATAATAATTACAGCTTTTACCATTTCTCCTCAAAGAAGGAGCCTCCAGGCTAGCTCTTGAGAATGTTAAATATCCTTGGGATGTTCAACCAGCATGTTCCCATTACTATGCCTCCTGAATGTGTTGCATATCTTGCTTAAGATTAAACACTTCTTTAAGAACACCACTCAGAGATCTGCCCTGAGTCTGGATAACTGTGAGTGGCAGGACATATGTGATAGAATGGAGAAGTACTAAGGACAGTGGGCACCTCCAGTGTTTTGGAACTTTACCCCTGAACAAGTCCCGAATCCTCAAAAATTATTAAAATATTTGGAAAAAGTGTGCTGTGACCCTGTAAATTCCAGAGAGACACAAATCACTGGAACACAATGTGCTGGAGCCTGGTCCATGTCTTTTGAGCCATGTGCAAGAGAAGGTCTGTGGATGTGAGAACAAAACAAGAGACACTATAGCTAACCCAAGCCCTGCACTGCAGCCAAACCCAAGAACCAACCCTGCTGGTATCAGTCACTCCTATACACAAGAAGAAATACAGAAAGGGAATGAATTCCTGCTAGGAGGAGGAAGGAGGAAGAACTGGATAAAGCAGACTACTTCAAAGTACAACCATTACAAGAAGAGGAGGAAGAATCAGAATTAATAAATGAGGCAGTAACAACTCTGTCCCTATTCCTAAGGGAGCTACGGGATATGCAAAAAGATTCTAGCTGTCGTCCGGGTGAACACATTGTCACCTGGCTGCTCTGATGCCAGAATTGGAGCAGCTGGGATCACTTCCTAGGGAAGGAGGCATTGACAAGACAATTGGAAGGGGGACACAAATCTTCAGCCTCTGGAAAAGATTCTTTTCAGGCATGAAGGAAAGGAATCCCTTCAAGGAAGATACTATATGTCACCCAGATAGCTGGACCAACATGGAGGGGGGTTTTCAGTACCTGAAGGAATTAACCATGCTAATGTGATTTATAATGACCTGGACAATGAGAGTTACCAAAGATGCAGATGAAGTATACATGACCATGTAGTGAAAGTTTGTACAGAGCACATCACCAGCATATGCCAACTCCATTTGTGGTAATGATTTAGAAAGATGATGAGGGAAAAATGGTGGATGAATTGTCTAGACAACTCTGTTAATAGAGAGAAAGTCTCTTTTCATCCCTATGGGCCTGCATCTTGGCTGCAGAAGAACTGTCATGGGAAATTCAGCAATTCAAAAAAGGATATGTTCTACTCCTCACCTGTACAAAGCAGTACCTCAGGTATAAGAAATAAGAGTTCCTCTGTTCAAGAGGGAGGATATACACCATGGGGCAAATGCAGTTTGCCTGGGGTTCCACAGAGGGGACACTAGGAAATGGGATGGAAAATCTACCTCAGCCCTAGAGATATGGGTGTCTGAACTGAAAGGAAAAAAAATTAAAAAAAAAGAAACCCTTTTGTTCAAAATTTCCCAGAAAACTGCTGCTTCAGTTTCCAGTGTGCAGTTCCAAAGAGGGTAAAAAGGCTGATCTTAGTTCTGATATTAATAAATATACTTTTTATTTGTATTTACAAGAAGGGAATAACAAATTCTGTGTCTGGGACTAGAGGGGCCCTGCCTTCAGCCAGGTGGGGCAATATAGTTTTTGGACTGTGTGGATCCATTTGGCCTGGCACATTAGATCCACAGGCTCTAGCAAACACCAGTACACTGCCATCAAGGCATAAGGGGCAGAACCCATCTGGGTTCTGTGACAGGGAGGATTTGGCTTTATTAACTTGTAGGTTATTCATGAAAATATGAAACAGTATTGACTCCTGAGGAGTGCTGCTTGTGACCAGTCTCACAGTGACTAAACTCATTTGTGTGGTGTCAGACCCAATGTGTGGTTCCATGACTTTTGCATAGATGTTTTTATCTCCTAAGCTATGTTGTTACAATCATTGGAGAGACTTAATCTATGGTTCCGTAAGTAAGATCTGAATAATCTTTTAATGTAAAATTACTAAGTAGAATATGCTCTGACCATTCTAAGTTTCGTTGAGCTTGGGGATCTGGTTAAAATTTGGTTAGAATTTATTTTCGTCAGTGAAAATGCAGAATTTTTAATGTAACCAAATCCAGTATAAGGGAATAATTTAAAAATATCATTTTTCCCATCTAGAGCACATATTTCTTCTGACCACTTGGGCACATTCAAAAGTTTTTCCAGGGTCTAGGGCTGCTTATTCCAGTAAGCTATTTTTCCACTTAACAATAAAAGAAAAAAAGATTTTCTTTCATACAAATCTTAACACATTAGTAAAGTGCATTTTCTAATATATATAAAATCCTTCTGGAATCTCTCAGAAATTATATACACTACATGTGATGTTATATATATTTTTGAATATATAATAGCTCCATTGCACTTACATATTACATGTCTCTTCCTCTCAACACAAGACTGGTTTCCACATCCTTCAGAAGCACTGAATTATTGTTTTGGGGCAAATCTATCTTTCCCTGCTGACAAGATCTGTTGGCACACAAGTGCTCACATTTGAGACTCTTACATTTTCTTTTTTCTCTTTTAAATAAGAAACAGATATTCCGGGAGACTTTCATGGCACATTTTCTGTTTGTTTCAACAAATGGAAAATTATTATAAATGATACTATTTCTTAATGAGCTTCAGTGGCTATAATTAAATGACAGAACTAAACAAATCCTTTCCTATACTCTTTGGCTGCCAGCATCCTAATGCATTCATCAATTGATCCCTTTTAAGCTACAAGAAACCATTTTCTGCCTTTCTTCAGTCTCTTGCCAGTCCCAAACCACCACAGTAACTTATTTCATTCATATCTCTTAGTTTTAGGATCTTTTCTCAACTTCCTGGGGATAGTAATGGAGGAAAGCAGATTATATTTTACTTGTGATTTTTCACAAAACTTATAAAATCAAAGCTTCTTATCCTATCATTTCTCATATGTGAATAGCTGATCCTTTCTTTAACATAATGTTGTCTAGGCTTATCACTGGACAGATCATAACATTTGTTTATGATGACAATAGTATTGCCTTTTTCAAGATATGAGTGAATGTTGCCTGTGGCAAAGAGCTTTTGTGCTGGAGTATGTAAGCTTTTTTTCCCCAGTATTTAATTTCCAGACAAAACTCTTTTCCTAATGTTGTGATGTTATGCTTTTAGACTGACAAAAAGGTCTCGAATATTTCTAGGTTGATTAATTTGTAATTTTTATTCTTACAAAATTTAATTTTACATTTTTTGATATACTGAAGTCTGTCACCTTACCCTAAGTGTGCAGCAACCCACCATAGGAATTAATGACCCATTACATTGCTTTCTTTTTCTGACTTTATATTTCCAGTTTTCATATTCTTTGAATCTGTGTGGAAGGTTGATGCAATGGCTGATGTGCATCTAAATGAGAAATCACCTCTCATCAACTATATAACTAGAGTACATTTTGATGAATTCAGCTAGAAGCTTTCTGGTGTTGAAGATCAAAATGACGTGTCTCTTGAGAAAGAGAGAAAAAGCACAAGATTTTATCTCTGAAAATCTTTGAAAACATTCTCAGCTTGTTTCTGAGTATTTTTTCCAAATGTTGAGACTGTTTTATCTTGCTCCACTCTTCCCTGGTAAATGTAATGCACAATCAGCAAACCATTCTAGTATTTGAACTAAAGTTATTGTACATCAAGGGACAGGCACACTCAGCTGGTCTGAATTCCACTGAAGATGGAGCTAGAGTAAAGGCAATTCCAATTGCATTGCATCTTATGCAAATGATCTCGGAAGCTTAGCATTCCTGGGCTTGTCCTGTACTTGGATAAGACACCATCTGGAAGTCCCAGATAAAGTAGGCACAAGCCAAGATGTCGTGGCTGAACACTAGACCACAGAAAGTGAATGAGTTAGAAGGCAACGTTCTCCCCCTCATCACTGGTGGATGAGTCAGAGAGCTAAAGTTACCAGTACTATTTTCATTCCATCAGTGAGAAACATCTCAGGCTTATACTGTAACTTGAAAACAGTAAAATTTGTGAGGTTATATGAAACTTTAGCTTCACAGGGACCTTTAACCAGGATTAAAACAATCCCATCCTCTATGATGCCTACGCTTCTGGAAAATTATACAAACTTACCAAAACTTGTTCGTATTTCTATATTGGGAATGAGCATAGGGGGCAGAAATAGCTGTTCTGCTGTTGCTGCTCTTACCTATCAGGCAAGTCCTGTATGCTGTGACTGGCATGACAGCTTTTTTCAATGCACCTCTCATTTATTCAAAAGTGAAGAGTTTATTTTAGCCCCCATTTCAGCAGAGAAAGTGAAAAGTTTTCTGTGCTTCCGAAAGAAACCTCCTGCAACCATTCAATGAACAATGTGACGTGGGACATAGACCTGTGCAGTACAGTCACCAGCATTTTTCAAAGTAGAAACTTTATATGAAGTATTCGGTATTGTAAGGAAGTTTCCTGCTTCTTTGTGTGAGGTGAACCGGATTGTGTAGATCACTGAGAGAATGTAGCAAGGATGGGGGAAAGGGGAAAGGGAGCATGCAGAAAAAAACTCATCTAGGAAAAAAGAGAGGCTAAACTACTAAATTTTCCTTTTAGGCTAAATTGTCAGCTCTATTTTTGTAATGGAATGACACTGTAACCCAATAATACCATTGTTGTGGTTTAAGCCTAGATAGAAAAGATCATTAGTTACAACATAGGAGATTTAAATGCATTGAAAATTTGTGAAACTGAAATTTAATATTTAGTCTGATAATAACAAAGATTACAGATATTCTTATGGTGTACTAGAAGATGTGCAACTTTTAAGACAACTGGTTAAATAAGATAAAACCAGAAGAATGAAGTCAAGATGAAAAAGCCACGGTAAATATTTTCCTCACTACTTCTCACCATCCAAATTCTGAATGTGGAACCTGTTCCAGATTTGTGTTGCAGAATTTCTCTTCACTGTGTAGCTCTTTTCACTCTTTCATTCTCTCCTTTCCTGGCAGTGAAGCACATTCTTTTCCCCTGTAATGTAATTATACACAAACTCACAAACTTAACCATATTGCCATGATCTAGCATCACCCACAATCTGGCAGATGCCACTGACTGAAAACACAGCTCTGCTTTGAAGTAAGTCATACAGATGCACTGTTTCTATATTTAAAAACACAGTTTCCATGGCATGACAGCACTGTCTGTACATACAGGGGACTAAAGCTTCTTTGTGTGGTGATTCTTTCTTCAGCTCTCAGAAGCAACATAAATTCAGAACTCAATGTGTGCAAGGATTCTTATTTAAAATTGTAAATTTGAATAATTTTGAAATTACAGTTATGTGTACTTTAATATCATTGTCACTTAGGTTGCCTGAATCAGAATTTGTGGATTTAATTTGAAACAGCTATTGACTCTGTTTACTTGGGAAGCAGGGTCAGTATAATATTATACTTGGAGATCCTCCTACTCATTGAATTAATCTTTTCATTTCCATACTTTTTTGTACGTATAAGCACAGTGCACAGGCAGAATCTTCTATCTGACACAGTGGGTTTACTTTAGTCCAGTGACAACTATTGCAACTCCAGTGAAGTTGTTTGGATTATTATGTCTAAGAGTAATGTCACAGAGCATGAGCTTGAGACCTTCCAAATATCAAAGCACAACTAACTTTTCCTAATATGAGTTACAAACAAGTCACAGAAGAGATAAACAATTAAATCTTAATTCCTTGAATTTCCTGTTTGGTTTTTTTTCTTGGCCATAGAAATAAAACTCTGTCTTACAAATAAGTTTAAAGATGTGTGTTGCAACCTCACTATTTTAATGTAGTTTATCAAAGTTGTAAAAGCGGAATACAGACCCATTGGTGCCTAACACTTTGAAAAGGCAGAAAGCTGGATGTCAGTGTTTAAATCTAAAATTTCATGTATGTTATGGTTCAGCTATCTCTTACAAAGAAGAAATTTCCACTTTCCCCGTTGTTGTCTGTGATACATAATTTCTATCTTTGCTCCATTTGTAGAAAAGCAGGAGTTATGGAAAATTGAGGGATACATCAAGGTTGTAAATAAGCAATCCAGTTCAGTTACTTAGTTCAAAGGGTTAAGTATTAAGTATTAATCTTAGATGAAAAAGTAAATATTCATACTCTAGAAGTGCAAATCACAGTATTTAAATATTAAAGAAACAAAATAGAGGAAAAGGAGAGAGCACTTAATGGTCTTTTCAAACAGTTTTTCAAATTTTTCTAGGCAGAGTTTCTTGGAAAGAAATTCTTGAAGATTCCTCTTTGAATGGGATTCTAAAAGCACTGTTGATGATGATTGTTTATAGGTGAGGGAGTATTTTCATTTAAGGACTGATGAATCTTGCTTGTTTTGAATCACAGCTCATCATACTAACTTATAAATAAGCAAATGTCAAATTAATAACATATTTTCCTGAAACCAAACACTTCAATCAGGGTTTCAGATAAAGTTTTTATTCAAGGGGTTTTTTTAAAACAGCCAGACTAATCAAGTTCAAGAATATTAAATCTGAGGCAGATCACCGTTTTTTCCTTTCTGCATATAAAAGTTAGTCTCTCCTACAGCCATAAAGGGGATAGATGGTTTTAGAAGAAAAATTCTTAAATTACACTCATTCCAGTAGCTCATCCAAGAATTAAATTGAACCTTTCAATATTGTTTTTGTTTTGACATCCCACCAATGGCTTTACAAAAGCACTGGGACACTATAATCTCTACTGAACAGTCACTTCCTCATGGAAATATTATTTAGTTTCTTTTTGTCCTCTTTTCTCCTAGATGGGACTCCAGAAATGAATGGGATGGGCAGTAGTGAGTGTTGTAAAGTCAGGGATGTGAGTCAGGAGACAGACAGAGGTACTTGTTCAAAGCCATTCATCCAGTTATGTCACTGAAAGTGGGAAATTAAATTCTCATTGAAGAAAAATGTTTGCCTTTTAGCTTAATAGTTCTTATACTCACACCATAACACTGAGAACTGGATGAAACACCACAGTTACTGTGAAAGTAATTCTAGAAATTCCTTCTGTATTGCTTTAAGTCGCTAAAAGAAAAAAACATTTTGTGTTCTTGGCTCTGTCAAAATATTGGGAAGCCATAAGAGCTGAGTTTAGATTCTGCTTGATAACTAAACAGAAGCCAGAGGGAATACTTTCCATCATCTTGCCATCAATGCCAAGCAACATATGTCCTGTAAAAAGGACTCTGCAAGTATTGGATCATCTAAAAGTTAGCATATTATATATTGTCTTGAATACACAAGGATATAGAGTACACTCATAAACTCCAGCTTTTTCAGCATGTTGGCATATTGGTTTTTAACCAACATAAGCACGTCTGAATTATCTCTATTTACTTTTATTTATTATTCTCATCCTGGATGGGGAGATTCAGTACACCCTCAATAAATTCAGGATGACATCAATTTGTGTGAGACAGCCAATTTCCTGGAGGATAGGAGGGCTCTGCTGAGGCATCTGGACAGGCTGGAGAGATGGACTAAGACCAGTGGTATGAGGTTCAACAAGGACAGGTGCTGGGTCCCACATTTTGACTACAGCAGGCCCATGCAACCCTACTATGGCAAGAAGAAGGGGAGAAGAGTTCCTGGAACTCTGTCAGTGGAAAAAGACCCGAGGAGTGCTGGTCAGCTGAATGTGAGTCTGCGTGTGCCCAGGTGACCAAGAATACCAATGTCATCCAGGCTTGTATCAGTATTGTGGCTAAAAGGACTAGGGGAGTGAATTCTTCCCCTGTGCTCAGTACTGGTGAGGCCACACCTTGAGTGCTGAGCTCAGTTCTGGGCCCTCACTGCAGGAAGGACGTTGAGGGGCTGGAGCAAGTCCAGAGAAGGGAAAGGAGCTGGTAAAGAGTCTGGAGAACAAATCTTACAAGGAGCATCTGAGGAACCTGAGAGTATTTAGCCTGGAGAAAAGGAGGCTCAGGGGAGACCTTACTGCTCTCTACAATTTACCTGAAAGGAGGATGTAGCCAGCTGGGGGTTGGTCTCTTCTGGAGACGTTCGGGATTGACATAAAGAGAATTGCTTCACAGAAAGGGTTGTTAAACATTGGAATGGGCTGCCTGGGAAACTGGCGCAGTCACCATCCCTGGAGATGTTAAAGAAACTACTGGATGTGGCACACAGTGTCATGGTCTAGTTGACATTGTGGTGTTTGGTCAAGAGTTGGAATGCAATGATCTCAGAGGCCTTTTCCAACCTGATTGAATCTGTGATTCTGTGATCCTCTAGTTTTTCATTTGCTTCTTGATAAAATTCAAGATATTAACACTATCTGAAGTCACAGACCTTCATTATTTCGTTTTGGAGGATTTTGTTGTGGTGGGGCTTTTTTTAGGACAGTCTGCTATTTCCTGAGGGCATTGAGCCACATTCACACACTTCACACAGTGGTGACATCACAAACTGTGATTACAGTCAATTCCCAAACTCTCGAAACTTTTATAGTATCTTCCTTATTACACACTATTTAGGTCCAAGGTAAGAATTCAAAGACTCATTACCTCTCTCATATGCTGTGAATATGCTGTGAATGTTTTAGCATAATTAGGAACTAAAAAATCAGGAAATGCAATCTGCCCTGAGGAGTGGTATAGCAGAAGAGTCAATACATGACTGAATACATTTGTAATGCTGCTGCAAATGTTTTTTTTCTGTTTCTGTTAAATATTCAAAATGTTTATGCTGTCAAAATTGTATTTAGAAGACAAGATACTAGGATAGTAAATGCAGAGAAAATCCTTCAAGGACAAAGGACCATTGTTGCTGGTAGCCTGATGCAAGGTGGGGTTTTGGCTGTGGACACCACTAGATGTGACTGAGTGTTTTTTAACTAATGTTGTAGAGAAAGGGTGTCATTACTGCTCTGATACCTGTTGTATCGTAACAGTCCTGGGACTGGGTGATATTCTGTGTTTTATTTAATGCATATGTTTAAATATGTATTTGTATATATGTGATGGCACATTGACACCTATTTACCTATCCATCCATCTGTGGATAAAACTCTTAAAGCATAATCATACAAGTGAAAAAAAGGAGGAACGGGATGAAAAAGGAAGCTGGATTGACTAATCTAGTGTCAGAGTTTAAGAACGAGTAACAAAGTCCTACCACATTAAAAATGCTTTAGGGAAGATCTATGGCATTTATTTTAAAAGACTGGAATATTAATAACTGAAAAGGCAAAGGAAAGGTTATCACTGACAGTAATAGTGCTTTTATGGAGTCAGATTAAAGTTATACTTCTCCTACAAAGAAATCCATTTGTCTTTGGGAAAAAAAGGGGATCACACAGGGCTATGTTGTTGAGCACAACCCATCGTGCTTTATTCAGCCATGGATGAAGGAAAGTTTGGAAGAGATGAAGCTGGTGTCCAAGAATGCAAAGGTGGCACAGAAATATACTGTACATTGAAATGTGCTCTCTGACACATTTCAACCTGATATACTCTGCAGGTCCATTGCTTGGAAGTGCTGAGAAGAGCTGGGACCCTAATTCTGGGATTTATTTGCTATCAGGAAGGGGGAAAAGACCTGAATTCACACCTTGGATGAGAATGGCTGTCAAGGTTACTGATGCTGAGTGGAAGCTATGCAGGAATGTGGGAGGAGACTGTCGGTATGAGATGTGGCAAGAGAACAGACATTATTTCAAGGACTTACTAGAAAATGGCTTGGCAGAGAACATAAAGGCAAGATTAGGAGAAAGGTTTGGTAACATTAAAGGACCCGGTCTGATAGCATTATGGAAAACAAAGACAAGGAAGAGATGTGGTGAAAAGTAGGTCTCTGTAGGGGTTGAGGCCTTTGTATTTAGAGCATAGGAAGTAGAAAATAAATTGTAGCAAATTATAGGAATTTGAAAGTAGGCACTTATCTTCAGCAAATAATTTTTATCATTTTGGCCTTACCCCTTCTATTAGGCAAGACTATCTTGGTGGCACTTACTTGATTACATAGTGTTATAACAGCTGTAAAAACTAAGTGACGTCTGTTTCTGAGAAACCTTTCTCCCCTGATTTACAGTTTGATATTCCCTAATCTTATGTGTCCTGAGTGGACAATTTCATCCATGGCAGGTGCACCTGCTCCAGAAGGGATCAAGGCCCTCCAGTCAGTGACTTGTGACTGACCTCAGCTATGTGATATTTATTTTATTTCTCTCAAAATTTTGTAAGCTTCCCTGACATCAACTTGCAAGTCTATGTAGAAAGAACTATATATCTGGAAAGTGTGAAAACTTGCAATAAGCAGTGCAGGAAATGTGAAATCTGAAAATCAACAAAGACCACTGTCATCATCCAAGCTTGGATCTGAAGAAAATAAGGGAAAGACATGAATCTGAAGCAAATAAGGGAAAAGAGACTTCATATTACATATTTTCTTACCAATTCTTTCAGCCTCAACACTTGTTAATCAGTAAGACAAGATAATCAACATGAGAGCAGATATAAAAACATTCATATCCAAACTACTGTCTTTCCTCCACCCTTATAGGTACTGGGGAAAATACAATCATTATATTTCTTTGTCGGATGAGACAGACAGATGGCCTGTTTTGGTTTTGCTGTAAGTATTCCTGATGTTTTTTTCCTAGCTCTTAGGAACTACAATTAAAATGTTCCAAAATTAATTGGCCTTGGCCTCAAGTTCAGATGAGCAGGTTTTTTTCCCTCATGATTTCACTCAGCAAAACCATTACACAGTTGCAAAAACAATAACAGCATTAAAACTAAAACCTCAAATTAGGTCTACTGAGAACTGATCATGTTTAACAGTCATGTGAGAAATGAAATGCTGAATAAATACAACAAACGATTTAGAAAATCTCTTAGAAAATGTTAATAAAAACGTTTCATATCAGACAGAAAATATCACAAACTATGTTTGAAGCTGTATGAAAACTAGTATGAATTGTTTCCTTATCATTCTAGAATAGTCAAATTTTATCACATTAGTGATCTGAAAAGAAAAGGAAGAAGACACAGATGTATACGAGACACTGCTATGAAAGCACTGAATAAAATTTGCAATGAAAACCTTTGCAGGTTTGGGGTTGCAGGCAAAGGGTTTGGCCTTTGCAGGACAAATTAATCACATTCAGTGAGTAACCAAGATCAACAAACAGGTCAGTCTTGATAAGGACAAGATACTGCAAAAGAAATGGTTAATCCCTTCCTTCTTCTTAAGTAGGCTCACAAATTGGGCTGTTCTTATGTGATAAGATTTTCTGAAAAGAAAAAGACAGTAAAACTGTATACACATGAAGCAAGATGTCCTTTCATGCACTGTTGTGTATCTGGCTACATTGTGTTTTCTTGTTTTGAAAGAAAATAGCAGCCCAAAGAAGTTTTGGAATAGTCACTGGTGATTTGCACTCTCTGTACCTAATTCGGATGAACTTTGGTTTTGACATCAATTGATTATCAACAATTCATTTTAGACTTACTTGTTTATGGAGCAGTCTCATCGTGAAGCTCTGACATGTCTTTAGTTTTATTCTCTCTATTCAACATTTATTTCTCTGTGTGTCAACTTCACCTGACTTTTTCCCTCTAAGATAAAATCCAGTTTTGCCATGTACATCCAGCTTAGTTCCACCAAATTCTTAATTTGATGTGATGCCAAGCAAGGGTTTAAAACCACAGTTAAAACCCGTCTAGAATAAAATACCTTGTTGGCACCGTTCTTCTATTTATATTTATAGGTGGTGTGGATATATTGAAGCCAGTTGATTAACTGGCATTTATTCACTAGAGGTTTAATGCATAAAGGGTTTTTAGTACTTGTATGTTGACTACCTGTGTTATCTAATGTACTCAGCTTTGGGATTAATAATCTTTTGGGACATCCCCAAAAGGAGGCCTGAAAATGATCCTATGTTATAAAAATTTGAGGTAAAATGCAAACATGGACACAAACACAGAATTAGATTATTTAATTGTCTTCCTATTTTAAGAGATTTAGAGAACTGAGCAGCTATGCAATAAACAAACTTAGGCATGAAATCAGCAGCTGAATTTTGCATTGTCCTTCTCCCTCAGACATCAGAGTGGCTGCTGTTCCCCTTGGAAATCATCTTCCACCATCCTCAGCAGGAGGGTAAGGATGTCTTTGATCCAAAATTACCAGTGATGGGTGCCTCCTGCCTTTGAGGGAAGTGCCACCGTTCCTGGCTGTTCATGACCTACTTGCTCTGGAAGTCTCAGCCTTCCCCTGGTCATGCATTCTTTTTACTCCATCTCCTTCCATTCCCTTTGGTAAAATGGCATTCCCATGTGTTGGCAGGCAGCTCTCTGGCTGGTTGGCTGGCAGGACCAGTGGCCACTTCCAGCTTAACCTGAAATACAGCAGAACAAATAGTCCCTGACTACCACATTCATCAAAGTTATTATCATGGAAAATGACATAACCTCACAGGCTTTCATGTGGCAGGTCTGCCATTTTTTTAACTTGTCATTGCCATGTGATCACAAAGCATCCTTTGACTGGGGCTTGTTTCCTTTGGTCATGAAAGTGCTGCTATATAAAGACATTCACCTTTACATTTTTTCCTCTATTTATAGAAAGGAGAGTACAAATATGAATAAATATTGGTTTTAATTTATTTATATATGAATATATCCAAATATAAAGCTTAAAAAAATCAAATATATATCCACAAGTATATATATTGGTAGGTATATAATGTATCAGCCACTCTTTATTTAGAGCTAATGAAACTGTTAATTAAGTTTAAATGAAAATATTATCTAATTTAATAAAAATAAAAAGCAAACTTGGGTTCCACCACTTTATAAGGCTACTGAATCTTCTTTAGAGTGAACAGAGTTCACAGAAGTGTGGGACCATGAGCAAGTTACAACAGGTATACAGTTAGTGTCCTTCTGACTGGATCAGCTGCTGTTCTCAGGAGCCAGGGAGCTGAAGGACAAGTCGACCTGTCTGGTATGATGAGGCTGGCCAGCTCTGACTGCAGGTTTGAGTCTGGACGGAGAGATGAGATCAACAGTATGGCCCCAGAACCCAGGGAAAACCCATCCCATTTGGCTGTGGTGTCCCCTAAGGAAGAGCAGTGTCAAAGGCAGCACAAGAGGATCAGCTGTCATGGTCTAGGAAAACAAATAGATTGGTGGCCAGTATTGGCAATGATGCTCTGCAGGGGTTCAGGACAAAGTGATCTCAGCAAGGGAGCTTCCCCTCGTCCAGTCTGAACAGTTATTATCCTCTTCTCATATCTAAGTTGCTTCAGTCCATCATCTCTTTGGCTCTGTGCTGGACTTGCTCCAGTAAGTCCATATTTTTCTTGCACTGTGGTGCACAAAACTGGATGCAGCAGTCCACATGTAGGGACTAGTAGACAGGAGGGATAAACCAGATGGTAATGTTCTTCCTAATGCAACCCAGCATATCCTTGACTGAAGAGGATATTAATTATGTTTACAAGTAATATGACCTAGTGATGAAGTGAAATTGGAACAAGCTGCAAGGCTGATGCAGGACATAGTTAGAATTCACAATGGTTTTCACCAGTTGGAGAAATAATCTGAAAAATATTAAGATTAAAGGCTGAATGAAAGGATGAATGGAAGGATCCATGTTGAGGGGGAAAAAGAGTAGAAAGAGCTGCAGGAGACCTGTGAAAGAAAAAAGAGTGCTTATAAGAGATGACAAGCTGAACAAAAGCCAACAACATCACACATTTACAAAAAGAGACAACTGTCATCCTGGGATACATGAAGAAAACCAAGAGATGTATAAAGAGAAGTTTCAATTACATAAAAGATAAAATTATCTTACCATTCTTCTCAAGTTTTAGAGGACAGAATTTTATTTTTTATTCACCACATTTGGAAATCACGAGGACTTAGAGACCAAAGGAGAACCTCTTGAAATCAATGTGAAGAGCTTGCTCCTGCCAAGGCTGGCTTGAATGCCTGGATTGTATCCTGAGTTCACTGACAAGAGAAAATCTAACCTATTACTTTTTCCTGCCTTCCTCTTGCAAAACCTTCATCCCATCCCAATGAAAAAATCTATTGGTCTTGAGAAGTATAAAAATAAAACCAGAAATAATTGCCTGTGAACCTGGCTTAAAAGCAGCTGGATAGTCTAAGAAATATTATGGAAGAGAGAAAAAATGGAAGTCTTCGAGTTTATAAATCTCTCATAGAGAGAGTGGGATCTGTTCTTGGGATTGCTGTTGGACAGGATGGGGAGATTAAATTGAAGTAGGAAAATTCAACTTGAATATTATGGAAACTTTCCAGCTATGTAAGGGTCTGATTAGCACTGGCTTTCATGGTCTGGGGTGTTGGGGAGGTTCTTGTCTCCAAAGGTTTTTAAGACATGTTTTGATATATCTTTGCGAGAGCTTACATGGGATAATGGATCCTGCTTGTGTTAGAGGAACATCTTTTGCGTCCAACCTTTTCCTTCCCAATGTAATTTTCTGTAACTCTCTTACAGCATAATAAAAAAGAAATGCTTCAAGGATTTTCTTTAGGAAAGGGTAGAGTTTGGGATGGGCAGATTTATTTGTGAGACCAAAACAATGTCTTAATATTCAAATGAAATTCAAAATAAGAGATACTTTAGAATTCAAGGCTTTTCTTTCTTTCTTTCTTTCTTTCTTTCTTTCTTTCTTTCTTTCTTTCTTTCTTTCTTTCTTTCTTTCTTTCTTTCTTCTTGAGCAACTAATGACATATATTTGACTTTTGGCTAGTACAAAAGAAGAGAAATATGCTCCTACAGACACAATTTCCTATGCCAGCTCCTCTGGATTTTGAATTTACAAGGATTATATTATGTCGGCAAACTCAGACACATGTTAAGAAGTGACATTAATCATATATAAAAAGAAATTTTCACTGAGACCTGCTAACTCAATAAAAAAACCTCACTGAAATATGTATAAGGACATTATTTTAGTGTAGTAAGCACAGAAAGTACAGTCAACATAGAAAAATTTATTCAAGAATATTTCCTTAGCCAGAGCTTCTGTTTCAAAGGTGGAGTGATCTTTCCTAAGCCAATCTGGAGTGGCAGCATGAGAATGCCAGGTCTGCTGGGGAAGATGAAGATCAGTCTTTGGCCTGTTGCATGTCTCCTAAGGTTTACTTTGGACTTCCTATTACCACAAAAAAGGGTAAAACAGCACGTCTTTTCCTTTCATAAGTAATTCCTGCAGATAAACATAAAGGATTCTGCATATTCTCAAAGAGTGGAGATTTTACAACCTATTCTACAGCTTTCTGATGACAATATTAACTATTTATCAATCTGGATGAGTTTCAGGGATTAGCAGGAGATCCAGAGAGGCAACATAGGTGCCTCCAGCTAAGGTTTTGCAAAGCAAAAAATTGGTTTTCTTTGTCTGCATAAAGCAAAACAAATCATACTACTTGCTCACTCTTCTTGTATAGTCAGTGGGAGATATAATTTCCTCCAAAGATGAGCTACAGAATTTAACAAGCACCATAGAAAGTGAATAACAAAAGTGCAGCTTGGGAGTTCCAAGCTCCTTGCTCCCTCTTTAGAGGAAAGTTTGAGTAATGTGCTCCCTGGGGAGCCAGAATCACTTCGTGCAACTCCCCTGGCTTCTGGGCCCCTGAGCCCCTGTGTGTGGCCTGGCTGTACTGTCACCCTACACAGGCTGAGCATCCCTCTTAGTGGGCTGGCTCCAGCTTGCAGGCAGCAACTCGGGACTCTGGAACTACAGGGCACTTCTAAATGACCACGACATACAAGCAACTTTTCAAAGTCTTACTAAAAAAATGAAGGAGTAAAAATGCACTTCACATTTCTTTCCCACGGACAAATGCAACAAGTGTGCTTTAAAATGAGCAACAGCAACCACAACAAAATACTCCGAGTTTTTATTATTGTAGCAGGATATGAATTTGTTTAATGAACACTTAAGCAGAGAAAATGGAAAGATCTTGATGTGTCTGCTGTTAGGGGCTGTTGTTCCACGTATTTAGTAGCACAACAGATGACTCTCTAATCCCATGTGGGGTATTATTTATGCTTATACTTGGAACCTGACTCTTCTATTAAAACTGGAATTAGATAACTCATATGACTGAAGCTCACACTGATTATATTTTACTGATTGCAAGGGTATCTAGATACTGCAACTTTGTTACTTAGTCTCACTGCAATTCAAGCCATTAAGCACAAGTGCTAAAAATTTAAACCAGTTTTCATGTTTTCAAGAAATATTTTTATAAATATTGTGAAATAAAAGCCAGAGATAATAGTAATTTTTTTAATAGTTAATGTTTAATTGTTTATGAACCACAGAATGTGCCATCCTATTTTGCATAAAGATTTTTAACTGATTTTCCATTAATCTACTTATGTTGCTCTTTCTTACAGAAGCAAGTTGTTTTGTCTACATTTGTCTTATTCCAGCAGATGATAAGTAAGATAAGACAGTCGGTTATACAAGAATCTTGTTTTTAAAAATTCTACGAAATAGAGCCAACTGTTTTTAAGGTCAAAATGGAAGAAGAATCTATTTGTACTTTTTAATTTATCAGTCTCTTACAGTTCTCACCACAAACAATAATGTATGCTAATAGGACATGAAAAATAAATGCAAGCTACTTAGGATTGCATAATAATGTTTTCTATGCTAAACTCTAAACTAAACAATTCCTTAATTTGTTCTCTTCTCTGCAGATGTTCCCACTGATTTAAACATGATGGCTGGAAGCATAGAAGACAACATGAAGCAAGCAAGTAAACTAGTCTAGTGCTAAGTTCTTAGTCCTGTTCTGGAGGTGAGGAGGTCAATAGGAAGACCGCATGCCTCAGTTGTTCTCCAGAGTTGTGGATCGGGAGTTACAGGAAATGCAGGCAGTTCAGATGCCCCATAGCTGTTGTGTAGCCATGGTCAGGATTTTCTGCTATATTTTACAGTTCCTTAAAGGCTTTTATTTGTCAGAATTGCCTTGAAAACTGTAGAGTGTCAGTTGTTTCATTCCATGATCAGAATGAAACAAGGCTGTTCCATCTGGCTGTTTCAGCTATTACTGAAATACTTTGGAAGGGCTAAGAAAAGCCTTAGGAATCAAAATTGCCAACTTGTGAGAGGAAAAAATATAGCTCAGGACAAAAGAGATCACAAGCAACTAAGAACACTTCTCAGTACATATGCAAACAGTTAACTGGAAATTCATGTAGTGATAATGAAATTATATCTGCAACACTTATCTAATGCTAGGAAAAAATTAAGCTACAGCCACATCATTTCTCAGTTAAAGAGCAGAAGATATTAATAATTTTGCATTTCTCTTTTTAAAGGAGAAATATCCTAAGAGGAACTTTGCATAAAACTAAGGTTTAGAAGCCCATCATACCGTCTGATATATCAACTTAAAGGGCCTCTGGAATCAATGATTTCCAGCTAGGAGAAGGTTAGTAGAGCTCCTAAGGACCTAACATGGGATAAAATCCCATCTCATCTCAGAGGGAAATACTTATGGATGAGAGTAATGGCATTCCCATGCCACCATGACCTAGCTGTGCAAATAGGCAGGGAATCAGTCCTGAATGCTTGGTCACAAGGAGGAGGACCCCCTTAATTTATTAAGTTTCTTCAAGCTTCTGGGGCCCACCTGCAGTGACTGCTTCAGTCTACAATTGGTAAATTGGTACATTCAGGCAAAATGGAAAAGAAAACAGAAAAACCAGATACTGAAAAGCTGGAAACATACAGAAGCAATCTAATATATTAAATCTAAAGGTATAGAGCTGAAGGACAGGGTGTTTTCAGCTCAGGAAATAATCTAAAGAATTTTAGCTTTTCTCATTCTCTAGCAAATTTTTGTCCCCAGGTAACTAAATGCTTACTTTTAGTTTTATAAATGACTTCTAATTTGTCTTTCAAAATTTTTTTTTTGTATTTTTTTAGAATTATAAGTAGCTTCCCTTTTGGAACAAATCATAATTTCAAACTGGAAGAGAATGCAGATTATTTTCATTGAACTAAGACCTTTTTATGTAACAGCAATTTCTCACAAGTGAGAAAAAGAAGTATGTTTTTATATATTACTAATTTGACAAAATAAACAGTTAATTTCCTCAAGCATAAATAATACTGTGGGCTTTTTTTTTTTTTTGCCTCTTTCCTTTTTTTTTTTTTTCTAAGAAACCTGGAGGATACAAGTTTCTGACTAAGTATCTTGGATTCTTTTGGAGGAAATCTCCATAAATACTTTGGTTGGATTCTCCCTCAAAACTCAATGGAAGAGGTTGTTGTTGTTTAACTTAGATTTCTTGCAATAACTTCTTAAAAGAAAGGTTGCTTTGCTGGTGAAATTTAGTGAAAATTTAACAATTTTGGTGAATATTTGACAACTAAAAATGGTTACGAATAGTCAATATGAATAGTGCCGATTCCTTTTTGATTAGACTTGAGAAGTGCTGGCTCCAAAGAAATATTTTTGATGGGACACTATTTTTAGATGCAGTTCACTCTTTAAGACTGTTGTTTAACACTCAGCGTTGCAGAGTAAACTTGGGAAGATACCATTTGGTCAGTTCAAACCGGGGTAGTAGAGCTTTTCAGATGTGTACTAGGTACAAGGAAATTTACCCTTTCCCATTTACTGCATGTCAGATTCCTTAGTGCAAGAAGTTTTCTTTCTGTTTTATTGTCCCGAGTGGGTAGGCAAAGTTTTAAGCACTCCACAGTGGTCATTACATTAAAATCCTTCATCAGTATCAACCTTAGTATCAGATAAAAATAATGCAGAGGTTAAAATTGAAGTGTGTGTGATTTCCTACCATTTTCTCACTTTGTTAAGGTGGATTTCCTTCCAGTGCTCTCAGCAGCCATAATAAGGATAATAAGATGGTACCTTTGACTTTCTTGGCTGAGCTATGTAATTTTCTAGTTACTTCTCTATTCCTCTTTGTATTTCCAAACAGACTCAGCATTCAGGATGAACTTCCAGATTTCAGTTCTGTTACTGTTCTTTCTAGCCATTGTAGATATTCCTGTACCTGACATACATAGGTTGGTTTCCTTAGGCAGAATTCACTGACACAAAGGAAGAGATTTTCGTGGGTCCCAAGAGGTTGGCAACATGCATATAAATCTTCATACTTAATTGCTGCATTGCACTATGTTGTTCTTTACAAAACATTTTTCCCCTGGTTTTAATTAGCACCTAAATTATCTAAAGGAAAAGTATTAAACAAGAAGAGGCCTTTATGGTACACTGTATAATTTTACTGAGAACTGAATTCATTTAAGCATAATTAGTGACAGCTGAAAACCATGCAAAACATTGTTTACTTGAATCTCATTGTGGGTAAAAATAAGTTTTTGCAGGAAATTTCCTTTTCCTAGAACCTGTAAGGACTGGAATACTAATAATTATTTTTAATAATACTACAGTACTTTGGAATTTGCTTTCAAAAAATTGTAAATTGATGGCAAATTTGTATAGTTGCTCACCCTTCCAAAAATTCTCTGGTTTTGATAGCAATTTGGAAGATTAAACTAGTTTCATTGCATGAGATGATAGCTAACTAATATGAAATTTCTACATATATATACTTTAAGCTCCACAGTCTTTCTTTACGTCATCTTGATTTATCTTTGAACCTTAGCAATGCAAATGAGAGTGATACAAGCAGAGGTTAGCTCATGCAGTGGAAGCTAAATGCACAGAAGTTGATATGAATCTTACAGATGCAATTTGTTTAAACTTTAGCCACTTTTCTAATAAACGGAATGTTTAAGATTCACGTTTTCTGAATCTAAACTGATTCACTCAGCCATGTTGTGTGGGAAGAGAATCCTCTACAACAACACATTGTGGAGGAATAACCTGTTATTGTATTACTCTATTCTGTTCAAGAATGGTTTGTGGAAATTACCTGGTATAATAAAATAAAATGGGAGAAAATGAGTATAGAGGAGAAAGTTCAGAAAAGGCATTTCCACTCAAAAGGTTCCAGCTTTTGGTGTCCAGTCAGAGCAAAGCAGAACTGGAGCTGGGTCTTAAGCTCCCCTTGAATTTTATCTGACAGAGTGATCCTCAGAAACCTCCTCTCCAATAAATTTCTAGGCCATGTTGAGGTGAAATGCAGATGGAATGGGTGAGTTTTGGCCATCTCACATGGAGCCACACATGACAGCTGGATGGGAACTCGACACAGGTCTTTGGTCTGAACCCTCAGCACTGAAGTTTCCTTTGGAATGAAATGCCAAAGGAAAGGGATGATTATGCCAAATGTCACACAAGTCTGTGGTATGAAAAGTGAGGTCTAATTCCCTGCTTAAAGGACAACTTTGAAGTTCTGTCTGTCATAATAGAAGGGAGCAGACACTCAGAACTTTGGGTCTTGTTTGTTAACTTCATTGTTTTCAGAGACTGGTAATTTTGCTTTGTAGTATCTTAGGATGTGGACCAAATATGAGCTCCAACTGGTTCAAAAACCTTTCTCTGGTCCTAATATCTGCGTAACTTCCATGAATTTATTTACAGAAATTTAGGCATTTAAAGGGTTTAGCGATTAGGCAGCTGGTCTGAAACTGTCAATGGCACTGAACTGAAAGACTTGGACAGAGAATAAAATGCCTAAGTCCAAGGTAGTTTGTTTGAACTCTTTTCTTACCTAATTTTCAAAATTTCTGTCACAGTTCATTGCAAAAGAAGAAGCTTTGTGTAAAAAAACCAACCCAACCCAGAGCAAACAAACCTCAAACAAAAAGTCAGGCTTGATTAGCTTTCCACTTCAAGATCATTCTATGAACCTGACACATTGTGTGCTTTTTTCTCCCCTCTGACTCAAAACGACATGACAGAAACTGAGGAAATAACAAGCTCACAGAGATTTTGCTGTTGTTAAGGAACACATAAAACTCAGAGTGAGATAAGAATTGAACAAACAATTGTCATTTCCTAGAGCAACTTTTGTCACAATTACTCAAACAGAGAAAGTGGAGGACTGAAATACGAGATTAAAGAAAATATTTGAACAGTTCTAATACGTGTTAAAGTTGCTGTTACAATTAAATAGAAAAAGAAAACAACATCACACTTTAATCAAAACAAACACATCAGCAAATCTGTAGGTTGTAGTGTTACAGGGCTCTTTCCGTTAGAATCAGAGAATATGTTGGGTTGGAAGGGACCCACAAAGACCATCAAGCCCAGCTCCTGGCCCTGCACAGCACTATCCCCAGGAGTCACACCATGTGCCTGAGAGCATTGTCCAAATGTTTCTTGAGCTCTGTCAGGTTGGTGCTGTGACCCCTTCCTTGGGGAGCCTGTTCCAATGCCCAACCACCCTCTGAGTGAAGTATCTTTTTCTAATATCCACCCTAAAGCTCCCCTGACACAGCTTCAGGCCATTCCCTTGTGTCCTGTCACTGTCACCACACAGCAGAGATCAGTGCCTGCTCCTCCTCTTCCCCTCCCAAGGAAGTTGTTTCTGCAGTGAGGTCTCCCCTCAGTTTGCTTTCCTCTTGTCCAGAGTTGAGGTTTTGTTCACAATTTTTCTTCTGTCAACAGAAATTTTGAACTTGATTGCTTTGTGGTCACTGTGCTCAGGATGGCCACCATTCTCCACTTTGCTCACAGGATCTCTCACTTTGCTCATGAGATCCTCTCTATTGACAAGCAGCAGATCAAGTCAAGATTAAGCAGATCAGGTCAAGGTATTGGTATTTGTGTGCAAACTCACAAAGCCAGTTTGAGTCTAATGCTATACTACTGTACTCAATACAGGACTGATTTTATTTGTGGCAAATCTAAGAGAATATTCCCATTAGACATTTTCTGATATCCAGATTGAGGTACTTTTGTATGGGTTACAGTGTAGTAAAAGTCAAGGGACCTATTTCTGTCAAACAAGTTCTGGATCTGTTTCCTCTTGGCAGATTACTTATTATGCAAGACAATGCTGTTATTCCTGTTGCATTAAATGCAGCAGACTTTCTCTTGAACAGATGAAAAGACCCAGAAATTAAAAAAAATTACTTGTCTAAATGCAGTTGAAATTGGTACAAAAGTGTTGTGCTATGTCTGGCAAATGCATGATAGAAAGAATCCATCATGCAAAACCAAACATAGGTAAGATCTGAACTGGCAGCACTCTGTTGACAGAGTGTTCTATTGTAGCCAGCATTATCCTTGGAGTTTGGAAATGGATTTGTGAAATCATGGGATTTATATTTAAAGCAGTTTCCTGGACTGGTATTTGAATATTGAGTAACACAAGTAAACACAAACATTGCCTATTTAATAAGAAATAGACACTGTATGTGAATTTCAAGATAAATCAATAATGCACCTACATAAGTTAATTCAATTTAGATGTAAAGTATGGTGGATAAACTTAGTGTGGATACACCTATTTTACTAGAGTAAAAGAGTAAAAATTTTACTAGAGTAAGAGCTAGGGAGTATTTTAGCCTTTTAAAAATGTAATTTTTACAGATCTGTCATTACTGTGGGGGTTTTTAAATACATAAGCTGCAGAAAAGAACTGGGCAAAAATGCTAGCTCTGAGAGTCTTATTTCAAGGGGTTTTTTTTGTTTGTTTGCTTTTTTGTTCCTTTTTCTTCTTTCTTCCCAGTGGGATTTTCCTAGGAAAAAAGAAGAATCAGAAAACTTGCAATTAGTTCTTTGCACTCATTTAGCAGAGTTAATCAACATTCATATTCACAGGTATACATCTGATATTGTGATCACAGTACCTTGTTATTTTTACTTGGTTTTCATAAGCTGTATCCTAAACCAGACACAAATATAAAACCATTCACAGCTATTATATTTTAGCTTATGTTATTGTCTCATAAAATCTGTGGATAATAAATATTTTGCTCATCCACTTTTATTGGGTTTCAAAATATTTTTGTTTTTCTACTCACCCTAGGTTTGGATTGTAATCCATGTAATCCATGTAAAGACTGCATTTTCCATCTATGCTGATGTCAAAAGCCAGAAATTCAAATAAAACCTTCTGTCAAAATCACCAAGTTTCACCTAATCTTGTGAAAAATCCAGAGATTTTGCATGGTGTCCATTCAAAACCACAAATCAGGACAGCTTTCCTCAGTACTATGTTTCATAATACAAGAATGCTTGTGAAGTTCAGAAAAACTTTCGAAGAACTTGGGCTAAGTTTTGAATTTTAACAGAATTAAAAACCAGATGTCTCATACAATTTGGAGATTTGCACTGAAAGCTTTGCCCAGCCCTTATTCAAGCTAAATGAGACAACATTCACTAAGACAACAGTATTTTATAATGACTATTTTTTCTCATTTCTCTTAACAAGGTGGACTTTGAAGAATCTTTATGAGAGAATTGATTTTTCTGAGCCCCTAAAATGAAGAAAAAATGAAAGAGGTTGACTGGTCTCATGTAATCCCAGTTTTATGACACTGTGAATGCATAGCATGTTGAAAGACAAATAGAAGATTGCAATGGAGATATGTCCTGGTATCCAGTAGTTTGCAGAAGACTTTCTAGCCTCCTGCCTAACTCCAGACTGACCACATTCCATTTCACCTTCTACTTTTTTTATCATCTGAGTTGCTCATTTTCTCTCCTTTCAAATGTGTGATTCACAAATACTATTGCCACATTCAGCTTATGTAACTTTACATATGGTTGCCTAAATAGAACAAAAGACAATTTTTATGTAGCTGGCACATATTCTTTGAACATTGCTAAGGCCTTACTACACCAATCATGCACAGACAACTGTTGGCACTACTAACTCATAACACCTCCCACAATATAAACTGCAACATGGTGAGTTCCTTACTATATCCTGTGGATTGTGTTGTGTTAAGGGAAACACAACAGAAAATATCTTTCCAAAGGGACGTATCACATTATTGAAGCAGAGCTCACTTTTTCTTGAATGTTTGTAGGGTGGAATGGGCTGAGAATTTCTCTATTTTATATGTGTGCTAAGGTACTCTAGATAGAAAATTGCAAACCCCACTTATTTTATAGTTACTTTGAAGTTCAGTTTTCACATGTTGGCATTTATTTTTGTCTAGTCTCCTCCAGAATTTGCCATCCAGGCTCTGATTCTGCTTCCTACAGAAACAGTCCAAAGAACAAAATTAGGAGAAAAAGAAAGATCTGTAGAGGCAGCAATGTTTCAGTGAAAGCTCAAGGGACTTGAAGGTCACATTCTTGATGCTGGGCATGGTATTTGTAGATATATACCAGAAGAATGTTCACAGAGCTTTTAAAATGTAGTAGGCAGATTACATTTGATGTAAAGTGGGGAGAAAATGGAAAGTTCTCTGAGAGTTTTAGGGAAAGTGTAACTTAACTCCTTGAAACTGAGAGCTAGATAAAACTGTCTCCAAAATTATTCTGACACCTTGAAATTCAAGATAACTAAAAGGAATTTTTAAAATAATTAAAGAACAACATGAAGCTCAAAGAAAGACACCAGAAAGAAGCAAATACCTAAGAGCAAAAAATACAGGTTTAGTTGAAAACACTAAACAGACTGACAGACTAAACTAGACAGAGGAACTTCGAAGGGCATGTCAGGTGGCACATAGCTACTTGTTTTCAACCCAGCATATGAAATATAAATGACAAAATAAGTAATAAGAGTTAAAAGAACATCAATCCTGAAACACCACAATCAGTTCCTTTAGCATTTAACATTTGTGGACTTGTACTTAAATACCAGACAACTTTTAGGTAAGTCCTGTTTTGAGAATACTGATCCTTGCACTGCAAAGACAGATAAAAATAAGAAGTTGTCACATGGAAAAAGTAAAGGCAAAAAGATATTTTACAGCATTGCCCAAGTAACTTTAATAGTTATGAAAGGTACACAGAACACCCATGATCTCATAGTAAAAATATATTTTTTTTACACTGGGCAATGGAGTTATGTAAAAAAATCTGCCAGCCAAGCTCTGTCTACCAGACACTTATGCCAGCCCTTTTTAGGAGAGAAAGTGTAAAAAACCTCCAAACCAAATCCCGAAAAAGAAAAGAGAAAACAAAATCCTGCAGTTAATACTAAGAGTTGAAGATAGAGGCCTTTCACAGAAAATCTCTATTGAACAAATACATAAGCTCACCTAACTGGCTTTGCTCAAAAAGAGATTTTTTTTTTCACCTGATCTGAAAGGAAAATAACTACTTGGCAACCTTTTAAAATATGGCTTATGGCTAAATGTCCTCACAGTTAAAGGCAAACAGAAAGAAGCTTTTGGTAACAGCTGCAACTCTACTTTCCAATGAAGTGACTGACTCTTCTAAAGTATTTTGCTTGTCTTTTTCTAAAGCTGACATTTTAAAAATATAATCTTGGAAATTCAGTCATTTCAATACTGATCTTAAACTATAGACAATATGCATTTTTGTTGTTAGGGCAATGCCCATAGGATAAAGGTATTTTTCTGAAATAAAAGTTGTGGAGGGAGTTGTTTGATTGTTTGGGGGTTTTGTTTGGTTTGGTTTTTTGGTTTGGTTTTTGTTTGTTTGTTTGTTTCCAGAAAGCAAGTTTTTATCTGTGAAGAAAGAAATGGGAAAAACAAGTATTGGTTTAGAAAACATAATTTTGTAAGGCAACTTAAATAAAGTCTTTTCATCTGTACTTTATGTGATATTGTATTGTCTGCTTTTCTGTTCACACGGATTTTCCTCTCTTTTTTTTCCATAATAAATTAACTTCTTTTATGTATGTTTTTGAGTCTTTTTCTTTAAGTGCTTAGGGATGCCTAAGCTTTAAAAGCAAGATACCAACAACTAGGCTTTACAAACAAGACATCAACATGAAAAAATGAAGAATGTAGTCAATATGAAAATGTTGCTGCTGTTGAAAACTCTATTTAATACAAATTTATACTTAAAAAAATAGAGTATTTTTAAGATTTATTATTTAGTAATCACAAGGTTGATGTAAGTTACTCATGTCTCTATGGGTCCTGTTGAGTTTTAACAAACTTTGGCATTGGAGATGCAGCTTTTGTAATTTTAAATTTATTAGCAAATTTGTGTAGGAATTTGCCAAACAGTTTTTGAAGGGAGCTGGAATGCAGGCTAACAGAGATTCTGAACAAGAATTTACTGTTTCTTACTTTAACAGTTCAGTTGTTGCAACAGCTATTTAAAATACAAAGCAAACAACTAGAGCTTAATGATGGCAATGATAGGGTTGATTTTTTATGGGTAAGAGGTGGGGGGAAGGCCAACAAGGCAGATGTCATGGGGCAAATCTGTTTTAGACCTCCTAACCAGAATTAAGAAGTAGATTCTACAAGTATCTGGGAGAAGTCTCATAATTGTGATAACACTCAGGATCATCTACTCCATAACCTTCCCCAGCACCAAGGTCACACTGACTGGTCTTGCTTTTAAAGACTAGTCTTGCTATTAAAGACTTCTCCCAGAACAATCAGGAAATTAGGCCAGCCAGCATGGGTTTATGAAAGACAGCTTGACCAACTTGATCCTCTACTTTGACAAAGTGAGCTGCTTAGTGGAAGAAGAAAAGGCTGTGGATGTTTTCTACCTGGACTTTAATAAAGCCTTTGACACCATTTCTCATAGCATTCTGCCAAAGAAACCACCTTCTCATTATTTGGATAGGTGGTGGCTTAGTGGTGGACTTGGCAGTGCTGGGTTAATGGTTAAATTTCATGATCTTAAAGGTCTTTTCCAACAAAAATGATTCTATGATTCTTTTTCTCTGAGTAGATCTGACCTCTCAGTTTGAGCATGGCTCAGAATCGAGCCAGACTAAAAGTACATAACTGCTGTCTTCACTTTGTGTAATTAAGGAAGTGCTTTCTGGATCAGGGATTGGAAGGCAGGTGTCACATCTCCCTGGTAATGTCCTAGCCTTTAGGCTAACAGCCAGATGGGACTTATGGACTGATGTAGTACCCCAATAGAAAGTGGATCATGAGAGGACCTCATGAAAGGACATTTACCTATGAAAATGAGAATCTTGGGTTCATTCTCCTCAAAGCAATGCATTTGACTTAAATGTCCCCTCCATTCCTTCATGTAAATCATTATATTTTGTGTAAAATTCTAAAATATTAATTGAATAAATAATCTGATTAAAGATTTGGCAAGCTCTGTACTGAAGAGATGGGATACCTGAGCTCAGACACAAGGCAGGTTGATACAAATAGCAAATAAAAAGAGAACCACAGCCCAGAATTTTAAGAAGTTTTAAGGATTTTACATCAGTAGGTATTCATTTCAGGGGAATGGAGGGGAGGGGAAATCAAAGCATTTAAAACAGAAGACTAGAAACAAAGAACTTCAGAGAAGTGAGGTTCTTTTCAGCTGTTCAAACTACAAGCCTGCAATACTTCCTCCTTTACAAATACCAATATCACAGTTTTCTCACTTAGGAGAGTGAAAAGTGAGTTGTATAACTAATCATTTCGCAATCCATTCCTGGTATCAATTGATCCTCATGACCACAGAAACATCTTGGCACCTCTCACAGATGTGGTGTTTGTGTGAGACCAAGAACTCATTGTTACACAAAAAGCACTTGGAGCAAGTTTCTCTCTGCTGTGGCTCTGGCCAGATTATGTGCTGCAGATAATGTTGCTGACATGGTTGTGCAAGCAGCCTGTATCATCAGGTGATAGAAGAAGAAGAAAATAGAAGAAGAAAATGCTATTTCTATTATATACATACAATTCTGTAACTAGACAAGGTTTCATTATAAGTCTAATAAATTTTAATTTTTTTTTCTTTCTCTTGCTTGTCTCAATGATTGCTTCTGTGAATAAAAAGGAGTCCTACCAGCTATTGTATTGGGCACAGATATGAATATTCCTAGGAATTTAATAAGAGATTGGGTAAGAACTGGTTAAAAATATGATGATTGTACCACAGGACTGCATCCAGTCTTTTACAACAAATCTTCATTGCAACAACTAGTTTTATATTAGATCAGGAAGATTTCAGGGAAATATAAGGTGACTGTTAAAATTGAAAGGTTATACTCTTACTGTCCATTAAATCTTCAGTAATATAGGAAAGGCTTTTAGAGAACTCTTCTTGTTTGCTCTCCTTGCTCCCCTGGCTCCCAGGCAGCCAAAGAAACAATGACCCAGGACCCCAGCACTACCTGAGAGAGCACTACTTCATGCAGGCTGCTCTGAGTTCAAGTTTTCCCAAGTCCTCTTTTTCTCAAGTGGTCCCACAGCTTTTCCCATAAAACTGGGGCAAATTTCATTGCTTGTTTCACCAAAAATTTCAGAAATTTGGGACTATGCTCCAAATCAGAATATTTGGAGATATCAGAAACCTCTGTTGACAAGAGCAATTATAAGTGCTCAAATTCCTTGTGTTTCTGACCTCCTGCCAGTCATTTAGGGATCTACTTCCAAGAGTACTCCTACCTCATAACTTCAAATGAAGTTATGGGAAACTCAAGGTGTTTGAATGTCAGGCTCAAAATAGAATAATAGCCCATGTTGAAAACTGCTTTGGTTCGCTCAGAATCCATTAATTTTTAGCAGTATTCAAACAAGTGTAAGATAAGTTGTGGAATAAGTATTTATCATATATTTGGAAAAATGTTCCACACAACTTTTGCATTTAAGAAATACTCCAGCAATTCTTTTGGGATATACTAGGGAATCAGTCAGTAGAAAGCTTAAGTGGTGTGGTCACCTTTTCCACAGGTATTATGAAGAAATCCGTGACTAAATGACTGACAATATTCCCCAGAAGGACATTTGTTACAAGGCATGTAGAAATTGGCTCGCCCTAGAATGTGGTAGGTGTTAAAAGGAAGTAATTATCCAAGAAGTTTAAACAATTGCTCTTACACAATGAGTCACTTAACTGCATCTTGTGAGCCCCCAAGGACTCAAAAGTGACCACAGGGATTTAATGTATTTGCTAGTAGCCAGCAGCTCAGCTCCTCTGGCAGGGAAGGCCTCAAAAACAGCTGAAGGGATCTCATTAGGAGGAGAAAATCTGCTGTTAAGTGCTTGTAATGGCTCGCAGCAGCTCGGTCCCTCCAGGGCTGGAAGTGACTGTGTGCACCTGTGGCCAGAATGTGCAGCTGCTCCTACCTCACCCAGCCTGGGGGAGCTGAACTGCTGCAGGATGAGGTCTGGAGGAAGACAGATGTGCCTAAACAGAGCTGGTTTTGACACAGCTCAAATTAGGACCTTCAGTAGCTCTGGCTGTGGGTTCCTAAATTCTCTGTCCAGTCTGGAAATCAGTAGTTCCCGAAGTAAATAGTTGTGAGTGGGTTTTTCAGCTAGCTGGAAATGCAGCTTCAGCAGGGCAACCTTGTAGTGTAGTCTGAAAGTGAGCTTGCCAGAAGCTTTGGAGCTTGACCCCTTAGCAAGTAGCAGCAGTCGCTGATGGAATTGAGAGTTCACACACTTGGGATTTTTTTACTGCTATCTTTTAATGACTTGGGTTTAATGTTATCTGTCTTTTTTTTTTTTTTCCCAAATTATTTAACCCCATCCAAATTACTAATATTTCAAAAAATCTGCCTTCTCAGATACTTAGATAACCTGCCTCTCAGAGACTCTGGAAGTCTTCTGCCTGGATGACCTCCACATAAAATGACACTGCCCTGAAGATGCTTGAGGTGAAATTTTCTGAGTGATATGTTTATCTGTGCACAAACACTCCCTCCCTAACCCCAGCCCCTGCCTTCAGTAAGTATTAACTTTAATTTTAGCCTGAGAGAAAAAGGCAGTCTAGTGCTTCCCCAGAGAGCACGTGTCTGTTTTGCTGCTTTCCAACAGTTTGCAGTGAAGAGTATCTGGATATCTTCATTTCTTTTCCCAGCTGCTTGTGTTTGATGACAACAGTACTTTCAGAAGTAGAGGTGCAATTCACAGAAAACTAAACCACAGCAGTTTTATAGATACACATAGAAACACAGCGCTTTTGTGATTGATTAAAAAAAGAAATGAGACAGTTTTTATCATCTGAGCTAAAAACCAAAGTAAATGGTCCTGTGAGGATGTAAAATAATTGAAAAAACCCATTCGTTTCTTAAGTTCCATTTTTGCTAGAAAGATAAGTTGCTTCCATTTAGGCATCTGAAGTAAATATCAAGGGAATTTTTTTGGTTGAATTTTTTCTCATTCATTTACTGCCTCAAATTAGCTAATTTAAATAGGATTGGCAAGAGTGGAGATTTCATTCTGCTTCAGTTCTCAAGGTCCTCATGCAGTATTTGCATTAATTTGTTTGTGGTGGACCCTGTAGAAAAGAAATACTGCCAAAAGCTGAAACTAAAGAGTTGAAGTTACTTGTCACAAAAAGTATTTGTCCTTCAGACAGAGTGGTTTCTCCTACCTGAGCAGAAGGGTCCATACGAAAGAGCTATGAAAATGATAGCCAGAGCAGAAAGAATAGAAAAACAGCTTTTAGTACTGGGAGTTAGAACTCGGAATTTGAACTATGAGATTTTGTCTTCCCAAGTCAGGGGACTGAGGCTGAATATATTCATATTGTATTGTAAAGTATTGTCAGTAACTTTTCCAATCCATTAGAACTTGCAGGGCCCTCTGAAGTTAGGTGGACATTCAGAATAACACGAAATGTTAAGATGGAACATTGCATGGAGTCAGCAACCACCAAGGCAACAAAGAGACACTTGGAGACAAGGAGTGCCAGAGGTGGCACTGGGTGGAATGGAGCTGGAACTGTGACAGCCCAGCCAGACAGGTGTTGAGCTGAGCTCCTGGCATGCTCCAGGGAGCTGACCCAGCCCTCCCAGTGGAGGTCATGCTTGCTTCAGGCCCTGGGACCATCAGTGGCCAACAAACAGGAATCAGAAAGGTCTCTGATTCAGCACTCAATGAGACTGGCTTTTGGATAAAATCCAGTTCTCTTCAAAGATAAGGGCAGCTTTGTAATCTACTTTACATAGGCTTTCAATTGTATGTGATAAGTAAAAGATAAAGTTTAAACAATAAGCATGAGTTGAGTTTGTTATCTTACCTTGATTTTGTGCAGGAAAGGAGCAGATATTTAGGAGTCATGTCATGTGGTCTTCATGTCTTCTAGAAGCATCAGACTGTTTACTGACATGCCTCTTTGTTTCTAGTTCAGAGATCTCTAATATGCTTCACTTTACAAATTAAATCATCTCTTGTGTGCATTATTGTAAAAAAAGCATTTATTTCAAGGTGTCATTTCTGAACTTTTAAGTTACCAAATAATAGCAATCCCGGCACAGTCTCTAGTCACAAATTGAGAAATCATTTTCATTGACACATCTTGGCTTCACAGTAAGGCTGTTCAGCTTTTCAAAGGGAGCTGTTTCTGGCACTGACTATTGTTTAAGGACGTGAAAAGTTACTTTTTGCGGAGATTGTTGATGTGACTTGGCTAGTTTTCTGTGAATTCTAAGCCGACTTGTTTAACAGATATTTTACTTCTGAATACTGGATTTTGAATGTCAATATAGTACCAAATGAACTATTTTTAAAGGATCCATAGTAAGTGCTAGCCCATTTGAAGTTATTTTTATTATTTGCATGTTAACAGCTGTGTATATGAGTATATGAAGCAACAGTTAATGATAAAACCACAGGACTGCACCATAAACCTGACATCAACTTTAAGTGGCACTACACCCTTCTTAATTCTTCAAACTAACTTCACAGTGTGCACACTAAGGTGCTTTAAAGAGGTGTGATGTCAAATAGGCAAGGGAATTATCTCAATTTTACACAGTGGTTGTCACCAATGCCCATCTGGAGGCAGGTGGAAATACCATATCTCTAACTGTGGACTGCTGATTATGCACTGTTTTTGAACAATCATATTCACAAGAAAAAGGGGAGCTATTAATGGTCAGGAAACAAACATAGTCACTTCAGTACTTTCATGGGCAGTGTGCTGAAGCGAGTGGTGAGTGGGTATTCCTGTCCCATCATGAAGTCATATGGCAATCACTGCAACAAGCCATCACAAAGCCAGCTCTGGGCATGGCTGCTGAATAGGAAATCACAATGTCCTTTGGATGGTTTTCTGGTTTTCAGGATTGCTTTGGTCACCTGCAGAGCAGAAAAATCTATGAAAAAGGTCCTAGAAATGCCTTTGTATATTATCTAGTTTACTGATTTTCCTGTTCTGAAGCTAAAGAAAGTGTCAAGAAAATGTAACACCAATTCAGCCTAAGATATTCAGTGTCAATGAACAACTGAATGACTAAGTGGACAAGCAAGAAATTGTCCACTTCTTGCTGGGACACAAGGTTGATATGGAACAGCAGTTATCATTTGCTTACAAAGTTAATTTTGGATAATTCTTGCACTTCCACTGGTATATTTGCAGAATTGCTTGATTAGGGCACAATATGGGAAGTTTGTTTATCTCAGTGTTGTGAAATGTGCAGTGAAATCCACCGTGAGAAATAATCAATCAGAATACTTATTTATTTACTTGTAAATACCCTTACATAGAGCCTGGTCAAACACCCAGTCCGAGAAGACTGCAGGCCCCTTTTGTGTTAGGCAGAAAGTAAAGAGTCTTGGATTCAAAACCAGCCTACTCCTTGGTCTGAGTGGAGAAAATCCATCCCATTACCAAGTCCCTGTTCCTGAGCTCATGTGGGAAGAAAATGTCCAGTTCTAACCAGTTGCATCCCATCCCCTGTTTCATAATCCATCAGAGTAGTGCTGGATATATACAGAGCGATGATCCCTGCTCTGCAAGTGGGCTGTAGGAAGTGAATCATTCTCAAATGTGGAAAGACTAAATGTCAGTTACAGCCATAAGAAGCTGAAAAGGAAAATGAGTGTGGGCTGCTGAAACCATTGGTATGATGCTATTAAGAAGTGAAGAGCAGGAATAAAGGTAAACCTGCCATGATGCTACATGCCATGTCTGTGGATAAACTGTTGTATTAGATGATGGTGTGATAGTTCTGACTCTGTTTGGACAAAGATAAAACATTTGCCATGCTTTACAGGCTGATACAGGAGCAAAATCTTCACTTTGATGACACTGACAAGAGAAGAACTAAAGAAGAGTGAACTGCCACGAGTCTGTGTGCACCGCCCAGCACACAGTGAACGCTGGTGACATTGGTGAGAAGGCTGACCAGGAGCAGTGGGAAGGCTGGTGAGCTCAACAGGGAGAGCTGAAGAGGTGCACAAATGTCAGCTCCTGCTTAGCACCTGCTTAGCAACCCAGCATGGTCCTGTGAGGAGTGAGTCAATCCTTTAAAAAGGCAGACTAGCTTTCCTCCATGCAAGTATTTCTTACTCCAATTTGTGCTGAGGCAGTGAGAACATTTTATTTTTTTGTGATTGAAAACATTATTTTTCCTATGTAAACACAAGAAGAGCAAATCATGGGGAAAGAAATCTCTTTAAACAATAAAGCTGAGATTCCTGGACTGAGCACTCTGAATTGTCCACCACGGAAACATACAAAAAATGCTTCTGAGAGGAAGAAATGAGATCAAAAAACTTAACATTATTATAGTTTAATAGCTATATTTTTTGTTAAGCTTCCTTGCATTTAATTCTAAATCTCTACAAGAAAAAGACCCTGACTTGCAGGATCCTCTATGTTGCAGTAATTAAACTCAGCTCAAATATCTTTTCATATTTGTAACTGCAATTTTAGTGAGGTGTTGCTGGAGGACATTAATCTAATTTAGATCTGCTTAACTATTTTTGCCTGACACTTTGTATTTCAACATAGCAATTATCTTTTTTTACATTATTGTACCTTTCCACTGTAATTTTTTTTAATAGCTACAGTAACTTTTAGAACATGCATGAGCTAGATACTCACGTGTAAAGCACTGTATAGAAACTATGTTAGCCACTAGAAACATTTGTATCACTTCAAGTTCCCTTATATGAGTGAACGAAATGGAACTGCTTCATTTGAGCTTTCCCACCTCAGGTTTCAAGCCTGAGCCTGGTGTCGGTCTTGCCTGGTTGTTTCTCTATTCTGCCTCCTTCATCAGGAGCTCCAAGCATAGCTAATACTCAACCACAGTGTTATAAAAGACATTTGAGCAAGCTGCCATGCCAGAAACACCCAAGTTGTGACATGCATGTGACTAGCATGGGCTAGTTAACCTTTTAAAGTAACAACAGTCAAATTTCTCTGATTGTTACATATTTCCTCTTTGCCTGCTGATGGGGAATTTAGTATGGAACAACTTAATTATTTGGAGACCAATTCTAATAAAATGTAGATTGTTTGTAAGATATTTTTCAAAGAGAATAGAAGACTGATGACAAATAAAAACAAGGCATGTGAGGTCAGGTGCCAAAATAGTATCCAGTCCACTGCTGAAGCTTTAACAACACAACCAAGGATGGCAGCAAAGAGCACGTGGCACAGAAGGAGGCACAATTGCTTTGGGCAGAATTTTTCCACCCTAACTTAAATGTCTTAAAAGATGGATACCTAGGATGTGTAAGTAAATACTAAACTAATAGAAAGAAACAGGTGCTTCCTGGTGGTAATTCCTGAGCTCAAGATGGTATGATGTCTTTGCCTCTGGAAATGACTCTGTTTTCCCCTTGAACACAGGGGATGATTTAGCTATGTAAAAAGTGAGCAAAAGAGATGCTGCAATGAAAAAGGGATAATTGATAGTGTGTTACCTAGAGCTTTTCTGGTAATTGTTGTAGGGTCCTATTTAAGCAAAAGTTTATGGTTTTGAGAACATTCTGACAATACATGAGAGAGTGTGCTGCAAGTGTGGCCACTCTGCTTCTCTTTTTAAATGTGTATTACTGCAGTGAAAATGTGCAGCAGACAGAATATTAACACATTTTAACCAGAGTGCTGATTTCAGAACACCTAGCATTTCAGTTGCTGTTGTAATCTGAAGCTGGATGTACTATACTGCATTAAGAGCTTTCCCTGTAACACAGAAGTTGCCTGCATAGAAATGGGTGAATGTAACAATTGGCAAAACTGGAAAAAAAAATCTGTGAGGTCAACAAACTTTGTGGAGCTTTAGGAGGACTTCAGGGTATTTACATACTTGATGCCCTTTGATTTAAATGAATGCCAGTGTCGCATAATATCTCTGGCTTCACAAAACTAAGTCTTGACTTTCAGTGAAAGTCAAACATCTAGGTGCTTTTTAAAATAGCTCAGGTATCTTTAATTTAGGTGGTATTTACATTTTAAACTATAAATTTAAACTGCTCTGATCTAAGAAAAGGTTACAGATGTCCCCTCTGGATATGACCACCAGCAAGGACAAGATGGAAAAGGGGTACAGGATGTGAATCTCTGGATTCTGCTGTTTGGAGCCCCTGCATCTCTCTTTCTCCAGCCTGACATATAGCACAGCACACCTGCTCATGATAAAATTAGGTGTGCAGATCCTGGTGGTATAAGTCATGTCTTCACCTGACTTGGAGAAAGGCTGATACTTATGTACCATGCTTTAGGACCTCACAGGGCATTTTTTATGTCTCTCTTTATTTAAAGTTTTTAAAATCTTAAAAACGACTTAACCTAGGAAATGACAACTCTGGAGTATAGTATTATTTCTTTAAACTCTTTTGATAAAAAAAAAAAAACTTCAATCTTTGTTTAAAAAATCATGACAATAGATAGAAGGACAGGCAAGGATAGAAGTTCCACTGATAACCCCTTGATTACTCCACTCAGCAAATACGCAAATACCTCTTCTGTTCATTTCTATCTGGTAAGTCTTGTGTCTAAAAGAGAAAAGCAATTAATCTTAGGCAGCTTAAGAAAACATCTCAGTGATTATCAGTTATCATATGGAGGGGTCATAACTTCTTCCTGAGTAATTTTAATGTAGTTGCCTAGATGTGATGAATCTTCATCACCACTTGTCAATTGTGCTCTGCACAGGCTGGCTCTAATAATTTTTATTCTTTACAGGTACTTTTTCTTCCCTTGGGAAATATGTACCTTTACAGTTCCAAAATAAAAGATAATGCAGCTGTTATACACAGTTATCTTTTATCACCTGTTACTTCTATGGAAAATGTTAATACTGGCACCTTTTCAGCAAGGAAGTAATTTCATGCTAACAAGCCTTGCTTGCTTCAACAGCTATCTTTAACATGTCAATTAGTCTCAGAAATGATGTAAGCATATGTGGTTACAAAGGTATTTCTTTTATCTTTTGGTTTTTTGTGGCAAATTCATCATTAAATTATGTCCTATTTCAGAACTCTGTTTACATTTTCCTGAACACATACTGATAAAAGATATATAATTTTTAGATACCCTTTAATACAGGTGGTAGAAATACTGATCTTGTGGGTAATGTAGGGCACTTGCAGAAGCTTTAAGTACTTCCCTCATAAAGTCTCTGATGAAACACTAAAAATCAATGAGCTGTGCTAATTTGCACCAGATGATGCTCTTGACAGTGTGTACACTACTAACTAATCCTGAGTAATAAATCTTCAATTTAGGGTTTCTTTTTTCAAAACATATAGGACACTTCCACAGTGACTGGAATTGCTGTGTGATTGACCAGGGCAGAGTGACACTGACCAATCTGAGTAGCCAGAACCTGACTGTAGCCATCCCTTGATTGGTACCAGGGATCTGGGAGAATTTTGTGTCTGGGCTGCTTGGTCTCCCCTCAGCAATCCAGGATCTAAATCTACCAAACCTCACATCTCTCATCCATCTGGCAGAAGAACCTGAAAGAGGAAGCAAGAGCAAGGGGTTATGTAGGAGACAGCCCTACCATTTTCAAGACTGAGAACCAACTATCAGATCTCATGTTAATTTTATTTTGAAATGTAAAATAATAAATTATGAAAAACCCCAGATTAAGAAAGAAATTCATAATTTGAAATTATAGGATTTGTAAAATAAAGGAGATTTTTTCTGTCACCATTAAATAAGGCATCACTATTCCACTTGAATAATTTATATCAAACCATTCTGCCTTGGTAACACAAGGGTTTTTTAGTTCTCATTCCCAACTTACATTTTTTCAAGATAAATTAATATGCATTCTATAAAGTCAAAGGCCATATATTTTATTGTTGGAAATACTTCAATTGAACGGAGCTAACCAGTAGAAAAGATCTCATCTCAAAAGGATATTATTTCCCAAAACAATGCATTTCTCAAAAGGATGTTATGATTGTTGTTGTTTACAGAGTTAAAAAAGGTCCAAATGTTTTTTTAATCTATTGCACTTTTTAATCTTTTGTAGTTTCCAAAATTGCTGCATTTGACAGATTTCTCCACCTTATTCTACTTCTTGATCTACTCTGCGATGTATTTGCAGTCTCTAAGAGATTTATTTTTGTTGCAATACATAGAGAACAAATTCTTTGCTGGAAGTGGATGAAGTTATGACAGATAAGGACAATGAAAGCAGGAATCTCATGGAGATTTTTCCATTCTTCACCTACAGGTTGTATAAGGTAAGATACTTTTACCCCTTTAACAAAGGATGTCAGTGGGATAGACCACACTGAACTTGGAAAAGAAATTAATTCCAGCAGTTAAGGGGGTCGAAGCACACAAACTACCTCAAACCAGTTTTTCTCTACTATCTTTTGGAGGCCAGCATTCGCATATTCAAAGGAACATTGAACAGGAGAGTATAATGAATAATTAGCTGCTAATATAATTTCTGTCTTGATTCAGTTCTAGTTGGGAGAGGAGATCTGTGGGAGGATTCAAATAACAATGTCAATGTAGTCAGCATATTTTCAAGATGTAAGCTTTGAAAAGCCCCAACGAAATTCTACCTAGGTATTGATGCAGGTGACATACCAATGTCTCAGACTGGCCAGTGTTCAAATTCTTGAGACATTTGAAGAGTTTTGGATAAGCTTTTTAAAATGCCTTAACTACAAATAAGGTTAAGCTCATCTCAGCCCTAACACACTTTGAATTTCAAAGAAGGATTTCTTCACTTCTTTTTGTCTATTTTCTTTAGTGAAACATACAAGTTTTCACCATTTCAAATGGTGGCTGGATTTCTAGTGTTTTATTTCTTCCTGCAATAAAGTATTCTTTTTCATGTAAGTGTGCAGTCTTTCTAGATACCAGCTTTGAAGCCTGTGGCCCTGTGAAGGAAATCTAAAACTTAACCTGAAAATAAAATGCAGGGGATACAGAAATCAATTTGATCCTGGCAAAAAGAGCAGATCAGAAAATTTAGCATCTTTTCAACTCTGAGTTCTATTTTCCAGTACAGATTCAGTTGGTCTGATGTCAGATTCCTCTGCCATGTGTATGTTGGAGAGAAAAGAGAATAAAGAAAATGGATGTTTGCTTTGTATCAAGTTTTCACAAGATGACTGTCAGTGTTGAATAAGGTTTGACATTTCCAACTGATAGACAAACATCTAAAAAATTGGAGTGAGGTTTTTTTTTTAATGTTAGTGACTTTCAGAAAGTTTCTAGATCTACTCTTTCACACATTACAACAGCAAGAAAATTAAATTAAAAGAGAGGAAGATTTTGGTTTTCCAAAAAGGTTATTTTTGGTTGTATTTTTGTTTGTTTGTTTGTTTGATTTAGTTTTTAATGCTAATGCTGCTTTTAAGTCAATGTAAAAGCCCTACTGCATCCTTCATTACCCCAGAAATATACTGTCCTTGAAATGTTCATTCAGCAATTTCCTCCACATTCAGACTTTGTGAAGCCACATATCAAAATACATTTTTTCATTACTTCAACCTTTGCATCATCATTCCTCTGTTTTTTTTTCTTTCTTCATTATTTTCCAAATAAAGTGAAAAGAGAAGTAACATAAAGACACAGCTTTGAGAAACCTGTTTTCAAGAAATCATTGTAAATGAGTTCTTGTCATCCAAGCATTGGGCAGAAAATCTGAGGGAAGTCACACTGGATTGTTATTAGCCCTGTCATCCTCTTTCAAAGCTTTCACACACTGCCAGAAAAGACACAGTAATATGTGGTATTCTAAGATTAAATTAGAAACCAATTATATGATATAGCAATTAGAAACCAATCTTTAAAGACATATTTTTCAATCTGTTCCATACAATTCAGCTTTAATTCTCTTTGTTTGATCATGGATTTCTTAATTTCTTTTTACAAAAGTCATAGTTACTAATTGAGCAAACACTATTTCAATATCAATGTGTTGTCAACACAGTACGCCAGGAGAATTTGAAACACTGCTGGAAAATTCTGGAAGGTGACAGTTAGTGCTCACCTCTGTGTGAGCACAATGCTACTAATTTTGGGGCAGGATTCAGGATTCAGAATTTGAAACCTGAAAATCTTACCCAAATGCCATGGCAGCATGTGTAGGATGGAGGCACCTATGAGTGGACTTACTACTGGATTTAGTTTTGTGTTAGGTCCTTAATGCCTTTAATAGATCTACTCCAGTGCCCCTGTTGGCTCCAGCCTACAGCTACTACCAAAGCAAAGACTGGAAGAGTTGCTGCTAAATTACTTTTAAGTTAACGCTTATTTGTGAGGCAATATTGATCACAAATTATTACAAATAAGAGTCTAGTTAATAGTTTCCTTAGGCTATTTTACTGGATCTTTTCCTATTGCAATTGCATTGCATGTGCAGTGATGTAACTTCATCTTTGTTATAGAAAGCATGAACCAGAGCTATCTGACTAAACACTATAGAAATTTAATAGGAGCAATGTGTCAAAAACATCTTTCTGCAATATGGTAAACTTTGTAACCTTCATATTTTCATACAACTTTCCATTTTATTTCTGGTTGCAAGATATTTTAAAGGTACCAGCATATGTTCATTATTCTCTATAAGTGTATAAAACTCAAAAAGCCATATGTTTTTCTCTAGAAAGTTGGCAGAACCCTATGCTGTCTGTATGCAGGCCAAAAAAAAGGCTACTGTAACTGACTGTCCTATATATTTTTCTCTCTAATGATGCCATTTCTGACAGAGAAAATGTGAAAAAATTATCATCTGGAATAGACTGTACCCACTTGTTTTTTACACAAAGTTGATACACCTAGGAGAAACACAAAGTGCCTACATCATGGACTTGTGAGAAAGATTAGTATACTGCCAAAAGGCAACATTGTAATGAAGTATAAACAGATAAAAAATTATTTTCTGAATTCATACAGATCTTTTTGTGGTGCTTAAAAGTGACAAGATGTTGAGATAGGGGTGTAGGTGGAAGTTGAAAAGATGGCCTTGTAAAACATGAAGCATTCAAATATGCCAACTAATGTTCATAAATCGTTCCCTGAGAATATCAGAGATTATGAAATGTGACTGCATCTGAGCAAACATAATTCAATCCAGTACTTCATAACTCCATCTTAATTTCTTATTTTTCCTTGTTCTCTGAAAATATTCCAAGCTATTAATGTAAAAGAGGTATTTTTCAAAGTCCCTCTCCCTTGAAAGCTTCAGCTCAGTAAAGTATCTGGTAAATCTCAGTCTTTCTTTTTCTCTGTGACCGATCAGATGGAACCCAGAAGTCTGGCTGTATTAGCAGTCTATGGCTACATTACTCCTTATTTTAGTAGTTCAGCATGATAAAGGGAGATGCTTTGACTGAATTTTCAAATATTAAAATAAATGCTTGTTAAATCAAAATTTTGCTGAACTGTGACTGTGGAAGCTATGGTTGCTACCTCAGAATCACAGAGGTTGTGCTAATTCTGTAGAAGTAGTGATGTACATAGCTCTGGGTTCCCCTTGAAACAAAAGGGCAAAGGGGGATTCACATTTTCATGTATGGAGAACAAAATGAAATCTTAAATGTACAGAGTCATGCATCTTGTATTCTCTAATCCCAGGTTGTCTGGGTGTTTGATTGCTTATTTCTGTAAGTTCCCTCATTATTCTCAATATTCCTGCTGCTGTTTCAGACAGGTGTCAGCAATGTGCATGCAATACTAGGCAGAAAGCCTCAGTGACTCCCTACTCATCCCCACACTCATCTTTGAGGGTAGTGTTCTTATGGAGCAGCAAAGGAACTGCCAGGCAACAATCACCCATGGATGCAAACTGGTACTGTCACCACGTCCCTTTCTAGGCAGCAGGGACCATGTACTTTCCCTAAAGCACCTGTCCCCAAGTACATGGAGCCTATTTCAGCAGTTTGAAGACAAAATGATGGTGTGGACTTACTGAGTCTTCACTGACAGTATGGCAGGGTGTGTGATGTATGCATGCATGTATCTATTGGGAACCAACTCCTATTTTTAAAAGTCTTTGTTACCCACAAAAGGCAGTGCAGTGAATGCTTCCTGAAAACATTGTTCCTTAGGATCCTGGTCAGACTTGAGTAACCATGTTTACTGTCCACGTGCTACACACTACCCCTGTATTTTCCTGGGTCAGGACCCTATTCTTTCCATATCAACTCTAACATGGAGACAGAGATGAACTTTACTTTATGTGAGAGAGATATTGAATGATACAGTCTAAATAACTTAAATGGTCTCTAGAATTGAATTTAACCTTTCACTGGGTTTGGTTAGTGATGATGGCTGCAGCTCTCTGTGAATCCCAGATCATGACATCATGTTTCCCCTCTTTTAGTGGCTCATTTGCCTGAATGTCAGCAAGTGGAGACATGAGACATTTTTGTCTTCAGCATTATATCAAGCAAAACAGTGCTCATGGCCTGTGCTGTTACTAGAAAATAAGGACTGAAAAATAAATAAATTCTTCAAATAGACACAAAGAACTTCAGAAAGCTGCTTGGTTCCAAAAATTGACCAAAATAGTGCACTGTGATACCACAGAAAACACCACAGAACTGAGTTCTAAAAGTGAAGAATTTACAAAACTCATAGTGAATTTCAACTAACTTTCGTAAGATTCAGTCTACATTCAAGAGAATTTGTCATCTATGGGTGACAGGGGTAATAACTTTTTTAGTGTCTTTTCTTAGTTTTCTTGTGTATTTTTTATAAACATTTCATTTCATGGACTTTATTCTAGGCCTTGTACAGTTACATGGAAATTATTGACTCATAAATAACTTGGCTCAGGAACAGCTATGCTAAAATAACTCATCATTTGAATCTCAGCACAGTAATATATTTAAGCTCATGCTTTACTTGAAGTGAGGCAGCACAGTATTTAGGTGCTATAATGTTTGAAGGGAATTTGCTGTTCACAGTGCTGGCAGTAAGGAAAAGGTCATTGGTATCTCATGTACTCAGGCAGGCAAACTAAAATATGAATTTTAAAAAGGCCTTGCAGAAAGAAATGCTCCTGTCATTTCACCATGTAGAAGCTGAGTTTGGGGAAAATAAAGTAAAAAAAAAAAATTAAAAAAAAGGTAACTAAATCTTTGGACATACATTTATTTTCAGAAAGAATATGGTGGTGACAGACATTGGATTTGACTGATTTGAACTGGACCTGACTTGCAGTGTTGGGTTATGAGAGCTGCTTTTCATGGCACATCATAGCAGGACAAGTAGAAAATACACTCCTAAATAAAACCATGAATAAACAATGGAAAACAGACTAGGTTTAGATTCCTAAAGTATTTCAGTAGCCAGATTTTCAGAGCATTCATTCATCAGGAGCTGAACTCCAGAAAATCCCAGAATCTGCTTCAGTATGTCAGCTTTGGAGTTGTAGCATCTAAACTTCTCCTGCTGAGCACAGAAGGAATTAGGTAAAACTCAGTGCCTGAACCTCTGTTGATGTGACAGATATGATGACACAAGCTACCTCACTCATGTATCCTGCCTTGCACCCTTGAATCGTATTTAGCAAGTCAAGTCTTGCACAAAGCTGGACTATGAAAAGTTAGGAGAATTTCTTGGGCTATCAGCCTATTGCTTTTCAAGACCCCTAAACTACATTTGTGCTGACAGCTTACTTCAAGGGTACACCAGTAGTCTCTAGATATAGTGTAACTTGTCTCTTGAGTTTCTCATGACAGCCATCACAACCAGAGAATATAATCATAAATCATGGTGTTCTATTTACTCATTTCACTAAAAGCATCATTTTTCCAGTAAAAAAAATTATCTAAATAAACAGGATTTAATGAAAGATTTTTCCCCCTGGTAGAAATTTACTCTCTGACCATTCTCAGCCAATATTTTCTCTTGGATTTTTTCTGTTGGCCCAAAGCTTGCTGAAAAGAGCCAAAAGATATTTTAGATGGCAAGAAAATACAGTAAGTCTAAATTTATATGCAAATCAGTTATTGATGCTTACTTGATACAGTGAAAAAGTATGCTTGTTGAAAATAGGAAAGAAAATGAAAATCACCAAACAACAAACCCTCAATGTTCTCTCATTGTTGAGGAAGTTAAAATAGAACTATAATTTCTAACTGAGATATGGGAAGGAAAAGTATGAGCAAGCATTGCCAAGTACTTTGATTTACTTTCTATTTTCAAGACCAGCTAGGGTTTTTTTGCTTGAAATTCCAAAGGTAAATTTCTCATTGCACTCCAGATGGCAGATTTTTAGTCCAATATTCTTTCTTCTTTACCCACACAGAAGTTTTCACAGCTTTTCTTGTTTCCAAAGTTAGCATACTGAAATCAAAATTTATCGAGTATTTGTAAGAGGTGACATCCCCCCAAAGCTGGAAACATGGTGTCTGTCCTTTTTCAGTGGCATCAGTTCAATGGTAACAAACTTCAAATTAGTCAGAAGAAAGAAGAAATAAATGTAGACCATTTTACATACCAAGGTACAAGCACAGTTAGCAAGGACAATTTGAGGATTGTCCAGTAGTTGTTTTGTGCTTCACCTGCATGACTGAAGTCATGCAGGGCCTGAACTTTGAGGGCCAGTCTTTTATTTTTCCTTGGTACCTCTTTGTCTCCCATTTCAATTCAGATAGAAAAGTTTGTGAGTAACTCAAAATTTTCTTCATTAACTTTTTTTTTTCTTTTTTTTTGTGTATGGCACCTCTAAAATATGAACTCTGAATTGTCAGAGTTATAAATGCGATGTTATAGCATGGGATCTGAGTAATATGAACATAGGTATATGCAGACTTCACAAAATTTGGAGTATTTCTATAAGCACATAAAAATCTGTACATAAAATATGAGATATTTTCTCTTTTATCAAAACTTATCCACCTACTTAGCAAGGATAAAATACCAGTTATCTACTAACCAGAGACCTGGTCATTTGAACGTTATGAATATTTACCATATCCCTGTAAATTATGAATTGCTCATTAGACAGTGAAAAAACACAATTCTCAAAGATCTGGAATCAGGAAGAATTTATTTTTTGTTGTTTCCACAGTTCTATATTATTTTTTTTTCAAGAAACCAGTAATAAGGTAGAGAGCAGCTGAAAAGCTGGGACAGTTTTATCTTGTCACCCACAAATAAAGCCCAAGCTCCTGTCAAAGTATTTCCCATGGATGCACAGTGGCTTTTTCTGCCATACTCTCACCAATCCCCAGCAATGTCTATAAGTAACAACAGTATGAGGAAATTGTAGCTGTGTGCTGATAGATAACATGATCTTATAAAACTTTCTTGTTCCATGTGGGAGATAATACCATATAAGGTTTTTGCACCTGGTTATTTTGCACCTAAAGGTCTGATCAATGTAAAAGTAAAAAAAGTCCCGACAGGGCACAGAAGAAAATCCTGAAACTGAGGTGGCATACACATGCACTGTATGATGATTAAAAACAAAAAAGTTTAAAAAAACCCCCAGCCAAACAGAAAAACAAACAAAACAAAACAAACAAACAAACAACAACAAAAAAAACCCCAAAAAAACCCAACAAAAAATCCACCATTGGTTTGACAGGAGCTATTAACTTTTGAACAATTATTGTAATAATTTCCCAAGACAACAATTTTTTCTTGGTAGTTTCTGTTCTACATTATCGATTGGAGCTTACATTCTTTCTTTTTCCTTGTTCTTTCTATTTGCTCTGTGGATGGTCAGTCTCTTAGGAGGATAAGATTTCATAATGCATTAACTGGCATTTGAAACAAGCTGAGTAACACAGAAGCAGCCAAGAATTGTAGTAGTGAACCAGAAAGAGAATAGCAGGATTAATATTATTATATAATATATATAATAATGTAATTATTTATATATTGCTTCTATTTATGAATAATATTTTTCTTTCTTACTTAATTCTGATTGTATAGACTTATTTTCTGTGATAACAGAAAATTAGGAAAAGAATGTGGGTTTTATTTATTTGCTAATCATTAAAAAAATCATGTGTATTTGCCGTTCAGTTTCTTTTTCTATGATCTTGCTAATATAATAAAACTTAGAATTAACAGTAACAGTAATTCCTGTTTATGGAAAATCAAAATTAATTTCACACAGATGTCTGAAAATATGCATATATTTTAAACAGATTTTAAAAAAAACAACTAAATTTTTGTGCTATCTACTTGTTTTGGTTTACATATTGGCCTGTTTTACCATGACCTGCTAAGATGATCCTTATGAGAAACAAATTATTAACTTCAAGCATTTTCCATACTTTTAGAACAGATTTTTCCACTTAAGATTTTCAAGAAGGCTCTGTATGAAACCATGTGCTGCACAGTGAACACGTATATATATACATACACACAGAGTCTTGTCAAGACCTAAGCTATGTATTTATCCCAGCAGAGAGATCAGACCTCTTTTGAGGGCCTGAGTTTCACAGACTGTTACTAAGGAGAGTTAGAAGAATGTGAATGGGTCTAGAAGCATGAGCTCTCTCCATTCTATGGGGTATGAGCTCCTTTCACAGACTAAAAATTAAACCTGCCCATCCATTTGGGGTCCAGAAGATTTAGCTGGTTTCTGAGGACTCATGCCTCAGGAAACATCTTTTTGTCAAATGACTTTGACGATTTGGATGCTCACTAGGCAGGATCCTTGACTATATGCAGCTTCAGATGTCCTAGTGCTGATAGCATTGGGTTAAAATGTTTCTAAAAATCAGGAGAACTGCGTACAATAGGTTCAGGGGGGTGGAAAAGAAGATTGGGTCTGGTAGGCCTGGGAAAGAGAACTAGGCCCTGGAATGAATACTGAGCTTTGTTTCTTTCTAGATCATGTGAAGCTACACCTGCGTAATCATCATATGATAAATGATATAATTGTTAAATGTAACGATTCTTTGGAAATGGAATATAATTATTGTTTAATCATAATAAGAATCATGAGAAACTATGTAATCGTAACAGGAATCATGAGAAAGAATACTTGGGGGGCCTAATGAAAATGACAAGAATACATGCTTGGATAAGATCAATATATATATATAGTATACAATAGAACAATATGGGTTTAATAATTAATACATAGTTATATGATGAAAAGGGTATAAAAACATGTTCATCTCGGATTCATGTCGGAGTCAGATTTGGGTCTGTACCCCTGATTCCCGGAGCTCTTCAATAAAGCATCTGCATATAATCACTCCGTGATTATGTGTTTTCAACGCTATCAACACCAGGATGATGTAGCAGGGCAGTCTCCGAGACTCTGCTTCCTTCCTGCTGAACAGCAGTGGAGTCACAAGGGACACTTGAATCCTGGTGCTAAGAGGGTCATCAATCCTGTCCTCATGGTTCAGGCATGAAGGTGGGATGCTTGAAAAATTGATGCTTTTTTAGATTAGTCATAAGGAACAGACCCCCAGTGACTTTAAGGCAAGTACTCTCTTTTGTTTGTATCTTTTTTACTTCTGCCCCTTCTAGCCTGGTGATTTAAACAATCATGATAAAATAAAGACCTTGCTTCAACAGAAAGCTAGAGAATGTGCCCATGCAGAATATCTGGCTACATAAGGTTTAAAGGACATTTGGGCCCTGGTTCTCTAACGCTGAGATGGGCAGAGCATCGAGAAGCCAGGGTTACAATGTCCTGGGTAGGACCTCTGACAGAAGGTGATTGTTCCCTGCCATGAGGGGAATTGTAATAAACATCACTGTCACCGACTGCAAATTAACTCAGCCCTCATCCTGGAAGATGGAGGCAATCATCTTCCTGTACTGGGGGCTTTTAAACTGTTTCATGTTTAGACATACACAGAATTTTAACAGCAACCTGAAAAGATTTTAAATTACCAAATATTTGGACAGTGTTAAACAGCTAACAGGCTGGCTGATAAGAGAGGACTTTGGCATCAAAGCAGTAGCTCAACATCAGATAATATGATTACTTTCCTTAATTACTGCAAGATTATGATTTAGTTTGCTTTGTCATTTTCATCGCAACATTGTCACTGTATGCATTTGTAATCACCATAGGTTTGAGGCAGTGTTGTTTAATGTTTCCCAAAGGCCAGAGTAATGTCTTCTAAAGACTTCTACAGATATTTTTCTTCTGTTAAGTTTTAGTTTTAGTTTTAGTGCAATGCAGCGTCCACAATCTCCCACTAAAATTTTTGTCAGCATCTTGAAAAAGTAAAAAGATCTCTTGTGGCATTCACAAGATACTGTTTTCTCAGTGCTGACTGATTCTTGGGGCAATGTTTTGCTGATATTGTCAATGGTTAAAGAAATATAACCTCAGAGGATGCTTCAGAAGTTTGTTCATGCTAGTCATAGGAGGAGATCTGAACAGATTTGTAAAGCAGTAGGAAAAACAGAGGATACGACATCACTGACAACAAGCTGGCCACTTCAGCATCTTCAGTGTCTAGATAAGGTAGTAGTAGAATATTTATTGTAGTAGATTTTTAAATGTATACTTTAGCTCTGAGTAGAACCTATAAAAGAAAGCCTAGTGAAAGATTGCTAGGTGACACTCAGACATGATTTTGTAAAGTATCCTCTATGGTTGGTACCATATTGAGGACTAAAATAAAAAATCTTATCCCTATCTAGAACATATCTCACAGACTCTCTTAGTCACTAGGAACTTGCATTTCTTTCCCACAGCTTGTTGGGGCCATCTATGTCCACAGCAAGAGGCTGATCTCTAAGCTTCCCCATAGTGTTCAGATTTACAAGTCTGAATCTGTGGTTCATATGGGTTTAGTGAAGTGGAATGAGCCCTCGTAGTGCTCAAACTCCATCTTATATGCTTCTTTTCAGCACCTTGAAGTTCCCTGCTTCTCAGAGAAGAAAAAGAAAAGTCTGACAAGGTAATCTTTGACAGATGAATAAAAAGAACTCACTGAGGAACTTGATTAGTTGCCCAGTAATTATCAGACTAAAACTATAGTTAAAATTTATCCTCCTGTCATTAGTCAACTGCTGAATGTTTGGCTCAGGCTTGGTTGTTTTACCTGAAGATAAAAACATCAGGTAATAAGCATGATGCAGTCTAAAGTACTTTCTGAGGAGTGATGTTAGGAAAGAAACGCGATTACCAAACCACAGGAAATTAGTACAAATGGTGAGCTATTGCCTAGACTGTTATACAAATCTGTAAAATCTGACTGATAGAAAACTGATAGAAATGTTACCAAAATGCAAGAGGGGAAAAGGAAGAAGTTTACATTGCTATTGTATTATATTTCTATATTAAAAATTATAAAGAATTAATCATACAAAATAGAGTTTTATTAAAAGGAGATAAGGTGTTTTAGTCTCTTATTATTCAACCATTCCCATCAAATTATTCTTTTAGTTGCTCAAAAAAAAAATGCAGCTGCAGCTCATTTTCCCTATACCAACTTGTGTGCAAACAGCTTCCTGCACCACAATCTGTCAGATTCAATCAGGTTTTAATATACATCTAAAGCATACATGAAAATAAATGGAAACATCATTAAATTGCTTTGGTTTCAGCATTCCCTTTTATTTCCAGTGGTGATAACTTGGATGCTATTTATTCCCAGATCCTTGAAAGCCTCTGATATTATTCTGTGTTGCAACTCTTCATCTTCAGTGGCTTGGTGCCCAGTAGTGTTTTTAACCCTGAATCAAATATTTAGTTTTTCATTAGTAGGAAGAACACTTTAGCAACAGACCACCTGGGCAGGAATCACCTAAATCATCTTGCACCAGGATAGACATGAAAGCAAGCAGAGCAGCTTAGACAGCTGTGCTAGAGCCCTGATGCCTGTGGAGCATGCAGAACCTTTTCTCCTTCCTTCCAAATTCTCCTGTTTACTCATTAACTGCAGATCAGAAGGGAGGGACAGATACCTCTCTTATCATGTCATTAATTCAGACAAACTAAAAGTGGATCTGAACTTTTTTCTTTCTCATCTGCAAGACAGATTGTGATTGAGGGTGAGTCATCTCATGCCTAACAATCAAAGTAAAACATAAATTCATTTCTATGACAACTTTCAATGCAATACCAGGGTGATTCTATTGCAGTGTCTAGTTGCTGAGTCCTTGGAGGATTAACACCCTGTATCTGAAGAATACATTTTATTAGAGTATGATAAGCAGCTCATGTCTAAGCTTGCAGACTGACACTTTGTCTTTCTTTCCTTCTCCTTTTTCACCTCTGCTGAGATATCCATACTGAAAATATTTCTTTTGCCATTGATGTGCTAATGCAACTCTAGATATAAATTTTAAGCAGCACTGTGTAGGACTAGAATGACCGTAACTGAGAAACCAGAGGATTTTCTTTTTATTGCTTTGGCCTTGCCAGCTGTCCTGGTTAATTTTTGCAGTACCTGTGAGGGGACAAGGCCAGGACTGATGTGGGTGTGGCCAAGACCCAAATGATACTGATACCATCATATGTCATTGTCAGGACTGGGACAAAAGGGACTCTTTCTCCCTTCTGTGAAGGACCAGTGTTCCTTCCTGGTCCTGGGAAAGCATAGTGGGCTGAGGGTGGATTCATCCTTTTTTTTTTCATTGCCCCCAGCATGGTGAGATTATGCATGTAAATCACCCTCTTTGGGTGACACTTTTGTCATTGGTATTATTGTTACTTGTTTTCTTATCTCATTGCTGCTTCCAATAAATTGTTCTTACCTCAAGCCATGATCTCTGCCTTTTGTCTCCCTCTGGAGGGGTTTTCTTTTTAGTGGGAGTACTAAATTGGGGATAACCATGACAGCACCACACCCACCAAGAGATCATCTGTGCCAAATTTTCCACCTGCATTTTGAGGTATAGGCAACTTAAAAGTAAGTAGTTTACTTTTATCAGGTGTCTGTCACTGATTCCTAGGAAGAAATGAGATTTCAATAAACCAGATTGTGCCAACACTTTGATTATCCCTGGAAATGCTAGATGTTGTCCCATCTGGCTTCTACCAGTCTAGTGAAGAAATAATATGTATTAAGAAATCAAAGGGAATGCACAACCCCAAATTTTTGGACTTTGTAAATATAAAGATTATAAATTCTTCCTAAGTTTATTATATTAAAATATGAAACTTCTTTCCAAATAACTGGCTCCTGCAAAATAGACAGTTCGCTGAAGAATATAAATAACCTAAATCTCAGCATATTAAACAGCTGTAAGGGTTGTGAATCTGTCTCTTAAAGAGGAGCAATCCTCAGAACCAACTGATCATGTCTATGTCTCTGGCATTTTCATTCTGTCTGCGTGGTAGAAAATTTTTTGAGCTCCTTGTTTCAATGAACTTTCCCACCTGCAAAATTATTTGCTATAGTACTTACAGGGCTTCAAAAGGGGTTTTCCAGAAAAAGTGAACCCAAGTTATATTTTTCTTAGTAAAAAAGCAGGACAAAGGCTTTTTCCTGGCATATGTTCACTCAGCTGAGATGTCTTAGCCCCCAACACTGCATTTGAATCAGAGCTGGTTATTTATTGACAGTCTTTAATACATACTTGTTCCCAACCAAGCACTGTCTCTGCTCCTGCTAAATCTCTTGGACCAAAACTATGCCAGGGAGCAAGGGAAGAGTTAAACAAGGTACAGATGCCAGACTCAGCCTGGTTCCTTCATGCTGTTTAGTTTGCTAGCATAGCCACAGTCTGTACCTTTATTAAGTCAAATAAAGGTTTTATTGCAGATTTTACCAAATAACAATAGGGAATGTCGTTCTTTTTTCTCTTAAATCTAATTTGCATTAGATTTTAATATTAGGTTTTCTCAGAAGCCTTGCATTTTATATGTAAAATTTTTCCAATAATATTAAAAACACATTTATTTTTCTGTATTCCTCAGCTACTGATGTTAGTAATGATAATGTCAGGAATAGTAGTAATGAAGCAATTACTATGGTGCTTAAAAAAGAATTTGCTTTTAATAAAACGGATTAGTTTTCACATAAACTTTTGAAGTGGAAGTAATTCAGATAAATCCAACCTATCATTGATACTTCGTTTTTAACTCTGACAGAGATTTATACAGAATATAAGTACAGTTCACATGTAAGTGCATTTGGCAATAACGTGAAAACAGGACTTGTACAGCAGCGAATTAAAGAATAAAAGTTGTTCAAGAGGAACATGGTGAATTGAAAAGTGAATGTCAATTCAAATGCTAAAAGAATTGAATTTCAGATAGCTTTGCTGAAGTTTGGATGAGCTAGAGAACAATATAGGAATCCTGGCTGCATTTCCCTTTTTTAGAAAAAAAATTAAAGGAACATTGCATTTAGTTCTCCTAGTACAATTGAAGGGATAGAGTCTATGATATTCTGACCCTCTAAAAAGAGAAATTTCTAAAGGCCTTTCAAATTTTTTTCCTGCCTTTTTTTTTTTTTTTTCCTTTGGACAATGAACATTGTGAAAAGCCATTTTATACGTTAGAGTCTTCAGTCACCATGACAACATCTATACCGTGGGACTCAGGAATTCTCCCAGTTTCTGGTACCATGTGTCTCAGCTGTATTTTATTCCTTTGTCAAGGTGAAAAATGGGCATACATATTTGCCCAAGGCCAAGGATTACTTGGCTTGAGAACTGAGAAAACCCAGACATATGGGCCAAAAAGCAGACAAGTCTGAAAGGCACATCACTGCAGGCCAGCTATCCTGATGTACACACAAAACTCCTTGTAGAAGGAGAGAAAGATTCCAAAGAAAGGTAATTATGCTGGTATCAGTCTGGTAAAAATAAATCAAAGTCAATGCTATTATTCACATTTTAGTTTATTGCAAACAAAAAATGTAGGTAGGATTCCCAGTATTTCATAGTTCACAACGGTCTTTTGTCCATTAAATATTAAAATTTACACAAATACAATAAATAATCTAATTTTCATTTCAAAAAACCGACTAAATAGTTGTAGTTTTAGACACAAACAGGAAATTTAGATATTTTTCTTTGCTGAAGATAAAAGAACACCTACGTTCTTACCATGTTTACAGGAAGGTTTTGTTTTTTGGAAAAGAAATTCAAGAGAAGGTGTTACATATTACAATCAGCTTTATCTTTTATTCTGCCACTCTCACAATACAATTTCCAATTGGGTACTTCAGAGTATGTTAGAGTGGCATTTGTGTAGCACTTTAGCATTCTTGTTAGGAGAGGAGAAGGAAGAATGTGAAAGAAGCAAATATTCCACTCATTCAAAACTCCTATTTTGCACAGATGACTTTACTCACTTCACAAACTGTACTGATGCCAGTGGAGCACCAAGAAACATTGACTGAACAAATCACTGAAGGTGCAAGGTCAGAGGCCCTGTGTATAATTTTCAGAAAGTTTCTGCCTTGGAATTTGTATGTCACCCATTCACACAACCCATTCACACAACTGACTAGTTTTTTAGATAAACTTGTCCCTTTTTAATTCACTTCGCTTTTACTTTTTCTGTTGCATCTCCACAGATAACAGTTTGGGTTTTTTTCCTTCTATTTCTATTTGAAGATATTTTTGTGTTGACTTCTGGCTTTATTTTTCTTGGTGATTTGATTTTTTAGAAGGTTATTTCAATAATTCTAGAACAATTGGAAAGTATTTGCAATTCATGAAATGGTCAAACAACACATCATCATGGATTGCAAGTTTTATCCAAAATCATAAAATGCTCCTCTAATGTCTAAACCGTCCTCATCTGAGAAGAAGTGAAATTTTTCCTCTTAATCCTGGACATCTTTTCCAGCTGCTACATATATTGATCCCTGATGCATTCTAAGTGGTTAGGTAGACAGATATACATTGTAGTATTTCCCATTCTATCTTCTCTTGTGACTCTATTAATGTCATATGAGAAGATCATTGGTTTATTACTTAAAATGAGTGACTGAAGTAACACTATGGAGAGTGGCAGATGCACTCACAAGTAATTCTAATTGTCTCTCTTCTGTGTACAGCTCCAGCTGCAGGTAGGTTCTGCTGGCACTATGAAACATCTTGGTTTAAGAAGCTTAATCTGTAATTGGAGAGGGATTAATCAGATGAACAGGCAGGTGTTCTGGAGAGCTGGAGTCATGATTTACGACTGTCATTGAAAGGCTTATGGGTACAGATATTTTCCATTACCTCAATGAAAGCTGATCGTGGAACTAACAGAACTCAAGAGATGAGCTCCACAGACTTGTGGAGCTGCCAGCAACAGATGCAGGGAACACACTCAAAATAAATGGAACAACTAATTGTAGGGCAGAAAGCAGGGTAGTTCTTGGGTGAGATATGGAAGACAATATGGTATGGGTACAAGGAGAGAAGCATGGAGTAAAAAGCAACTAGAACAGTTAGTTTGATAAGTATCTACTGCCCATCTTATCAAATGGATATATTTCCAGATCTTATAAAAAATTTAAATGTCACTCCTTCTTACAAGGGTTGGGCCCCTAGGGAACACACACACATTTATGTGTGCCTAGCACTAGGGGCTGTATGAAAATGACAAAGGTCTCTTCAGCACTTTAATGAAGCTCTCCACAGATTAATGATTTTGCAGAGACTTCAAGGACAGATGAATCAACCAAATTGCAAATATTATGTAATATGGACATTTTTTCTATAAACTTGTAACTTGTGGAATGATTTTTCTCTAATTCATATAGGTCTGAAGTTGCAGTTCTTAGGCAAGGGAGTGTCTCAAATGTGAAGTTTAAAGGAGTTTTGTCTGTCTAACTTCTGTCTTTCTACAAAAAATATTGGCTGGGACATCAAATTTGGTGATCTTGGAGTTAACATACCTCCCTGGTCAAAGTATCTCTGTCTTCAACTCAGATGGTCAGAGGACATGGGCTCAGAAAGGACTGGAGTGTCCACTCTAGCTTTTATAGTAACCAGAATTTAAGGACTTCAGCTTTTTGTCCTTCATATCTTTTATCATTAGCATTAATTCCTTGAACTTTAAATATCTTATCATTTTTGTATATGCCTGAACAGCATCCTAAGCATGCACTTTTCCAAATTTTTCTTTATTGCTATTTATAACATAGATTGCTGAGTGATCTCAGCCACAGAAAAGACTGAAATTTCTTCTTTTGCACATTAAATAAATTTATGTCTCTGACAGTCCAGCATTACAGCCTACAGGCAACTATCCTTCCTATTGTTATTCCTAAATGCTGTCCTGCTTGTGAGTTATGACACCATTTAGTTAAAAATCTTTATATACCTGTAATGGAAGCACAATCCTTTATATAGCTTACACTGTTTACACAGAACATAAAATAACAAATGAAGGAGAATTTAAATTTGAAAGGTGTGATCTTAATCTAATAACTAGGAACGTTTGGGCTGTTACTTTGTGAACTTTCTGGTTAGTAAAAAAGGCCCCACCTGGGTTTTTTTCAGGCATGGTGGCTCAGAGAAATCACAAAGCAAGCCCAGGATGCATATAATATTTTACTAATATTTGGTTGCCATATGACTTGGGGTAGAAAAACAGTGCACCAGCCACTTTTGTTCTAATTTATTGGCCTTATACTTAAGCAGCAGTTGAGCTAACTGGGAGCACAGTTGAGAAAGACAGTGACAAGGTTGACAGGCACAGAAGCAGGAGAAGAGGAGAAGGGCAAAAGCACTGAGGTTGCTGTGAAGTGTCTGTGAAGGCAGAAGCAGTAGGAGGAATGAAAGGCTTGCTAGCAAGAGGGAGCTTAGGCTGCAGCCAGCAATATAATGACATATCAGTATTTTTTCTTCCTTGTTGCTGAACCTGCTGATATCACTTTCAGCTCCTGCTGTTTGAAAATGTATCATCAAAACCCAGGGTAAAAAAACCCCAAAAAACAAACAAAACAGGATTTTGACCAAAATTATTATTTTTTCCACATACCTTATTTTTTTTTTTGAAGAAAAAGTTGGAGAGTCACTGAGATTCTCCCTGCTGTTAGCTCCCATGTCTTTGGGCCACCCTCATGGCCTCCTACGCTCTTGCTGTTCCATGGACCACACAGTTAGTTAAAGGGAAGGAGAGGCCAAAATTTCTGCCAGAGGAGGCTGGTCCTTCCACAGTGCACTCGTCCCTCATTGTGACAGTAAAAGTAACAACTCTGCCAGTTCTTGAAATCTGGTGGTTGAGAAAAATAAAAAAAAAAGACCACACTGTCCAGATTTTGAATATGATTTATGGTAAGAGTACTGACGTTAAAAATGTTGTCCACAGGGTACAACATCATCCTATCTTTTGGTCAGAAACAGTGGAAGATTTAAAGTGGAAGATTTGTATTAGGACTGCTGAGCTACTGTCCACGAATTGCTCTGTTTTAATTCATGATCAAAAGCCAAAAGCCAATAGCAACAAATCTTTTCAGCATATATCAAAGATAGAGTTTCTTTAAACTTTAGTTGCAAATATGTATAATGAATATTAAAGCTAAGCTGTGTTTTCAAACTGCTCTGTTTCAAGCACTTACGTGCAGAAGGCATTTTTTCTGCCTGTAAATAGCTAATTCTCCATATGAAGAGTGGATTAATGTATCAAAACTGTAATATAAGGGCATGCTCTTTGGCAATCCAGAAGTGACACATATGATAACTAGGTAATACTGAGCATGCACTGACCTGTTGGTGTAGCACTGTACACAGGAATATCCTCAGGTACTTTGCTAAGTTGCAGTTGCTGAGTTTAACTGGATTGATGCAACTCTGTGGCAGAAGAAAATGTCCAAACTTAAACTAAGGAGCCTGACCCTGCATCCTTTGAGAGAGTATGCACAGCACCACTGGCAAATGTAGCCTTTGACCCAGGTAGGGCAGGTAGAGCACCCATTCTTTAGCACATTTCTAATGCAAAATACAGAGCCATATCATGCAATTGTGCCAGAACACAAACACCAGCAGCCACCTTGCCCTTGGTAAATCATGCCTGAAGGGTCTAAACACTTCAAAGAGTGAAGAGTACTAATTCTCTTGTCTGGATGTATAGCCAAATTTTTTTAGCATTTAACTGCTTTAAATAAGACGATAAAAGATGTCTTTCAGCTCATTTACTTTAGTGGAATTTCTCTAAGCTTATAGTTGTATGATTAGTCAAAATCAGGTCCCACATAAGCAGCTATTCAGACCATAAGACTTGGAAATATATTGTCAGGCCAGAATGCTGCAGTAGTCCCTAATGAAATGAATCTCCTTCATAGATGTGACAGCTGCAGCCTGCTATTGTGTTTTAAACCCTATAAATACTTCCAGGAGACTGAAAAAAAAACCTGAATATAAAAACTAAAGATCATGTAAATTTTTATTTATAGAGACAGATGAGCTTATGTAAAATTAAAATTGTATATTGGTTTGTATTGCCAGGTTTTGATAGCAGGGGGGATTCAGGGGTGGTTTCTGTGAGAAGCTGCCAAAATAATTCCCTATGTCCAACAGAGCCAATGCCATACAGCTCCAGGATGGACCAACATCTGGCCAAGGCTGAGCCCATCAGAAACAGTGGTAGCACCTCTGGGATCACAGATCTAGGAAGGAAGAAAAAAGCCTGTGCAACTTCAGTCAAAGAGAGTAGTGAGAATATGCGAGGAGCAGCCCTGAAGACACCAGTCAGTGGAGAAGGAGGGGGAGGAGGTGTTCCAGACATTAGAGCAGAGATTCCCTGCAGCCCATGGAGGGCCATACTGGAACCTAGACCACAGCAGGTGGATGCAGCCAGAGGAGGCTGTGATCCCATGGGAAGACCATGCTGGAGGAGACTCCTGGCAGACCGGTGGCATGAGGAGAGAAATCTCACCCTGAAGCAGGTTTGCTGGCAAGACTTGTGACCCTATGGGGGCCTCTGTGAAGGACCCAAATTGTAGAAGTTCAGAAGGACTGTCTCCCACGGAAATGACCCCACTCTGGAGCAGGTGGAGAGTGGGATCAGCCCTCCCTGTCAGGACTCAGGAGCAGCTGGGAGGTAGGGAAATTGGGAGTACCATTGAGCCTAGGAAGAAGGGATGGGTGAGGTGGAAGGTGCTTTAAAGGTTTGGTCTTGCTCCTCATATATCCCACTCTGATTAGATTGGTTGTAAATTCAAATTAATTTTCCCAAGTTGAGTCTGTTCTGCCCATGACAGAAATTGATGAGTAATCTCTTCCTGCCCTTATCCCACCAACCCATGACCCTTTTGTTAATCTCCTCTACCCAGCTGAAGAGGGAGAGATAGAGAAGCTTTGGTGGGAAACTGGCATCCAGCTGGGATCAACCCACCACAAATAGGCACGTTTCTCTACCTTAATATTTAACATGCACACATTTACATTTTTTGTAAATTCATCATATAGACGTCTACAAATTCTACACTTAGATTTAGATTTAACCACTATTTATAAGTGGAAGATAAGTTTTAGAAGTGAAGATAAATTTTCAACAATCAGGTAAACAGTCTACTTCCACCCTGGATGTGTGCAGCTCAGAGTCTTGTACATACTTATTTTTATCCTAATCATAGTATGAAAGCAAGCAGAAGAAATGTGGTCTTTCAGGAGCTGATATTTGGGTGAAAATTGGCCAGTAATAATAAACATGCTTTTAACCTGTAATGATGATACATTCATTTCCTCAGGACTGGAACAGAGTGACATTATGGTATTAGGGAAAATTGTTCTAGAAAACCTTGTTTTAAACTATATATGGATTAACTGCAGGTTTAAGTTACTGTTGCTAACATTGGAGAATTTAGGATGAAAATACTGCTGGTTTAAAACCTGAAAGAAACAAAGGATATGTTGTACCTAAGCGGACTAATTTTCACCTAATAAAAGAAATGTCTAACTACTCGCTTCACTGAATTTACATTTTATTTGCACTTCAGAGGCTTTAAACTCCCTGTGGAGCAACACATCTGGGAAGCGCCTTGCATAGAAGGTTAGACAAATGAAGAGACTTTAATGTTTTATGGCAGTCATGTTAAGGAAAATACTTTCATTAGCTCTACAGACAGATTATACATTTCAGGGCTGTTTTGTTTTATATTTTGAAGTATCAGGACTTCCTCTGGGAAAAGTTCTGAAAATGCAGATTAAATGCCTCAAATGAAACAGTACAAATGAGAACAATTTGTATGAGTGGAGAAGATTACGAATATGTCCTCAGGTAAAATGCCTTGTGAATTTATATTTCCCATGGAATTCCTTTCACTGTTCCAGGATAATACTTCTCCATTTGCATTACAGTCTGTGCTGTATGTGGAAAATATGAAATAGTAGTTTTTTCCACCTGCACCACAAGCTAGACATTTTGCTGCTTCTGTTCCTTACAGTACGAACGCCCCCCCCGCCCCCCCGCGTTTTATTTAAATTCAATTAGTGGTAACACAAAAATGCTATTAAGTACATTAGCCTTTAATAAAGTTGATCTCTTTAGTAATCCCTCTTACAAAAGTGTCTTTTCAACCATTTTAATCTTCTGTTTATTTAGAAAACCAGACATTTTGAACAGCCACTGCACATTCTTGAGTCTTGCTGTGCTAAATATAAGATAAGAGAGTTAACATGCATGGCTGTTAAGAAAACTAAAACTGTTTAGGAATTTCTTCAAAAGATGTCAGCGTGTCATGTTCAAGCATAGACGTTTGGAGGTCTGGACTCCTCTCAGCATTTACAGCAAAGGACAATACTCAAGGCAAAGATTAACAAAGGTCAGAGGAAAATGACCATGAGTGTCATCAAGTTGTAGAGGACAGGAGGACAGGATTCAGATTCTGGTCATGATATTAAAATATAGGCATCTGTATGTAGATCTTTATGTATTAGTTGGCGAAGCTCTACTCAGTACAGGCAGGTGTTAGCCAGGCAGGCAGACATCCCGTGCCAGCTTCAGAGTGAGTTGAATCACTATCAAGCACTTAAAAAAAAATTTACCCGATTCCTCCAAAATTTTTTTTTTTTTTTTTTTTTTGTAGGGCTTTAAGATTCTTTTATGTCACAAGCTAACATGGGAAAGCTCCATCTGTGTTAGAAAACTGCATTTATCTTTGATTTGTCTCTGATACTGAGGTATGAAATGACCTTGTTTGTCCTATATTGAGGACAGGAGTGGTCCTACCCTGACAAATACAATGGATACATCTAGACTGATAATGTGGGTGGTTTCTGGTGTCTGCTAGCTGACAAACTATGCCCAGGAATTGTGAAGCTGCTAATTAGATTAAGCCAAAACTGTACCAGGACAACTGAATAAGTACAGACTTCAGATCCAGTGATGGGGAGCACTCCCTGGTGCTTTTTAATTTCCTAGCATGAACAGGGCTACTAAGTGTAAGCATTCAGGAAATCACTAATTTCCAAGCTGAGCCATCTTCCTGTCTGTTTTAGGAATCAATGACCACTCTGAAGTATGGTTATCACAGCTTTTATCCTTTCCCTACATTCAGTGATCTTCTCTGGTTCATGTTTCTTAGTGAGCAGAAAATAAGTCAGCCTTTGAATGTCATCAAATATGTAGTGCAAACAAAGTTTTTGGTTGCATCTCCAGCTGACTGGGAACAGTTGAGCCCACTGAGGCTGAAGGTTAATGTCTATATGGCTGTGCATTAGTCATGGTCTGCAAAGTAAGCAAGGCATCTGGCCATGAATCTGTTACTGGACTCTGACCAAAGGCCTCCTAGGGTAACACAGATGTTTTTTGTCCTCTGTGATCAAACCAGGCTATAGACAAGACTCACCCCATCACCCCCTTGTCAGTGGCAGAAGAAAAGATCGTGGTAGCCAAGTTTGAGACCTTTGATTTCTCTTCCCCATTGTCCACCCCCCAAAGATTTTAAAACTATAGAGGTGGAAAGCCAATATTGCAAATCAATTTGGCTGTAAACACATTCCAAAACCTACAAATAATTTTAGGTAGTGGGAATTTTTGTTTAAATGAAAATCATCTAAGGCAAAATTTAAAATATTTCTTTCTTAGCTTAAAACAATTCTCCTCATGCCAAAGCTACAGTAACTGTTGAGCTGTGTACTGAGATTATTTGTCAAGCTGATTTTCCTCAAGCTCATCATAATTCCACAAGAAAAGAACTGCAGGCACTTTGTTCATATTACAAGAACCTAACCTTCATTATGAACCTTTGCTCATATTATAAGAACCTAATGCAAGTTGCATTCGCTTTATCTGCGTTCAGTTGGTCCCAAGCTTTGTTGCACCTCTATGCAACTTATAAATGTCTTAAATCCTTTGGACATGCATGCTAAGAGAATGGAGTGTTTTTTAAATTGTGGAGCTTATTTCCAAAAGGTTCTGTGACTGTCAAAACTGTCCATGTATTCAAAAAAGATAAAATATAATCGCAACAGATAGCCATTGTCTTTAAACACAGACCCCTTTTCCTCACATTTCTTACAGTTCAATAGTCCCACCAGTCTACAACAAAATTCTATTAAATCAGTATGTATTTGTATACTACAATATATCAGAACATATGTATCCATAGTAAAGAGATGAGGAAAATATTATTTGGAAGAATTCTGAGTCACATCTAAGCAAGTTGCTTAACTTGAAACACACTAAGTAGCAGGGTTTTTTTTTAAATAGTTTTGATGACTTGAAAGTTCAGGAAGTTAAAACTGTTCAGCCCACTTCACTTGGAAGCAAAGCTTCCATGGTGTACCTCAAAGTCGTGCACACACCATTTGCTCTCATTGCCATTATCCAAATGAATGTTTCCAAAGTACAGAATGCTCTAGGAATAACAGCAACTGCTTTTTGGGAAGCTCCTCAAGGTGTCTATGTGAGCTATACATGATGTCTCTACCATAGCCCCGAGGAAGAGCTTGTAATTTATTTTTGTAGCCTTCTAGCAAAGGTAATCAAATGTCCATTTTTCAAAAATATATCCATATTTCTTGAAAACATCACTCACAATCTTTGTTGTAATTTAATATAATGTGATCAGCTTGAGATTTCAAGAGTTCTTCTGGCACCAGGCTTAACCCCTGGGTTATGTTATTCTGCTGCTGATTATGAAAAGCCAAAACAAGTATGTAAACTGAACAGCTTTTGTCTTTGATTTCATTATTTTAATCCCTACTCCAGTTGCTCAGGTAAAATAATGAATCATCACCAGCTTACTGTGAAAGAATATGTCCTTTCAGCACCAGCATGATTTTCATGGGCAAGAGCCCTATTAATTCTGAATTGTGAGTATAATCTTTTGCACATTTTTATGATTGCACACTTTTTCAGAAGGTTTTATGTTAGATATTGACAGTAGTAATAATGAAGAAAGGCTAGAGATGTTTTCAAACCCCAGATTTTTACAGTGTGTTTGTGACTGAGGCCATTCTGGTTTTGTGGGGTAAATGTATGGATTTACCCACTGCTGCTTTTGCCATCAATGGGGAAGTGGGAGATTGCAATCGCTGGTGAGACCTCTCATAGATGGATGTGTCACATGTCAAAGTCACACTTGCATGTTTTGTATAGCTTGCATTAACTCAATATAAACCAATGTATAAGAAAATCTCACTGGTTTTTGTGTAATATCCCAATCTTTTTTACATGATTTCCTCCTTTCCTGCTGTGTGATCAACTTATACTCTAAAATATATTTGAGATATTTAGGCATTTAAGGCATAATAACTCTCAAGGAGCCATAAGAACATAGTAGGCAGAAATCACTGCTGGCTGACAAATTGATAAAGCCCTTAGTATATTTTTGAAAATGCAATTTTTACCTCTGTTTACAGTTATTCTAATCACTTGTCACTTGTTTTGAAACTTGAGGAGAAATAGATCTGCATATCACTTCAGTCTCCTAGATCTAAATCTAAATCTAATCTAAATGGTCAGAAAAATAGGCGTTATTCAGGTATTTTTTATTTATTTTTGATATCTACTATTAAATTCCAATAATTAAGTCTTACAAATCATACATACCTTTTGTAAATTATAAGGAGAAATAAGAGTGACTGAGTCAGATGTCGTTGACTAAAACTTTCATCCTTATATTACACCACATTTTTGAACTATGCAAACATATTCAACAGCCCTTTGAAAATTTCATCAGACAAATATGAAAAAAATCCATAATGTGGAGATAAAGGACCAGACCAAGTTTAGAAGGAAAGTCACTAACATGAATGAAAAGGAAAGGTAAAATCAAGTATCCTGAGCAATGAATCTGCTGACAATCCTACCACTCTGAAATGAAGTTTTGAGATATTCTGTTCAAATCAAGATATCCAAAACAACTGAGGGCTAGGCACTGCAGTAAGTGCAAATTAAAGAATGTGAGAAGCTGTTTCATTTAACATCCAACTCCAAAACCACGAAGTTAACATTGGGTTGATCGAGCACTTAAATGTTCATTTCATAGGGACATGGTGATTTTCCAGTGGTGGGGAAGGGAGGTATGTACAATAATTAACAACATACTCCAGTCATATATAGAACTTGCAGAGAAGAAATTTGTACAGAGCTTTTCAGTAGTATTTTATCACTTGACACAGGATATTATTTTCAAAAATATAGTGTTCATTATTTTTGGTCCTCAACCTTCAAAACAATTATAACACAAAACTTGGGCAAGTGAGTTTAAATTCTAAAATGTCTATAGCTACAAACTCTACTGAGCAGAATAGAAAATAATCTAAAGTTTGCATACAGCTAGCTCAGTTCTCTTACCAACATTGGGTCATGTCTGACCATGGAAATATTGACACTACACAGAAAATATTATGAATGCACAGATCATGGCAAATTATAACACACACACACAAATGTGCCATCCTATGAATGCACAGATTACAGGAGAAATCTTAGTCTACAGAAATGTACTGTAACTCTTTAATGAACTTAATTTCCCCCCATGAAGGAAAACAACATTATTGTAGCACCTATTTGCAGTGTGCCACACTTGCATGTATCCTCTAGTCATTAGCAAGCAATACATTTTAGATTGCTTACAACAGTTTTCTCTCATTTTAGCCAACTTTGTTCCAACACAGGAAAAGAATTGTCTACAAGTCTGACTTAATTTGTCAAGTTTGTGCATGGTTATTTGGGAAAATCCTGTTTTTATGGAAAACTATGTCTGTAGAATCCTATGGCTATTTAGGGGAAAAAAGAGTCCTGGATTGTCACCACAAGGTTTAGATTAAGTGCAAGACAGAAGGAATCTGATTCAAATTTTGTAGATGTATCAAGGCCCCTGCCTAAACAGCTTTCTCAGAAGCTGAGATTAATCCTTTGAGGCATACCTGTATTGATGCTGAAAACCAAGACTCCTGATATTTGCTATTCTGAAATACACTGATTCCTGTGGGCATGGCTGAGGCCCACATAGAGAGAGAGAGAGAAAACACAACTCACACACCCGACCCCAAGGATCATGAACAGGAAAAGCCAGCTTTATTTACATTGTATGTCTATTTATAGAATTCCATCCATGGTCCAGCATTGGACAGTGATGGTCAAACCTCTCACCATGACTGGCTGTCCACCTTGTCCTTCATCCTCGTTTTCTTCACTGAGGAATGCACAACACCTTCTGCTTCTCAGAGAGAGTCTGGACAAGTGTGTAAACATCAGAACACCAGAAGGCATGGAAAACTGCAGGGCAGCAGACTCTCTCTCCTCTTATGCCCATACACGTTTGTGGCATTTAAACCAGATGAAAGTCCCTAGTCAGCAAGCTACAGGGATTAGACACTGTAACAGAGCAGATTGATCCCCAAGGACTTTTACTATCCTTAACTACATCTGACCATTGCTGGCACAAGCAGAGAATGCCAAGATCTTGAGACAAAACAATAAACTATCAAATGTGTTTCCTGTTTGTTTGACTTTCCCCCTTCCAACTTCTATTGTCTTTTTGAAATCCAAGCTGTACCTGCTCTTCATCAAATTTTCAATGTCATATTAAAATCTGATTATATTTAACAGGCTCTGAGTCACAAAACCATTTGTATGCAGAATACCGTAGTGAAAATCTGAAGTAGCTGCACTAATTTCCCACTGTTCCCATCCTGCTGACCTTTTTGTTGCCTGGAGAAGAAACCCAAAAAAAGCTCCTTGGATTAGCTCTAATTTGAATCCAGAAGAAAAAAAAATAATGTTTTGTATTACTTGTTCTGTATCATTAAGGTAATTAGATAAAAAATCCCACCAGGGGATAAGGAAACAGCATTTCTGTACTGAAGAATAATGAACTATGAAAATTAGTTGCATACTTCTTTACAAATACAGATGCTGTTTTTAAAATTTTCTCTCCCACACCAGATGTAGCAACAGAACCAATGTAGCAAAACCTGTGAAAGGCTGGGACATGTCCAGGGAGGACATCTGAGCCCAGGAGCTTAGAAGCATTCATTATATTCATAACTCAAGGCTGCACCCAGTGTGCACATGAGCCCAAGTAGTTGAACTCCACAATATAAACAAAATTGAGGTTTTCCATTTAGAGCTCTGAAGCTCCTATAAGGAAGTGGCGATGGTCAGGGATAGAGAAGACACTTCTAGGTTGTGGAATGAGGAAGAGGTGGGGAATTATGTGAGGTCAGGAAGGAATGAGGAGTAGCAGAGGGTCCCTAAATACCTGTGGAAAAGTCAGGTAAATTGACACTGCTGCTCTGTTTCTCTCTTGTTTGCTCCCAGTATCTGACTCTGGGGTACATATGCCAACTAGATGGCAGTGCCTATTAATGTCACAGTAACATAATAATTTATGTTAGAAAAAATCTCTGGAAATCATCTGATCCAAACCCCATTCTAAGCAGAGCCAACTTCCAAGTTAGGCACAGATGCAGTGGTGAGTCAGGCTGCTCAGAGACAAAACCAGATCACTTTTTTTGAGGTTCCCCAGTCCATCCTCACAATATGCTCTGCAGATCATAGAAGCTCGTCTGCCTCCTCAACTCTGGCCCTTCCAGCTGTGAATACACTTCTCATACACACACCTCCTTCTACTTCATCCTTCAGAGCTGCCTAACTTTCTGCTAATTGGTGATGCTGTTGCAGAGCTGAATATTCTCTGTGATGACTGCCCAACTCTTCACATAATAGATTCATGGAATGGTTTGTGTTGGAAGGGGCATTGAAGATCACATGGGCAGGGACACCTTCCACTAAATCAGTTTGCTCAAAACTCCATCCAGTCTAGTCTTGAACACTTCCAGGAATGGGCATCTACATTTTTTGGGCATCCTGTTTCAGTACCTCACCACCCTCACAGTATAGAATTTCTTTCTTGTAGCTGACGGGAAACCTCTTTTCAGCCTGGACCTATTGCCCCTTCTCCTATCACTGCATGTCCTTGATGAAAAAATACTGTCATTGTCTAAAAAATCCTCTAGGTAAAAAATAAAGTAGAATAAAACCTATGCATTGCTTATATCAGCACTGAAAAATTCAGAGAAACAGAAGGTGCAAGTTTTAAAACAGATATGTGAGGGAACACTGCTGGATTTCTATAAATACTTGACTAGTAGCTCTATGCTACTACCTAATTAAGCTAATTAACATCTGCACTTGTAATAAAAATCAAATTCTGAGGAACAGCAGTTTTTCAATTGATATAAAACTGAGCTGACAGCTAAAGGTAAGTAGTTGTGCCCTGGGGAAAACACAATTTTATTAATGCATTGGGACTAGGATGAGACCAGGCTGAAAATTTGTATGATTTATCTATAATTATTTATTTATTTGGGTGAAAATATTGAAAAATTTCGTTATTGTAATACATGGCAAGCAGGGAAGGTAGTCTTTCCTTGTGTCTGAATACAAACATAATGCTAAAGGAGACTTTTCTTTTAGATGTTTTCCAACTTTCCAAAAATAAGAGAAGTCTCAAATCCAATAAAAAAACCATTATGCAGTAAACAGGTTTTGTAAAAATATTGCTTTTTTAAAATTTGTTTTCAAAAATAAGTATTTGAAACTAGAGACCTTATAATCTCCCTAGACTGAATATATTTGCTGAATCATTAGCCTGAACCCTTCCAGGCCAAAGTGCACTCATCACTTTCTCAATAAAGAATTCAACTCCTCTGACCCAGATGTCAAAAAGAGAAATCAATAAAACTTGCACTACTTGAAACAGACAAATCACGAACAGGAGAACCATTCTCTGCCTATTTAAGAATAAATCTCTTAAATATCTGACAAGAAGGAAATACTGCATGAGTAATAGAAGTTTAAAAGAATTTCCTGGCTACTGTTTATACAACAAATATAAAAATAATAGGCTGTATTTTAACAAGCAAAATGTGAGACAGCCTGGCATATGGTGATGATGTTAAAGTGTGGACCTCCAAATCCAGAGTTGTGGTAGGGAAACCCTGAAATTGGAGTGTCTTTTTTATTCTTCCAGCTCCAATAATTTACTTCTAAAGTTCATGTAGTCCAGTGATTGTTTGCATGAGTAGAAATCTCCAAAGGCTTTACTTTCCATGCTCCAGTCTCACAATGTCTTTTGCAGGCTTGGTGTGGAAATTTGCAACACCCTGTTCTTCCATGGTTTCATTGCTAACAATGTGGTTTACTGATGAACAGCTGTAAGTGTCTGACAATTTGGGGAAGGGCTGTGCGTGCCACTTGCTCTGAATAAAGGCTATCTCTGTGCTACCTTCTTCTTTGCTGACTGTATATCTTTGTAAAATAAACTGTTGACAACTTTAGAGAGTGGTGCTTCTGGAAAGTCTATAGCAGTTGACTGGCTGGATGGGCAGTGCTGCATTTCTTTTTCAGAAAGTATAACTTGCGGGAAATGGCTTAAAATTTCCAAAGTGACTAGAGAGATTTTGAGTGATGTTTTTTATTCTTTTATTACTCTCTTTTTCTTCTGCCTTCTTTTTTTTCTTCTTTCTCTCTCTCTCTCTCTCTCTTTTTTTTCTTTTTTCCCTTTTCTCTCTCTCTTTTTTTTTTTTTTATCTGTCCGGCCTATGAAATTTAAAATTGTCTTTGTTCTTAGAAAGGAAGAATTTAGCCAGTGCTGGGACAAAAATCTATTAATCTTTCAAATCAGGTGCTCACAAATTCATGTTTCCCAAACCACATTTTACTTTTTTTATACAAGATCGAAAAAAATCTCCTAAGAGTCAAAGCAGACTTTTTGAAGTGCCCATGACATCAGTTCATTGGAGCAATGTGACTCCATCTCATGAACCACAGTGCTCCCCAAACTGCTGCAGTGTGGGTCGCTTTTCCACAGGCTGCAGTCCTTCAAGGACAGGCTGTTCCCATGGGTATTCCCTTCTCCACGGGCCTCCCATGGGGTCACAGCCCCCTCTCAGGCACCCACCTGCTCCAGTGTGGGGCTCCCCCATGGGCTGTGGGTGGATCTCTGCATCCCCCATGGATCCCCATGGGCTGTGGGTGGATCTCTGCATCCCCATGGATCCCCATGGGCTGCAGGGGGTGGATCTCTGCGTCCCCATGGCTCTCCATGGGCTGCAGGGGCACAGCTGCCTCTCCCTGGTCTGCACCATGGGCTGCAGGGGAATCCCATCTCTTACACCTGGGGCACCTCCTGCCCCTCCTTATCCACTGACCTTGTTTCTCCCACATTTTCGCCCCATTCTTCTCTGGCCACAGTTACAACTGTGCAACAACCTTTATCTTCTTCTTCTTAAATCTGTTATCACAGAGGTGTTACCACCATTTCCAACTGGCGCAGCCTTGACTGGTGGCAGGTCCATCTTTAGAACTGCCAGGGATTGGCTCTGCTGGACATGGAGGAAGCTTCCAGCAGCTTCTCAGAGAAGCCACCCTTACCAAAACTTGGCCATGCAAACCCAATACAACACTTTATTCTCATGTGATTATAACCTAACAAATATTGCACCATATTTTATTATAGTTTTATAAATTTGCATTTTATAGTGTACTGTAGTAAGAAAAATAAGTTAATCTGAAAGGTATAATTATATATATAATAATTATATGAGTATAATACAATAAAAATAGAATAATATTAGAACATAATGTTTTATAATGTAATATAATGCATATATATATATATATATATATGTACAAAGATATGGATATGTAAAACCTTTGAAGTCCTTAGCATTATTGGACACACAGGCTATAATGGTAAGCTAAACATTTCAAGCATCCTGAGGCCAGCAGTGCAGCTTGAGGTAATTTATACTATTAAATTGTCCCACCTTCCAGAACAGGATGGTCACACTCAGGCTGCCTTTTAGATATGGTCCTTGGCACATGCTTACTTCTGAGTCATGCCTAGGAGTAGTTTGGGAGATCCTTGATTGCCCAATATAACCACATTAGGGACCATTGTTATTAGTTACAGATGTGCCAATAAAGTTGAAAAATGAGACCACTTCTCTCCCTCACTTCAGGTTTTAGACAAGGTTTTTGAGAAATTTAAACAATTCTCCTGGCAGATTTACAGAGTAATGCCACCTTGCTTTAACTTTTGCACCTCATATAATTTCCCTTTTACAGACTAGACTAGTTCTCCTACTCCTACATGATTAAATAACATTATGAATGAATATGTCATAAGACACTACAGAGTGTACCTGATTTTATCTTTTTTCTTTAATGTACTTTTAAAAGACTGCTCTTACTCAAATATTGATGCTAGGAGAAAGAAGCTTCTGCTGGAATGCCGTCATTTATATCCCCATTACTATCCTCATCACAGACTTGATTCAGATCACAGACAGAAATGATTATTGTCAAACTCATCATGATCTACAATTATTTACATTTTGTGCTGCCATGTTGTTTAAAGAATCATGTCATTGAGCACATTATAGTTGTGTTTAGGCAACATACCTAAAATTTCGGGTCTCAAAGAGTTCTCTTCTAAAGCTGTGGGAAGAAATAATTGGCAGAAATAAAGAAAATGGCAGTAGAAGGAAGAAAATTGTGATAAACAGTTTTAGTGAATGTCAGTCACAGCACACCAGCTGCTAGAATATTGAGTGTTTAGCCAAAGGGCTGATACTTCAACTACTTATTTTCCTGTATAAACCTAATGGACTGAGCATCCACAGGGTCAGGACCCGTGCTTGCATCTTGCTACAGCTGTCTGGGGAGCTGTGAATTCCATGGTGTTCATATTCTTAGCAAATTTCCGTGACTTTCAACATGTTGAGATATTTGTGGATGGCTGGACGTGAAAGTAATCAGCTGTGCTCAATTCACGGAGAGCCCTGAGTGCTGCCAATTTAAACTTTAGGCTGAACAGACAGTTGATAGAAGTAATTCAGCCAAAAAAATCCTGTGGTAATATAGTTCAGATTGTAGTTCAGTTCATTTGTTAAGTATTGACCTCCTTTGTTTCTGGTGCCAGAGAGAACCACTAAACCTAACTTTTCTTCAAAGTGCAGGAAGAATGAAGGTATTTAAGAACTGCAAAATTCATTTGGATTTCTTAAGTCTTTCTTCAATAAGACAGCTATCATGCTTGCTGGAATGTTTGTTGTAAAGCAAGATTTATCTTTAAGGTTAATGATATTAGTCTTTTTCAGTGTGTACTCATTACTTTCATGAATCATCTTGAAATTAGTAAAAACCAGTACTTCTTCTGTTTTTTGTTTGTTAGTCTTTATGCCTGGAAGAATGATTTGAATATGATCCTATGCTGCAGCCCTGCAGTATTTCTTAGGCTCAGGCTAGATTAAATTTGGCAACTGTCAGCAAAACGTCCTGTATTTTGGCACTGAAAAAAGACCCCGGATCATTTTTAATACTCTGCTAACTCTAAAGGTACAAACCAAGGGAAACACATAGGGTGAGATTTATGTCAGCTAATTTTAGGTGTTTTAAAATCTTAAAATCTAAAGCAGTCTTTCCCTTTATAGTGATCAACAGGCACTTTCAAGGGACATTTATTCTGGCATGTATTAGGTATTTATTTTTAGAATAAATTGATCTGATTTGATATCCAGAGATACCTATTACATTAGAGGACTATAAAGGGCCCCAAAGCACATTTAGCAATTACCTGGAACTTGGAGCTAACTTCTTATTTATGCTTGTGCAGATGTACCCTTCTGTTAACACCAGTCAGAATGCTTTTGTAGCCCATGGATCAATATCTAAACAATAAATCAATGGGAACTGTAGGAAAGGTTTCTTATTCTTGTGAAAAAAATAAGAATAATGGTTCTAGAAAATGTCCACTCCATTTTACAGATGCATTTTCACTCTCCTGAGTTTCTCTTGTTATATATAGTCAGATGAAGTCATAAACACTAAAAGACACTTTTTATGACCAAACCTTATTCAATATGTTTTTTTAAAAATCTTTTCCTTCTCAAAGTGTATAATTCTCAACATTAAGTGAGAGCTGCAATATTTTTCTACCTCTTCACAGATACATGAAACTTAAATGAACTTCTGGACTAAAGATCATCAGGACACAAAACACCAAAGCAAAAAGTGACATTATGGCTCTCTCCCCAGAGGTCACTTGGTTCCCACCAATTTTGTCCATCTAACCTGCAAATCAGTCTGTAGATCAGCAATCTAGAGAACAGCTTTTTAATGCTGTGCTTCATTTTACTCTGTGCCTGCAGATTTGGCATGGATATGAAGTTCATTTGAGCCTACTGCAAAGCTGGGTCCCTCACTCCTTGGCACATTGCATTTCTTTCAGACAGCCAGGGGAAGTCTTCATTTAGTGATGTCTTTACTCAGTATGATATTTTATGATACAAAAAATTGTGCTGCTGTGTCACTCAGCCAACAAATAAGAAATTCTACAGCCAGATTATTTTTGGTTTCACTCATTATCTTCACATAGATAATAGGATTAAAAATTTGCTGCTGGACTCAAAACAAATTCTTCTAAGATGCAGATAATATCAGAGACACATAATAATAATCTAATTAAGCATGCTGGATATCAAAACTGACCTGATGTAGATTTTGGTTTCTACAGATTTCTGAACATTAGAAAAAAAACAGAATTATATTTCTAAGTTGGAATTCTTCCATTATATTTTCAATTTTTTTGTTCCACTTTCTCTCCTATCTCTCCTTAAAACAATTTACCAAATGTATGTTTTGGAGATTGGATTTACAGTTTCCTGGAGCCCTTATTGGCAAGGATTGAAAACAACAAAAAGATAACCTGGAAGGTGTTCAGAGGTGCTAAAAAGAACCCTGTGCCTTCTATTTATGTCCTAATAACTCTGTTTTGGTGAAATGGTGAGAATCAAATGGACTTTTAAAGCTGGGATTAGGAGGGAAGGTCAGGTTGCCAGGAAAGCTGAGGTCCTTTTATCCTCCTCAAGCACAGAGTGTTTCATGGCCTGGGGTTATTGAAGCTGTTCCCTGCAAAGATATGAGCCTAGACTGATTCTAGTGTCTTCTGGTTTGGGTTTGTGACTCCCAGTTTAGGCCCATAATATTTCAAGCTTCTTGTTTAAGGTCAGAGAGTTTGGTACTTTTGACCTTCCCCATGTGGAACTGAAAGCAGCTTTACAGCTAAAACAAACTTGTAGGAATGGACAAAAAAACTGTGTAGTGAATTTACTTGCAAGGGAATGTGAAGCATATTCTACAGGGGCTCTATGAAATTTTTAACTAGTTGTATCCTTACCTTTTAAGTGGACAGTAAACAGCTGCAGTGTAAATAAGACTTGGGATAAGTGTCTTTCCAGTCTATGCATTGCCAGAAGTGATATTTGTGCTTTCATATCCTGATAAGTGAATACCTGGTATTAGAGAAAAGACTTCCATAAAGGAGCAGACATCTCTGTGAGCTGTGAAACACTGGCAGCATGTTACAGCTTAATGGGGAGAAGTCTTACTATTAGCAATGATGTACGAGAAAGAAAGTACAAAGAAAGAAAGTAGTTGTATATATTTACAAATAACTGCAAGTGTGGAAAGAGGCAGAAGTAGGCTTTTGACAAAAGCACATTTGAGAAATAAACTATTGAAAAAAGTAAAATGTTGCTAAGGAGAGAGGCAGGGAAGCTGACTGAGTGTAAAACATCCAAACATTTTAAAGCAAAGCAATAAAACACATAAGAAAGTGAAAATGTGTATGAAAGGGAAATTTTTTAATAACAATGCTTTTAAGAACTTTTAAGCAGTCATCCTGCTTTAAATGTTCCTTATGATTAATGAATTACATTAATAATAGGTAAATACATCTACTTCTTACATGCAACATTTACACATAAATCAGATTTAGTCCAGGTTTGCAACATATCATATACTCAGGGGATTTTTTTGAGAATGAATTGCATTTACCATTACAGAATATGTACTGAAATAAGATACTGGTATCAGAAAACACACCAAAGGCACTTGTGGAGCAGAAGGCTAAGAGCATCCACTGTGTGCATTCTATGCCCTTGCTGTGGTTCACTGCTGCTGAGCAGCCCCTTCATACGGGGTTGGTTGGAGGGGGTTGTAAGGTTGGTTGCTGTGGGGTGTGGTTTCCACCTCTCTGATCTGTTATAGATTAAGTAGGATCAGCAAAAGGTGGGTTTGCCCAAGGACACCTTGTTGCTAGGGCAGCCAACCTTGTGGGAAACAGCAATCCTTGGCAGTTTATTATTTGGCAGAAATGCATATGAGATGGGCTTGTATTATAATTGTACAGTCAGCCTTAAACCATTGACTCTTCAATGAATTTCTCTTGACAACTTCATGTTTTTAGTTCCCCCACATAGTATCACCAAAAGGGATGATGCACTAACCTTGTTAATATCTGTGTGAGTAAAATTATTGGCTGCTCAGGAGCTGGCTGTTCTTCTGAGGTGATAACAAGGAACTGAAGGAGTAAAAAAAGAGTAAGGGAAGGGCTAAAAGTACATAATGGGAGAATCAAGAAGGAAACTACAGTAGAAAACAACCCTGAACAAGAAGATAAAACCTGTTTTTTTAACTCAAATTTTAATGACAATGAGATGTTCACTATATGGAATTCTTTGCTATAGGACAGATACTTAAGTATTCTTACTTTGTAAAAGAACTTGCAACTGTCTTTTCACTATAGATGCACGAAGAATGGATCTTCTCTTGCTGAGCTGGAGCCAAACTTTAATAACTGGGGTGGAATTTATATCTAAACTCCTTGGGTCTGTCTGGCTCACATACTGAGCTACTGGCCCAGGTAACTTAACATTCTGAAAGGGAAGCACACATGACACAAGCACAGAAGACTTTGTTCAGATTTAACCCCAGATTATAATGCTATTTTACACAGATCTGTAAAGATATCATGCTTGGAACACTCTGCATATATTCAGGAGGGCTCTGGGTTTTTTAAAAACACCTGTCAACAACCTTCCTCTTTTCCTAAGAACTCTCTGATTTCCTAAATTGTATAATTTCCCACTGCAGGTTTTAATTCATGTACCATAATTTATTTTAGGCCTAAATTGAGAAATATTAGAAAATTATGATAAAATAATTTTTGATGATCATTACTACTTCACAGCAGTTGCTTTCCTTAGGCTTTTGTCCTTAGTTACTTCTTTATCTGCTTTGGCCATCCTTGTTAAGGGTAATTCCTGTCTTCTGAGAGTAAAATTGTAAGGAAAATTAAAATGAATAATGATTTTAGAAATTATCTTGGCTTATTAATTTTTATTTGATGAAAAATTTGTAGTGCTTTGATGAAAATGTTTTTGCATGTCATTTTCAGTTGCACCAGTACAGCTGCATTATTTTTTATTTTTCCCACCATATTTTGAACACAGAATATTTGTCTCTTGGCTCTATTTTCATATGTTATGTAAATGAGAAGGTTTCCTTTTCTTTTGAAAGATATAAGGACTGAGCATAACCCTGCAAAACCAGTAAGAATGTATCTCACCATCTAAGTACTCCCACTGAAATTTTGATACACATTTAAAGTCTGGTCCTTCACTGAGAATTTATATGGAAGTGTGAGCATGAAATGTCTTCTTAAGTTTGTTAAAATGCATTGGATGCATTATCTCAGAAATATAGTAAGCAGCTCATGTTGCATTTTAGTTTAGTCAGAGTTTAGTTGGCTTTTGAATTCCCCTGTTACAAAAAGGGAAAGGTTACAGGACAATATTGACCTTAAAACCACTGGACAATCAAGGTTTGTCTCCCATGTGTGTTTTAGGGAGTTTCAGAATATCTAACCCTAAGAAAAAAAATCTCATAGACTCATATGGAATCTATCAATAGGTTATACCAAATTTACTATGGATTGTATGTCAGCAGAAGGAATTAAAGTTGATGAGAAGTAGTATATATTTATGGGATTTATGTGAGTTTTGTGCAAGTTTGTCACAAAAGGCTATAGCAGGAACTCTTAACTAACTTTATGTGGATTGGAAGCTATTAGATTAAATAAACCATCTAGCAGTCATACTTATAAAAGTTATTTTCTTGTGACTGACAGTCACAATGCTGGTACAGGATTTATATACGCAGTAAGCAAAACTGGTAGCATTAATATGTGGCTATAAAATCTTCCTGGCATCCATAATTGTAAAAAAACTTAGGCAACTTAGCTGAAGTGACTAAAAGTATGCACTGAAGTACTGTAGCAGCTAAAAACCAGACATTACATTATAAAAAGAAGAGCTTTGAGTAAAAAGTTGCTATTGCAAAATACTTAGAGCTGTTTATAATTCCCTGACCTATAAAGTGACAATAATAAATGACACACAAAGGATTTTTCTCTTATTCCTATAGTTTCTGGCAAACAAATAGCTATAATGACTTTTCCAGGACTATGTCTTTTAAAAAAATCTTGTTAAATAGTATTTACACTACAGCTGGAGTTCCTCTGTGTAAATGTCTTACTGTTTAAACAGCCTAATGCTCAATTCAGTTGTGAATCATACTGAGAATTAGAAGAGGGAAAGAAAACTTTAATGAAATCCTGATATTTAAAGGATTAGAAACCAGCTCTTGCTGGGACTGTAAGAGAGTACAGAGCTTCAGCATATAAATTTCCAAACCTTTTCTCATATGTTTTCTGCTGACAGAAGACAACTGCATACTGTAATTAGACCAACAAAAGAAGGAAAAAACCCCAAACCAACAAAACAAAATTGGAAAGAAAGAGGAATTATCCTTGACTCTGGCATTTCTGAAGCTGAAGGTCTTGGGACCAGGGCAGGACATAAAAAGTTCCTTTTGTACATCTGCAGGGTTATTTAAAACAGAAAAAAACATCTCACAGCAAGGTTTCTAGCCTCCATCTATACTGTGGAAAATCTCTTCTAGTATCTGAGAATTTACAAAATTACTTCAGTTATGCAGAGGCTATTCTGTGTTGGGCACACTTGACTCCAGTCTGTACTTTGGTTCAGGCTGACTAAGAAGCAACAGAGACCTCATACCCTGTGATGAACCTGCAAGCTGGAATACTCCTTACCTGAGACTGAGATCCTTCCTGCTCAAGGTGGAGACACCCCTTACTAGTGACAGATCCTCAGTGACTGATAACATGCTGAATTAATACTGAAAAACCATTATTAACCCATGTAACTACTCAATATTGTTATAAACATTGTATAGCTGATCCATTAGGCATAAAACATTGTCTAAATCTGAGGCTGGATCTAGCCACACCTAGGTTCCATCCAGTTTTGGGATGAAGCATGTCCTCTCTGAACCTCATGAATCAAAGAGGTCTTCCCTACCCCTCCAGGCTCTGTGTGAGTCATTCCAAAATGTTGCATTCCATCAGAATAAAACATGTTACTGCTTCTCTCTTTTGAGTGAGGTGCATTCCACTCATCCGTGACACCAGCTGAACAGAGTAGCTGCACCACGAGCCAGAGGAAGCTGTGGAATCCTTTCCCCAGACTGTGAGAGATTCAGTTTGGCTAGTCAGAGACTCTGAAGGTAGAAGTCCCTTAAGAAAACTAGCTGGATCAGCTTAAACAGCAACTGTAAACATTTGATATTTGCAAAAAGCTCCCAAATTCTTTTGCTTCAGTCATGTCCAACTTTTCATCCTCAGCTCCACTTTCCCAAAGGATTTTGAGAAAAATTCTCTGCTTTGTTCTACTCTCTATAAAAGGAAGCAATTATGTCTTGCATATCATCTCTGGGGATTTTCTGTGGAGGCATGGTGTGGTACCAGGATTAGCAAACAGGACTCCTATTCCTGTTTGTGCAGTCTCTCATGCACCAGTAGATCCAAAGGGAACAGAAGAATGGCTGGAAAATGATGCTCTCTGTTTATCCCCAGATGGCATCTGGTTCCAATAGACCCATTGCCAGCTGTCACAAAGTTAATTTTAAACATATTCCATATTAATTTGGAAAAATACATCTGTAATTGTTTTGGAAAAGCATAATTTATTTAGGAGAACTTACACATAAAATTAAATATTGTGATTGCTAGTAATTTCAATTAAAGATACTATTGCAAAAATATGTCAACCTGTGTACCTTCTGGATTCAAGTGGGGGAAGAGAAGATGAAAAACATGTTTTTTAGAACATGGATTTATAATCTGCTCTTTCGTAACATTTTATCTTTCACTAGATTTTTCATCTTGATTTTTATCATGTCTTTTACCATCCTTCCTGTTGAAGTTCTAGCACGAATGACTTTTTGCCAATCTAAAACAGGAGAGTTACAAAAACTCTGTGAAGAAATTTGGATATCTAAACTGAATTTCCCCCCTTTATCTGGTGGGAGGAAGGCTGCCTTGTTGTTTATTGTTTCTACCCAGCCTGTTTTGTATGAGTAACTGGAACACATTTGTATACGTAACTGGAACACATTTCTAGATAGGCATTCTAGGATTTCCTAACAAATGCTGGGATATTTCAGCTCCTCATAAGTCTTCTAATTCCTCTTTGGCTCCAAGAAATCCCTGTAGTTTGTCTAGAATGACTGATTTGCTCATTTCCTACTGCAAATTCCATTAGAGATAGCAGCAAAGTTCTTGCAGATCTTTCTACCAGGACCTAAACATTATGTAAGAGTGGCCCTTCCAGTTATAGAAGGTTCAGGCCTGTAATATCTGTGTGAGGATTAGAGGATGAGTTTTATACTCTCTGTGTTATTTAGGAGCCCAGGACATAGATAGACATGGTTTGGGAGAAATCATACAGGTGGTTTATTAATTCAGTGGGTTAATTTAAATCACAATTTCAAACATTTGCTACATCCACATATTATTTATCAAACAATTTCTTATAGCTAAGGATGTCAGTCCGTGAATTCCCATTGCAATCTCTTCAAGTATTTCTGATTAAAATTCAAGGTTAGCTATGGAGTGTTTCCTGGCATCAGCTGCAACTGGGAAATTTGTCAGTATAGTGCTGTGACATACTTAGAAACAAATTCTTTTGCTGGTCATCTCAAAGTGAATTCCTAATCTTGCTAACAGTTGCTCTACGTCTTTTGCATTACATTACATTAGTGACAATGCAAGTTGTTCCAAAACACATAATTCACAAAATCCTTGTCATGCTGTGACTACTTTAGAGATGACTAAATGATAAAAGCTTAGGCCAGTGGAGGTGCTTTGTTTCTATTGTCCTGTGGCCTTTCAATCCTACTTGAAAAAGCAGAAAATAGGATTTTTTTAAAAAATCTGATTATTTAGACTTCTAACCAGTTCATTAAATGTTATTATATGGTTCAAGAGAAGATTTGGAGATCTCTGAAAAAAATTTCCTCATTAGAAAAAAATATCAAACCCAAATCTTTCTGTAGGTTTTAATAAGAAAATTCCCACTGAAGACAGGAAGAAAGAGAGAAAGCACCTTTATTCCTGAAGATGAATTTCAGGTCACTAGCATGAAGAAGTATGCACAACTGGAGTTTAGAAATAGACTTGGCACACAGTGCAAGAAAGTTTATACTCTTATGCACTCTCTGCTTTTTGATGGTCCTTATGTGGAGGGGGTGTTATTTTTTGTTTTAGAAAAATCTTGGCTTTGTCTCGAGGTAAAATGCAAATGTATGCATATGTATTTCATAAACCAGACTTTTGTCCAGTTCCACTGAGAGGACCATAATATGACACTGGAAAAAATGGATAACTTCTATCCAGAATTGCTCAATTTTTATCATAACAGACGTATTTTTATTTAGTCCATTCAAAGCAGAGCAGAGGGCCAGGGCTGAACAGCAGAAAAAAGCTTCCAGTCACTGAACCATTGCTTTTCATAATTTTTTTTAAGAGTGTCTCAGAACTGGTCTCATCAAAGCATTTCAAATTAAATTTATACAGTATTTTTGAAACTAACGTTTTTTATTAAAAAAATAAATAACTGGAAACTTTTCATGTTCTTGGATGAGTATGAAAGATTACGGGGCAGCTTAGGTTTCTAATTTCCTTAATAATTTTTTTATGGACATTCAATTTTAAAAGTAAAATATGATGGTTTTTAAAGACCCAGGTTGTTTTGCATGAGCAATTTTCTTGCACGATAATCCCTAGGTATTTATGATATGAATTATTACATAATTGAAAGTTAAATTTGCAAATCATTCGCTTGGCCTGATGAAGAGTTATTAATATTCCCCAATGTCAGAAGAAAAATGGAGCATGCCCCTTACATGCAGTCCCAGAGAGTCCTCCACGCAGCTCCTTCTGCTGATGGGAATCTGGCATATGCTCCTCCTGCACCTGCTGCTTTGCTGCTGCTCAGGGACCACATCATCTGGTTCTGATCAGCTTTCAACATCTGCCAAAACCCACGGACCCATGCAAGATTTTCTGTAGGGGAATGGAAGCAAATACATTTTTTTCCCCATGAAAAATGTGCCCATGCACAAGAATTATCGAGTACCATACTCCTTGTTAGCATAAGCAGATCCTTCTTGGGAGACCTTTGTTATCAGATTTGGACTGGCATCAAGGCCTTGTTAACTGGAGCTTTTCAATTGATCCTGATGGCTTCTGAATAATGCCCCATCAAAGGCACTGGCATAAGTTCAAACAGTCTCTGATGAGTAACAAAGGCATTCCCAAGCAGCTGCCACCTTTGCAGTCTTGTCTGAGTCCAGTCTATAAAAAAGAAGAAAGGTAAGAGGTGGAAAAGCATGGGGTGATAAAAGCAAAATTTAAAAATTACCAACAAATTGTTTGATCTTCATGAAAACTAAATGCAGTTGTCATTAAGTTATTTATTTTATTTTATTTTATTTTATTTTATTTTATTTTATTTTATTTTATTCTTTTAGGTTTTGCTGCTTCTATAAGGGTATAGGTCAAAACTCAAACCTCGTACTACCCCTCAGCCCTGCCACTTCCAAAAATATATGCGCTTTCCTGGTGCTGATGGTAGAAAATAAAATAACTCTTATGGTAGCAATATGTGTTTTCTCTAAGTGCTAGAGTCATGAGTATCTTTCTTTGAACCAATTTGTTAGAGAAGTAGTGGAAAAGTGTCTTTGAAGGAACCTATTAGCATGCTGAATGACATAAATCATTCTGAAAGTCAGACTTTAAGTGCTCTGCACAGTGGTACAAGCATCTGTCACTGGGTTATTTTAAGGGAAAATGCTAAGTAGATTCCCATTAGATCCACCTTTATTCTACTTGGTGACAAACCAGAGAAAAGTGTGCTAAAATCTTAATATTTTCACTTATCAACCTAAATCACCTTTCATAGAATATTTTTCTCTGAGTATTTTTCCATTATTATTAAAACCCCTCCCAAAAAGCAGTACAGAATATATTCCACAAGATTTGTCAGCGAAAATAGATCATTCTTTGTAATGCACACCACAGAAATTGTCACGCTATGAGTGACTGCACATTCAGTTGCATTCCATGAAAGTGTCACGGAATTAGGAAACATTCAGGGTAAAGTCAGTCTCTCTTCAAAATTGTTGAAACCAAGATTACAACTGATTCTACCTGGGCACCTGAAAGGAAGAGAGAATACTTATCTGTTTGGCATATCCACAATAATGGATGTTCTGTGTTTAAATGGGGAACCTGTGCTCTACTCACTGCTTGCTTAATGTGAGATCTGTGTGGACTTTTAAGGCACAGAAGATTCCTAGGAACAGTATGGCTTGAATTTCTTTTAGCTATAGGATGATTGATTATAGCACACTGTTTTAAACTGAGTAGAAAATAAATGGAGTCTAATGCATATCTTTGCTCTCAGTATAATACAACAGCTCTCAATAAATAAATAACCACAGGATTTTTTTACATTTGTGTGTTTCTGTGTGCATGTGTATACACATTTTAGGTATTTTATCTGCTCCAAAAATTGTTATGGGCAAGTGCAAGCGAGTGACTAAAATTCTAAGGATTCCAGTCTCTTCCATGAACAGTCTAATGTGTTTTACAGAAATCAGAAGTGTGATGATGGCCATTTAACCAGTATGACCAATATAATGGTACATGGCAACAGAGAAAAGCAAAATAATAATAAAGTTTTACTTGAGAAAGTAACTTTATGCTTTATTTCAGGGGGTTCCAGACCTTTGTCCCTCCGTATGTTCCCACCAGCAGAAGGGACACATAACAGTTGTAGCAACATCCAGGATAGGAGCTAGGAAACTATGCTTGCCAGAACATAAACTGCAAAAAAAAAAACATTGGAAGAGGGCTGACATGTCCTCTTGGTGCCTATGGCAGGAATCCAGCTTACATGTGCAGCAATGCTCTGAAAAACTACCTTACACAATAGCTTGTAAATTTTATTCACACAAAGATGAACTATTTCCTAGTTCTTGTCTAACCTTCAATACATTACATGGTTTCAGGCAGACCAATAGATTGCCTGGATGATAAACTTGACAGAAAACAATGAACAAGTGAAATAGCTGGCATTAAAATATGACAAAACAGAGCATGGACATCTGGAGTTGTAGAACTTTAGCAGTTCTTTCCTTCTACACAAAAACCTTTCTCTCTTCTATTTGAAGAATTTCTGAATTTTCAAGAGATCAACTCCAGAAAACCAGCATCCCATAGATGGGAACAGCTCTATGTACTGCCACGAGCATATTGTCACTTGCTCCCCCTTTTACTCTTATGCACAGACTGGCACAAGGGACAATTTTACAGGAGCTAAGATGTTAGAGCACCCCTTCACACAGAGCCAAGTCTTGGTACATTTCAACAAATGATTCCTTCTAGCTTTTATTTCTTCTCACTTCCTACCTTTGCAGAGAAGTGTTGTCATACATAATGTCACCAGACATGGCCTTTAAATGTCCTTTGGCATTTTAAAACTATGCTGAAATCCCTTTGCAGATATGTTACAGTCTCTAAAGTAGTTATTGGGGAGGATATACAAGGCCCTTATTGTGCTCAGCCATATCCTTATTTCTGGCTGGCCTAAAGACCAGGAACATCATGCAAGAAGGTTTGAAAACAGCTAGGAGGAACACAGCGTTCCAAGTCGGAATATCTCCAAAAATACCTCTAAAGCAGCTTAGCAGGCATGAGAGTTAAAAGAATGAGCAAAGAGGAGAGGGACTGGCTAAAGGACTGAGTTTTTCCAGACAGGGAAGTATAACTAGTATTTGTTTGTTTTTCAAAGAAAAATCCCACACTGTATCTGAATGCCAGACTCCCTTATAAAGGGACCCACATAAATCACTCTCCTCCTCTCTCCCTGTCTCTGCACAGTGAACTCTGCCCAGAGCGACAGACTGCTCCTCTTCTGCTCCTGCAAGGGCCTCTGAGCTGCCTCTCTGCTGTTTGTCTGCACTGATTCATCCCAGGATGTGAACTAGGAAAAGCAGGCTAAACTGTCTCTCCTGCTAGGAGGGAGGGGGAAAAGGGACTCACGTGTTCCTAAAGTGTCTGAGTGTCTGGTTCTCCCTGAAAGGGAGAAATAACTGCAGGGCTGGATTTCAGAAGACCACAGAATTTTAAACATCAGGGATGTTTCCAATAAACACTGAAGATGTTTGGCTCATAACCTTGCTCAGATTATGCATCTCAGTCTGCATACTGCGGAAATCTGTCTCCATAACTGATGTCAGCAGCCTGAGCATTCAGTTGCACTGAGTTTCTCAGTGCTGGAAGAACATGAAATCTGCTGCTCTCACTTCTTGCTGCAGGCACCCATGACTGTCATTTGCCTTAAGTCACCAGACTAGGAGGGAGGCTGAGAGGAGGGGAAGGGGCAGCCAAAGAGTTCACCTTGATGCATGTGCTCCTGGGCCTTCATTAACTACTTAGAGCAGATTCTCCCATCTATTTCCTGTCTCTGCCCCACTGTCTTTACCTAGGCTGGAGCATAAGAACTCAGGTAAAGCAAAGACTTGTGTTTTTTGGCTTACTCCTTCAGTTCCTGCTCTTCCCTCAGAAAAGTTTTATTTCCTTTAAGATAAGACTGAGGTCTTATCATGATAACTATAGCAGGCTTCAGATAAAACAAAAGTAGAATAAAATGAAACCATTTTTAAATTTTCCTTTTTGGCCTGTCTGCACCATACCTACTTCTAAGTTTAGGACTCACCCTGCTTGGTGAGACACAGCTTCTTGTGAAGGATGTGCTGAGAAATCATTGTACAAGAGCTACCTCTACTATGTCAAAGCCTGGAACTGTAAATCTTTCAAATAACTATCTAACAAGGTTTTAATAAACAGTAGTCCCTGATGGCAGAAATTGCCATGAAAGCCATTCAGAGACTTTGCCAGAAAATTGCACAGATGTATATTAATAGCTTATCTACCAAAGCTAACAGCAATTACAAAAATAACACCAAAAGTCTTCAACGGGGATGAAAAGCACTTGGCTGTTAGAAGAGAGTTCAGTTTGCAAAGGAGATTTTTTAATTCTACAAGATAATGCCAGATAATAGTACCCACTGGGTAGCCGTGTTAATCTCAGACAGAAAAAGATTAAATTTTGTACTTGAGATTGGCCTAACTGTATTTTTTGCTTTTGAAAACATCTTAAGCAAAATATATAATAAAAAGGAGTTCTTTTAACTTCAAACTACTGAACAGTTTTTTTTTTGTTTTTTTTTTGACATCTGAGAGGTAAAAAGATATTATAGTTTTAAATATAAGTGCAGTGAAGCTGAGGTTTTACCTGTTTTTGTATATCAGTAGAGTAACTAGCAACAATAGTAAACTGTTACATAAGAAATAAATTTGCTTGAAATTAGAATGAATGAAAGGTTAAGATGATTTACAGGATGATAAGGACACCCCCCCCCCCCAATATATTTGATTTCCTTCGTCTGTGTATTACCCGACACTGAAGGTGCAGAGACTCAATGCATCATCTCTTTTCATGTGAAAAAAGAGAATGACAGCACACAGCCAGGCAGCCACAACTTGGAGACAACCCCCGTGCTACCCACACCATGGACTGAACACAGATACACCACTGTCTGACATGCTGGAGGAGAAAGGGAGCACACACAGTGGCTTTCAGAAGTGCAAGGCTAACCTGATATGCTCAGCTGTGGAACTTACAAAATAATTCAGAAGGAGATGCCAGTTGCACTACAGAGAATCTGGAGTTCCTTCACTTTTACAGTGAGGGAACTGTGTGCAAACTTGGCAGGGTCCTGTGCTTCCCACTGCAGGAACAGGGGAGCGCTAAGCCTGTATTTGAAGATAATCACTCTATAGAGACTGGAAATTGCTAATTACTGCAATATATAAGTTAATGGACTTTTTTTTTTGCTGCAGCTTCAAGATATCAATAAATGTGCAGAAGGCCGTTTCCCATTCCTTTCTGTATTACTGTTAATTTCATAATGAAATTAATGAAGTAATGAATTTCAGAGCATTTTCTTTCTTTCCTAATTTGTTATCACTCCCTCAGTACCCATCTCATGGTGACCCACAACCCCTGTAACTTCCACAGGACTGATTAAAAGGTGGGAGTGTGGTTTGCTAAACATAATGAGGAAGTCTAGGCAGAAGTCAGGATCATTATTACTTAGGGCTAGTTAGCAGACTCTGCCAACTTTTGGTTTGTAAAATCATATACTATACACACCACTATAAGTGCTCTCTATCTAGTAAATCCTGTTAATGTCTGTGGGTCTGTACCATTTAAATTTATTATCTCCTTAAACTAGAATTCATACAAATTCCAAGGTCTATTCTTCCTGTCTGCTGCCAGGGGAGCTATTTGGCATACATTTTGCACTGTGTTGCTTTATGAAACGACAAGTGGGCTTTCAAACCTTGTAAATATATTCCAGAATTAACAACTGTCTCAGGAAAAAAAAATCTGACAGTCTGACTATAACTGGGGGGAAGCATGTAGCTGACTAGCAGTACAAAGTAATGCCATAAATCAATAATAAATGATTGTGTAGTAGATCCCCAGGCATAATTTATATTTTATCTGAGAGCTTTACTTCCCAAAGAGGAAGAAAACTGGCTTTGATTGCAGAATGGACAGCAAAGAAACTCCTAGTGTAGAAGAGCAGGGGAAAAGTGATGGAAGCTAGCTTTGGGGATCTTTTCCTGAGGAGATGGTATGTGAAGGAGAAAAGGATAAATTCACTCCATTCCCTGCATGTGACAATGGCCCAGCACACAGCAAGGGATTGCCTCCACCAGGAGTGGATCTGCAACCACCTGTGGTGGTCCCTGATCAGCAGTAGCTCAGGATGCTCTGTGTGAAGATTTACCACCATGAATTTCAGGTCAGGAAAGGGAGCTGGAGTTTAATCCTCATAGAAAATCAGATCCTCACAGATCCTCACAGTGCCCTACACAAAGACAAAGCTAGGGCTGCTTATTATGGCAATGTAATTATTATATCTCATGTTCCATAGATCCAGGCTTATCAGTTGTCATGGAAACTGTCCTGGGACTGGCCCATTAGGGGTAGCATGCAGTCAAGACTTCTCACCATCTGCTATGGTTTATATTTTGTGTGCTTTTGGTTGAGTCATGAGAAGGGCCCTGGGGAAACCTAGGTTCCATTTATATGCCTGTACCCCCCAAGCTGTGAGAAAGAACCTGTTGCTGTTTCAACAGCCCTGGAAAAGGGCTGCTGAGGGGTTTGTGTGTGCAGGGGGAGGCAGGGCATAACCCATGTAAAGGTCAAGAGCTGACTCCCTGAGCTGGTGAGCAAAGTCAGAAATATTGTTCAGAGCTCTCAAGACTCACTTCTCTTTGGTCTATGGTTCAATTCACACAGAATTCTCAGACACCTAAGAGGGCACTTTCTCCTCAGAGGTAATGCTCCAACAGAGAGAAAGAGAGCACCTTGCATGAGACCTTGGCATGGAAGAGAGAGCAGATGGAACAGGCTTGATAGGGAATGTAAAGGGTTTTTGAGCCAAGTCCATAACCACTTGTGTGTGTAAAGTTGGGGTCATCCTGCCAGAATAAGAAAATAGAATGCTCCATGGGGTCAGTGGAAATGTCCATCCCGTGCTGGCAGTGGCTGTAGAGGAAGCCAGGCAGGAGATCACGTGAACCTCACCAGCTTCTGTTATCTGTCCCACTGGGACGTCCTCAGCAGTCACAGCATTTATAGAAAGAATGCCAGAGTTTAGGAGGTCAGAAGATCTTCAGGATCAGACTTGGCAGACCACCAGTGCTGGAGTAGGGTGTTTGCTCACTCATTGGGACTCAGTTTGCAAACACCTACACAGAGTGCTTACCTTGAGGTGTCCCCTCATGCAGAAGACAGTCAGGAAGATAAATCTCAGACCTTGCCTACCCAGGTTTAGAGGCAGGTGGTGGGTGGTCCTTTTCCTGTTCATTGTCATGAGTTAAGGGACTGCATGAATGAAGGAAAATGAAATGCAATTAATTATTTATTATTGCCACTGTTGCTTCAGGTTTGTGACACTTATTTGTGATACTGAAATAGTGGCTAGTCAGAAATTCTTTGAGAAAATGTTTTGGTTGTGTTTGTTTCTTTTTTTTTTTTTTTTATTTTTTTTTTGTCAGTGAGGTTTGTGACAAAGATTTGAACTTGAGGCAAAAATGTCTTTTTGAATATGTCTCTAAGACTTTCCCCATTTTCTCCTTACTTCAAACTTTCTTGCATAGGAAAGCAAATTTTTTACTGAATTTTGCTATGAGGCATACCTATATTAAAGGAAGTCTGCTGTTAGCTTTTGGACTGGGACTAAGATGAACTAGGAAAGTAACTGAGAGCCAAAATAAAGACATATATTTTATGTTAAGTCAGTTCTGAATGTCAATTGACTCACGAAAATGAACAAGTGCCCATATGCCAGACTACTCTCTGAGAAAAAGATATGGAACTTTTTAATGCAGAATTAGAAAAAATAATTATAAATTATCTAATTGATGATTATTAAATGTCTGAAGTACATTTCTAAAAATACCAAGGAAACATAATTTCTGGTTTTTGAAATAGATTAAAATATTTATGATTTAAGAAAAAAATATTAAAAAAGCAAATATTATAAAATTAAATACAGTTTTCTATTCAGGAATTTACTGTTCCTGTCCCCTGTTTAAGTCTGGAACATTTAATCTTCAATAAATATTTCTATTCGTACATGGTCTTCTGGAACAGTCCCAGTTTAAATGAAAAGACCAACTTCTTCTAGATTGCCACCTCATTTATACAAGACTGGCTGGAAAAAGTAAACTGAATGAATTTGGCCTCATTTTTCTAATCCTTAATTTATGCATCAATACACATTTACATATTAGTTCAAGAGGGCTTTTTCAGGACTAGCTTCTGAAGAGAGGAAGTACAGGTCTGAACATTTTTGCTTTGCCAGTTTCCTTAAATCGAGAAAAAAAGGAGCAGAAGTGCTCAGAAAAATTTCTGCAAATTCCATCCAGGTGTCATGAACTCAGATAACCTTTCTTTGAAAATTCATTTTAAAGAATTAACTTTAAAATAAAAAGTATCTGTCCTCTCTTTGGTTTTCCCTAGATGTTAGAATGTGAAAGCATTAATTTAAATGTTCTGGAAAACAGAAGGCTATGAGTAAAAAGGTTGAATATGGGGAGTTGGGATTTTCCAGCCTGGGAAGTGAATGACACACTTGTTTCTTCTTAATTTTTGCCTTTTTTTTTTTTTCTTCAATTAAAATTTAACAGTAAGGGACAGGAAAAGTCACAGAATGATGATACTTGAGAATAGACAAATTGAACCACTGAGCTTGAAGGGCAGATGTCGGTGGCACAAAGTTCAAGTGGTATGTAGGTGCTGCTGGTGGTCCTCAGGGAATGATCTGGGGCTAATGAATGCTTAAATGCACCCTTAGTAATTTATTTCACAAATAAAATCCAAATGAATGAAACTGTCAGTAAAGTGCAGGGCAGGGCTGCAACCCAGAGGAACCTCATCAAGCTGGAGAAATGGACTGACAGGAACCTCATGAAGAGCAATGAAGGGAAATCCAGTGTGTTGCCACTGGGGAGGAATAACCATAGGCACCAGTACAGTCTCAGGGCCAACCAGCTGAAAAGCTCCTTGGCAGAAAAAAGACCTGTGAGTCCTGATGGAAAACCAGCTGACCATGAGTCAGCAGTGTGCTGAAAGTCCACTACATACCAGGCTGCAGGGGGAAGACCAGTGCCTACCAGAGGAGTGAGGGGTCCTTCCCTTCTGGTCAGCACTGGTGAGGTACCTCTGGAGTTCTGGGCCCAGGTCTGGGTTCCCCAGACAAGGAGAGAGACAAGAGGCAAGGACACACTGGAGGTACTTCAGTGAAGATCCATTCAGAAGGTGGAACACTGGAGCACATGATGCCTGAGGAAACACTGAGAAAAGCTGGGTCATTCAGCCTGGAAAAAAGGGGTTCAGAGAAGATTTCATTACAAACTTGCACAAACTGAATGGGACGTGTAGAGAAACCAGAGCCAGGCTGCTCTTGGAGTTAAAAAGCAAAAGGACAAGTGACACCAGACCTGAGCAGAAGCAAACAAAATTTAGACTTTGTATAAGGAAAAGTTTACTTTGAAGGTTATCAAACCTGTGAAGGTTATCAAACACTGTAACAGGAAGCCTGAAGATATGTGGGTCATCTTCATCCCTGCAGGCATTCAGAACTCAGCTGGATGCAGCTCTGAGCAATTTTCTGAAATTTCACACTTGTCTCAGCTTTGAATAAGGGTTTGGGAAAGAAAACCTTCAGATAACCCTTTCAATGTACATTGTTCTTTGATTGTATGTTATCTTGTTATTCATAATGACTATATATTTATGAAAAACCAGAGTACATTATATATAAAAATTTTTACTAACTGGGAATGCTTATAAGACAGAAAAGAATGATGGGGTTAAGAAGAAACGAACATAATATGTCCTCAGTGAATACACAGAATTTTGTATCATACGTGAGAGAGAAAGAGGGGTACTAGGCTTTGATGAAACAATATCAGGGACTGGACCTATGCACGTATGAGGATGCTTTGTCCAAGGGGTAAACAGGAGCAGGGTGTGGGCCAGGTGATTGTTCCTATGGGCTGAATTCAGTCCATCATTCGCTGCATGCCATTTAGGCTGTTTGCAGATGATGTACCACCATAATATGAAAATACGATTCTGGTTTATCTTTAATCTAAGCATAATCACAGAATGTGCCACAAACCTCGTAAATCTCATTTGTGAATTGAATCTCTTGTGATTTTTCCATGCTTATTCTTATGTTTTACATTTGTCCTTTACATAATGGGGAACCTTCATCAAATGCTGATATAATTACCATTAGAAGCATAAACAATTTCTGAAACAAAGTCAAAGGTCTCATTTTTCTAAGCAGTTGCTAGGGGAAGAAATTATTTGAAGCTTTGAAACATATTTTCCAATTTCCTGTGTCTGTAGTTTTCATGAAGTATGTAAATGTTAAACACGTACAAATTAATTCTCTGATGGCCTGTCTTAGCAGAGAGCAAATCTGTCAAAGCTTTGGTGAAAAGAAAGTCTTCATATAAACTATCAACAGTAATTAAAGGTCTCTCCTTTTATAGCGTGTTTGTCTCCAGTTGTCTGAATGATATAAGCAAAGTCACTCATCCTTCCCTTCCCTTCCCTAGAAAAAAAAGGAAAAAGGAAAAAGAAAATAACAGAAAAGAGAAAAGAAGGAGATAAATAGTTTTTGATAGTTGTTCTCACCTAAACTCATCATCCTCTTTCTTTTTTAAATCATCTCATGCGTATGCTGAAGGATGGTGTTGATTAGGCAGTGTATTGTGACTTCAGATTGCAGTTCACTCTGGGCAGATCTTTGAGAAAAGGCATTTCTGAAAATGTGAATCCTTACAACAAGCAGAGACAGGGCAAGGCCACAGAGTTCAGATCCAGACATGCATCACAATGTGGGTGCCGACCTAGTTAACGCTCACAAAAAGATCTGTCAGCTGGAAAAGCTGCTATCAGGGTCTGATAAAATGCTCATGAACAACTAAGGGTGCTTTGAACACTGCCAGTGCATCACTTGCTCCTTTTTTAAATTGAGAAAAATTTGGAATCAGGGTCACAAATAAATTCTATAAGCATGGAATCAGGACTGGCAGAATAAGTGGAAAGCACTGCTGTTATACATTACAGAGATTAAATCTTCCTGAAAATTTTATTAGTTGTATGTTTACTATTGCAGATCATGTGAATACTCAGAAAACCAAGTGCTCATTAGATGGTTTGGCTTTTCAAATTTTACTTTGGAATATCATCAGAAAAGTGAAAGGATAGTATTCAAAATGTAATTTTCTAATGAGTTAAAGAATGGAAAAAGAAGGCTGAATTTTTGTTTCATAATCTATTAAGATCTTTTTGTTCCTTTAGAAATGTTTATGAACTGATATTTTCTTTATTAATGGAGAAAATAACTTTCTTTTTACTATCCAACTCTATTATAAAAAATAATAAATTGAAAATAGTGCAAATATTTTGTAAAAGTTTTGGAAAACTGATAATTTTTATTCAAAATTAAATGCATTAAAGAAAATTAGTTGGATTAGAAAAATATAAATAGCATTTAGCCAAATTATTATAATTACTGTTTCTTGCTACTTAAATATATTTATATAAACAGATATATCTATTTATGAATATCTGTATGTGTATGTGTTTATATGCATATATAATAATAGTTTCTATGGTCTTCGATTTTGTATTTGCACATAGAGTCAGAAGAAGGATAATGAAAAATCAGTCCAGCCTAAATGAGAGATGATTGCAGTTGTAACTCAATCTGGGTACAAAATTAATTGCTTAGCATTAATTAATGGTTGACTTTTAAGAACCAGTAAGGTCAGCTTTGTTGCAATCTGAAAGACTGCAAATTAATGGTTTTATCCTTTAACTTTTTATCTTGGGACTAGCAAGATGATTGCTCTCAATTACTGAGCCATTCCTGAAGTACTTTTTAAATATTTGGATTACATTAGCAAGTGTCCACGTCTTTGAAATGTGCCTAGTTCTGCCCAGTAAGTGAAAAATTGTGAGCGACTCCAAGAATGATCCTCTTCTCTCAATAATAACAAAAGACCATCATGACTGCATGAATACATACAGGAATATTTTGCAGTAGAAATTTTCTTACATTTGTTCTTACACAAGAATGTGATAAAAGAGATTTCTGATTTACCAGCATTACATAACTCCTTAAATAACATCAGTTAATAGGTAAGCATGAGGGATGTCTGGATTAAATTATGATTAAACTTTCCATTTACAGTTTCAAAGTTAAGATATGTGTTGCAACTTCATTTTCCTTAATTCCTTGAGGCAATGAAACTATCCAGACATGATAGGAAAAGCCCTCAAATTTCTTGCCTGGGAAAAACCCTTGACAATAAAAAAAAATAGTAATGAAATATATTAATTGCACCTGTTTCCTATCCCAATGAGAATATTTTCTAATGTTTTTCAAGTTTAATTGAACATGTCCCAGACAGTTTCCCCTTCTGCCCACAGGAGATTCTTCTGTCGTGTAACAGATTTCATTATCAGGATGTTTTACCTGTCTAAACTCCTTGTCTTTGTTTCACCCCATTTCTCCTATTAAACACTATTTCCAGAAAACACATCAGCAAGAAAGTGTTTAGTGTGCAAATGATTAAACAATGAGAAGTGCCATAAATACCAATAATAGACAGTAAAATCTATCCTATTACTTTCTCATTTTATAAGGTGCTCTTAGTCCTAACACTTAATTGCAGCTGACATTTAGACAGACCCACATTTTAAGCCTCAGGCAGGTAGTAAGCATTCGGATTAACAGTTCATTACCAAATCCTTCGTGTTGGCATAAATCCAATAAGATATGCTAAGGACTTGTTATAAATTCTTAAAAATCCTTTCTCCCTAGATAATTATGCACCAATCATTGGAACATCACTGCTGGCATACTCAATAGCTCACAATTATGTCAAAGTAAAACTGTTTAATATTTGTCAACGTTTTTCTCTTTCATCTTTTAATTTCTTTTAATTTCTTTTTCATTTGCTGTGATGGAAGCCACATAATTAATGCTGAAAGCAACAGTTTAAAATGAAGAGTGTAGTTCTATTATTAATATAAGCATGTTTCAAATGGGTAATAACTCACTGCATATCATTTTATCATGTTTCTTTATGGAACTCAAACCCTAAAAAAAGCTGACTTGTATGTTGTCTTATGAAGACCGTTTTAAATTTCTTTTTGCCTCAATATAGTGATTTTCACAGCATGTATCATTCTGTCTCATACTACCATTAGATTCTGATGTTTAGTTTTTATTTTTGAGAATATAAAGGAAAGGAGTGTATATATATTGATGTTGACACTTTTCTTTGGCTATAAACTAATGCAAATTAGTGATTTTTGGATGTCAGATCTAAGTAACTGTCCTTGATTGAAAAAAAAAAAAGGTGTGAACTTTCAAAAATATTTTTTCAGTACTTTAAGCATATATTCTGTCTTGTAGATCTGTGAAAGAAAGAAAGAAAATTCATTTATCCATTCTGATTTATTTCAGTTTAAAGATAGTTCCTGTTAGGAGTTTTAGAAAGTACTTCATACCATTTTACTGTTAGGGAAGAAAACAGAACTAGATGTTGAATGATCCGCTAAAGAACATGCTAATTATTCCACCATATACAAGCAATTTGCTTTGTCATGGGAAACTGGGCTCAGGCAATCAACTTCAAGATTTTTACCCCTCTGGTATTTCAAACAGAAATATCACCTGAATATTTATAACAACAAAAAAATCCTAGAGAAACTATATTTTTAATTAAAATTTGTACTACAAAGCATTTTTTTCTTAATTGTATTGCAAATTCAAATACCTCCTCATATCACATTTACTTGCCTCTGCTACCCAGGCCAATTATTCACACAAATTTCAGAAATGTGAGGGATCATCCAGACGTCCAAGTATGGCAAGATAAAATTACAAATCAGGATAAGGAAATTTGACCTTCATTTTTCTCAAGGAACATGTGGTAAAAACTTGAAGGAAAATCATAGGAAATAAGGACTTAAAGAAATTGTACTAGGCTAGTTTTTCCCTTTTTAATGTCTGAGCCATAGGTCCTGCTTTAGGCACAATTCCTAGGAAAACCAGACTGCTGTAATATTCATAACTGCCTGCAACAGATGTTGAATGCACTTTTCTCCTCTCCCATTTGTGCAGATCAAATGTGCATGCTTATGCTCCAGCATATTTGTGAGGGGAACAGACAGATCTGTCAGGAGACTCTCACTAAGAAGCATCACATAAAGCATCTCTTTTCCTGTACAGACAAAGGCCCCAAGAAGTGGAAGGACTTAATCATGTGTGCATGAATCATGAACTATTCTCTAGCACAAACACACTCCTGAATGGGAGTCTGTGCATATCTGTGGTGATAATATTTAAAATAAGGAAGCAGAATTTGGAGGTAAAAGTATCTGTCAGCCTCAGACTAACAGCATGTATTTCTACTCTAAAGGTCCTTTACTGCAAAAGAAGCATACAGTTATAGGGACATTTTATCGCAGTATTTTTAGTTCTCTAAATCCTTTAGGCTAGACTTCTTCAAGTAATATGAGGAGACACAGACTTGTACAGAGAGTGATTCCTGACCCCTATCTTTGTCACCTCTCTAGGACATTATCTTGGGATGAGATTAAATAGAAGATTTCCATTTTTTTCCACTGTCTGCAAGAAAGAATATGCTGATCACATGAGATTTCAATTATCAACTTTTAGACAAGAGATTGATTCTATCCATTAGTGTCTCCATCCCTGAGAATCTGGCTTTGAAGCACCTGGGTGACTGTATCTTCTCCCACTGCATTGCAAAGCCCACATCTCCAGATGTTTCATTAAGGCACAAGACAGTTGATGCACACTTTCCAAATTCTCTTCAATGCAGGCTGCTTTATTTATTCTTGCAAAACTTTTCACCAAGTCAAGTTCCAGGTCATACTGTGAGATACACCACACAGCAAAGACACCTCCTAAAGCATCAGGTAAAGAACAAGAGGATGGATTAGGTGGCAAAATTTTGTGGCAAAAAAATAAATCTGCCTGTAAAGGACAAGGTGCTTTCCTAGGTCCCAAGCAAGAACAGACAAGGAATTTTAGAGAAGCTCTGTACTGTCCCAAACCTCCCTGTCTTCAGCTTCAGTTGCTGTAATTAGCCCATATGCATGGCAGCATGTACATGGTAATTGCACCCCCTCAAAAAAGCCCAGAGCAAGAACAGTTCTCAAAAACATGACTGCAGCACAACAGGCATGTGAGTGAACCACATGGATACATGCTGCCTACTCCTGTGAAAGCCCACCCACTGAGCAGCTCTGGTGGGAGGAACATGATTTTGGCAGCAATTCAACTGTCTGAAAAACCCTTCTCTGAAGGACTTGGCTTTCTCCAAAGATATGAAGGGTAGGGCAAATGTGCCTTAAAATCAGCTGCTATCTTTGGACTTTGGCAAAAAGATTACATCTAATGTGCTGCTTATAGCTACTGTCAATAATCAAATCCATGATGATAATTTTAAACGAAAATCATCAAAACACTTTTTGCTAATCTAAATAGCAACTGTTCAAAGAGAGGAGTGGTTGTAGTCTCAAGAATGGATCAAGTTCAAAATAGACAATCCTTTACTGATACAAGACAGATGGCCAAAGAGCCATTTACCCACACTGATGCAATAAAATACTTATTTGTATATGCAAATGTGCACCAAGTTCAACTATTAACCTATAACTGCCAAGTCCACCAGTAAACCATGTCTATAAGTGCCACGTCCATGTCTTTTAGATACTTCAAGGTATGGTGGTACCAATACTTCCCTGGGCAACCTGTACCGATGACTAATAATCCTTTCAGTGAAAATTTTTTTCCTAATAGTCAGTCTTAGCCTCCCTTGATGCAACTTGAGATCATTTTGTCTTTTCCTTTCAACTGTTGCTTGGGAGAAAAGACCGACCCTCACCTGGCAGTACTGACATAATGCAATTCTGAACTTTAACAGCCATTTAATTTTAGGGAACCACTAGAAGCTGTGAGACAACTGTACACAGTGGTGCACCCATTCAAACACAGAAAGACATACAAATGATTATGAGACGGCTTAAAAGAATAGGTGGATATATCGGATTAAGTTGTAGAAAGTAAGAAAGTGAAATTTAGACTGCAGAACAGATGCATAGGTCAAATAACTAGAATTTGTTGTGGATGGCTACTACCTTAATAGTGAATACACACATCAATTTCTTCCTCAGAAAGAGAATGGATTAAATTGCATTAAAACTACCAGATAATTTTTTGATCCATTATCACAGAGAACTGCAAACAGATCAAATTCCAAGCAAGTAATTTTTTTTTCCCCCAAAGAGTCATGTTATGCAAATTCTCTAGTGAACCATGGATTACTGTTGAGATTCCAGGCAAAAGCTGTTTGTGATGTCTACATAACAGAGTGCACACCAAATGTCGGGATAAAAATCTGCAGTGTTAAGGTACTGGGTTGGGACTGCCATGCAGGGACTGATGCCAAGATAATAGCACAAAAGCTGTGCTGAGCTGGTTCTCTGTCTGGAATGGAAGACATGGACTACTGAAGTTGTAAGTTGCACAGTAACCTGAAGATGGGATTGCTGTTGGAGAGAAAAGCAGATGTATTCCTGAAAGACTCTACAATGCAGTTTCTTCCAAAGCAAAACTTACATCAGAAGCTGTGAGAAACTGACAGAAAAAAAAGTATGCAATTCAAGTTGAGGTTTTGCCTCAAGTTGAGGAACAATGCTGGGCATTAGGTCATAAGCAGAAATGAAAGCTGTAACTATGTCAACAGGGAGGAGTGCTAAACTCTGGTGACATATTTAATCAACATGTAGAGGATGCTTGCACAGGTTTCTATGAAAAATAGAAATCCTCAGGTGAATATATAATGTATTTGCCTAAGGAGCTTATCAAAAGTCACTTAATCTCCAAATCTAGGTTTTATCAGAATGTAAAATACTGAGCTAGAACAAAAAACCCAATCCAAAACCTGAAAATACCTGTACTGTGTTAGCTAAGATAGATGGCAATACAAGGTTTAAAAACCAATCCTTCTCAATCCTTTCTGCTGTCTCCTTGTATTAAGGACCTTCCACACTTATTGTCTAGCACTTTCTGTGCTTTCCCAGGCTGCAAGCACTGCACACACTTTTTTTCCTGAAGAGGCTTTGCTCTCTGTGGAAATCCTTCAGCCTGAGCTCATAACCAGTCCTTGCATCTCCCATCTCTTGTTCTGTACTCATCCAGAGATGATCTGCACAATTGGCATAGCCACCAATTGTCTCAAAAATATTTTGGCCAAATATTCATCCACCTCTGCTGTTTAGTCAAACCCTTGGATGAAGTGAACCAGTACCCTGTAAGGCAGAAATAAATATATTGAGCAGAAGAGTTTCCTTCTCTGTATCAGTCATGCTGGTCTTTCTAGCTGTACATATTGAGGGAAGGCTAGATACCACCAGCAGTATCATCTTACATTCCAAAGATGGAATTCCATCAATAACCAAGTGTTACAAACAACTTGTGAGCCGTTATATCATTTGAAGTGGGCCAATCACTTTCTTTTGCACTTTTCATAGAAGTGAATGCATCAGTGCAATATCTGTCCAAAATATTTTGGAAATGCCTTTTTGTCTGTTATATGGCACTATTAAATGGTGCATGTTGCAATCTAAACCACTCAAGCTTCTGCTTTGCAGGATTAATTTGTGTTTTTTCTTGCCCCTCAGCATTTATCTTCATTCACTGTAGTTACTCTCACAAATTATTTCCTCCCGTTTGAGCAAGTGCACCCCTTTCATATCTCAGTTATCAAAGAGCACAGTACAATGTTTTGAAAATTGAAAGCAATGTTAATGAGATGTATATTAATACAGTCTCTTTTATACTCCTGTGTCTTTCACTGTAAAGTTTATTTTATGGTTTACCTATCTCTTGTTCCAGCTACAGCTAGCTCTTGAAAGTAGGAAATGACAGATCAGCTGTCAGTATGGAGTCACTAGATTGCCACCCCTAACAGTGGAGCAGCAAAATTAATCTGAAATTAGCATGCATGGATGGAATTCAACTGCTTATATGTTCCATTAAAGCTGTCTAAAAGGTTTTTCAAGATTGAGAAAACCAAAAGTGTATCAGTGTCAGCATTACCTTTAGTAACAACAATTTTAAGCATGCATTGTTTCTCCACTTTCACTGATGTTATGAGTAACTCATTTTGCTGTTAGGACAAGAAATGCAAGACTGTGGTGTTCTGCTGAAAGCACCTTAGCCTGGAATGTCAGCAAACATTACATGATCTGGACTCTACAGTCTCGTTTTGCAAGTTTGAAATATCTGAGATATCTTTTAGTGTCCTGCAGAGTCAGAACAGTCCTAAGTCTTCTCTAATTCAATGAAAGGTAATGAGTGATGTCAACACACAGGGAGAAAAGTATTGCCAACTTCAGAAGACCAATTCAAATCTTTAAATAGCCCCCTTCTTTTTTGTATTGTGTAATCAGAATTCTGTGCAGTTGACATACCTGAAAGATGGGGTGGAATCCAGAGGGACGTGGACAAGCTCAAGACAAGAGGACTCATGAGAATCTCATGAGATTTAACAAGACCAAGTGCAAAGTGCTGCACCTGGGTCAGAACAACAGGCAATATAGGGGGATTTGTGAGGGATTATTCATCCCCCAGAGGTCAAGCTGGGCAACCTGATCTAGTGAAAGGTGTCTCTGCCCATTACAAAGGGTTGGAAACGGATGATCTTTAAAGTCCCTTCCAATCCTAGCCATTCTATGATTCTGTTCTATGATTCTATGAGTCATTCATCTTGTGTTAATTTTCTACTTACTGGTGAAGTCACGTTCTTCCTGCTGTGTTCTTTTTTCCTAAAGTCATTCAGTGGTCAAGTCTCCCAATCTGTGCCATTTTCACATCATTTTCCTTTTTCTGAATTTGCTTTGTGGGCACTGCTCCCATATTTGTTGCAGCTCTTATGCTACTGAAATGATTCATCATCACCAGCTGGCCCTCTTTGAAGGGGCAGAACACCAGAGAGTGAGAGCTAGCTGATCAGATAATGTGGAATCAAAATTTTCAGATGTTCCCAGCTTCCTCAATGTTGTGTAGGATGGTGTGTAATATTTTGTAGAGAGTAATGAATACTATTTGCTCCGTTCAGTGCTCGGGGACATTGTTGGGGTTTTTTTGAAGAGAGAGAAGAAAAGGAGAAGTCCTTTATGACAGCTTTTTAAGTGAGGCAAAACAGAGACTAGGACTTCTAGTCTAGAAATTCTCAGAACAATTGCAGAAAATTAGAAAGGAAATTTAAAATTAATAAGTAAAATTCGATTAATTCCTTGCCTAAAATACTTCTCAGAGCTAAAATCTGTCACACTACAATTCACTTTCCCCCAATTACTTTCCAACCTGGAGTAACTAAATTGAAATAATTGGGGAAGCATACACATAGAGGTTTTACCCATTTTATCTAGCCCTTTAAATCATATATTTAGTTAAGGAGGCTTGTTGATACTCTAGAGAACTTCTCTAAGAGTCTTGAAGAAGAAGCAAGAAAGTAGATATAGTTAACTATTACAGCTCTAATTCCCCTTCAGACAATTCAGAATAAAGATCACATCTGAGGCTGAGAAAACCAAAAAAAGGGATTTAGATACTGCATTATCTTATGGATTAATAAAATGTCTGAATATGGTTATAACTCTGCTAAGCAATGCCTGAAGTACAAAAAAGATTAGAAATGGTCAAAGAAAATATACAGCCTCAGCTTCCAACAAAAAAAAAGATAATTTCTGTAGCTATGGTGCTTTGATACCTTTCATATTTATTTTTCATCAGGTTTACTTATTTGATGCTGATTGGACATGACTTTCAAAGCATGCACAGGCAGTGCATTCTAATTTTGTCCACCTGAGTAGATAAAATCGCACCAGAATTACTCTTGCTTTAGTTATTTAAGGATTGAGTGCAAGTTAATACCATGTCATCCTAATTAAGAAAAGATCTTGAATTTCTGATTCTTGAGTTTTGTACCTCAAAACGAGTTCTGAGCGCTTTCAGTGAGTTGTTCACAATGAGCCCATAACAATTGTGCAATTCATGAATATGACAACAAAAAAATCCAGAGAATTATTTGCTATATAAGTATCCCTTGAACATATCTACTTGCTGAATTCAATTATTTAATGCAAATTACTTAATACTCCTATGCACCAAATGTGGGAAAAGAAGAGCACATGAATCATAAAAACTGGTATAAAAGTTCATTATTAGATATAATGAGAAGACATTAAAATAAATAAACTTCCAATAAATATTATGAAAATCTTTTTGATAGCAAGACTGTTAAACAGCCTGCTAGGGAAGTGCCAAAAGCTAGATATTAGAGGCATCTAAAACTGGGCAAGACACAGGAAGTTTAATTGATTGGCTTAGGCCTGTATTAGAAATATGGGGAACTAGAATATGGAGAACTAGAATATCAATTGCAAGATTATGCAGTTTATGCAGACACATGCCACAAATAGCTTCACTTGTGATGCAGGTTGTCTTGGCTTCTAGACATATATGATTCCTTTGGGACAGAATTATCCCAAACTACACTGGGAATGAAATAAAGCATTGTGTGAGAAAGTGAGCTACTGAAATGCATGCTGAAAATAGACACGGGAGTGATAAAGTGGCTTTGTTGGGCACCTAGTGTCCGGTCTGGCTTAACCCATTGCAACAGACCACTTCTACAGGACACATTTGATTAATGTTTCCATTCTTTATTACTACTTCATTGCATATTATAACTCTGAGGCTGTACTGTTCACAGAATATGGTAAGCCAGAGCAAAAGTTACCAAATATATATCCTTTGCTTTCTTCCTGAATAATATTATAGAATCACAGAATATTACTTCCCTATTTCTAATATTCTTCCTATTCTTTTTCCTCCACTCTAGACAAGCTGGAGAATGACAATCTCAGTTGCTGAGACCTTTTAGCAAAAAACAGAGATTTTTGAGTTTAATGCTAAAAAACTTATCATAAAGAGAAATTTTATTGGTGAGATGTTTGGACAGCTATTCTTCCTGATAGACAGTTTGCCAACATATGAAATTTTAATGGCAAAAAGCACAGTATTTTTTTTATAACAAAGCATTTCTGCTTTTGGTATTTATCCGGATATAGCATAGCATAGAAATAGAAACTCTCTCTTCACTTGAATTCTTGTCCACAGTTTTATCAGGCTGAACAAACAAGCCCCAGTAGTATATTTGATGGCAAGAGTATATGCAGCATTTTATATTGAATACTGCAAAAAATTCAGTGAGGAACCATGGCTCCATGGTTTGTAAACCTGCAAAAAATAGATTTTAGGTTACTGTTTCACTTGAGAATAGCCAAAGTCCCTTAATCTTCCACTTAGATTATTGCCTCTAGATTTCTGATTCTGCAAAACACTTCAATTAATTCTAGACTCTGAAAAGTAATCATGAAAATGACATATAAACATAATGAAGAACTAGAAAATTTGTAATTATTTTGGATGAAGAAACCACATAAACAAAGAGATCATAACATCGCATACTGATTATATGTTTAAATAAATGATATTTTAAAATCAACAGTGCATAAATACAATATGAGTCACATATGGATAACTCAGCATCTCAAGGGTTGCTTTCTTGGAACATTACGTTCATAATTAAAGCAGTACTTAGAAATTAGAACCTATGAGAAAGTTTAACCCAAACAATCTTAACAGAATAAATATGCAAATGTTAAGCAATGTCATGGAATGACAAACATCAGTGTTGGTGAAATTAAAATTAGTAAGAAAAGGAATTGAAAAGTTAAAAAAATTAAAAATTAGGCCAGATTTATTAGTGATCCTCAGATCCTTACTGGTGCATATGATGTAAATCCTACAGCTAAAAGAAGCTGGTAAGAAGCTGGGAAAGCCATTTTTATTTGCTTCTAACTAATATCTGTATTAAGGAATCTGGTTGAATTTCATACACTAAAGCCTGATCATTAACTTGAGTCAAGAAAAAATGCTTTCTACTGTGAAAGACTACTTTTTTTTCTGAGATACATGTACCCACCAAAAACAAAACAAACGAACAAAAAAAACAAAAAAAACACCCAAAAAACCAAAACAAACAAACAAACAAAAAACTCAAAAAAACCCCAAAAAACCAAACCTAAACAAACCCACAAACAAACCAAGAACAGCAAACCAGCACTTATATTTGGAAAAGTTATGCCTGCTAGGTAAAGCCATGCTAAGCAACACAGTTCTCCTTGGGGTCTATGTGTATTAAACAGTTTAAAATAATTACAGCATCTGAATAGGTTTAAATTTAAAAACAATGGGTTTTTCTTACACTGGATGGCTGAACACTCATTCCAATGTCAGAACTGAGATCAAGATGAATATTTCATCTGTGCTTTTGATTTTTCCAAAGTTCTCATTTGGCACAAAGCACAAAGATGTGGGTGAGCTTTGGGAATGAAATACAGAAGGTGGCAGAGTAGATTAGGGGATGGCTGAAGAGTTGGTAGGGAATAGGTGATGATCTGAAGGACATACTCAGACAAATGCTAATAGTAGCACAGGATAGCAAAAGAGGTGAAAGTATGATCCCTTAAAGAAGACATGAAGAGCAGACTTTGAGCAAATGTAATCAATCATTTCTGTTTGCTTGTCAGGGACACTGTCTGCTTCAATTCATGCCTGCAGGCTTGAGGTGAGGTCATGGTCCACAGGCATTCCATCAGGCAGAAGTTTCAGTTCACTGTTGTCTCAGAAGTTATATCTCATTGTTTCCCCTCCCCTGGTGCAGCTAACAAGTTCAAGTGTCCCAATGCCATGGTGCTCTTTGGAAAAGGCTGTGGTGGGAGCAAAACTAGCTCACCTTATCCTTGGCAGCAGAAACAAAAGCAGCAATGTTTAGAAGAAAAACAAAATATTTTTATTAAAGGGACTGATAATTTTCTGGTTAAAGAATAAAGTACTGTGCAGTCAGAAGTATTGCCTTGTTGATGGTAACAGGTAACACTGGAAGAGAAAGGGGGGCATCTTTCTCATGAGGAGGGCTACAGGAAGAGAAAAAAAACACTTGATACTGGAAGTCTGCAGCATAGCAATACCACTGAATAAAATCCCTTCTATTAATTTACTGATCTGACAATGTCTTAAAGGCTGGCATTTCTTACTTTTTTGCTTAGCACATCTCCAGTTCATGTACCCCATTTCATGAGCTCATTATAGTACCTCTGCATAATGTATTGCTATGCTATCTATGCCTTTTAGAGTTTACAGATTCTATTTTCTGCATGATAAACAATATGTACATGAGAGATTTTCTGAAAGATGATGTGTTCCAAATTCTCATTCTGCTTCCATCCACCTGAGAAGTGTCCTCTATTAACATAAAGGCTTTCTGCTGAATTATTTCCTTAGCATTCCTTATTTTGCTCCAATAAGACCATCAGTATCTGTTCTCTCTCTTAGTGTGGTTCTTGTACAAATGGTCAATGACATCCCTGGTTAATATTATTTAATAGAGCAAGAAAAAAGAATGTATGTGAAAGAATATGATCTAACTTGTTCTGCCATTTGAAACAGCTGGCAGTCCTTGCTGGCAAATTCCTAATTCTCTGCTCTAATTCTGTTCTTGGCTCTATACCCTCATTCTCCAGATAAGACTTTCATATGGTGGAGTTCTACATAATCACTCATACTGGGAATGATATCCTTACTCTTCACAAAGCAAAATATGGCTTTAAATCAAAAGTGGTGTGCTGAATATAGACTGCAAGTGCAGGAGATAAAAAGCAGCTTCAGAGGAAAGCAGCACCTTCAGAGGAAGCTACTACAGGTCTGGCTTGCTTCTTCCCTGGTGGTAGTCAAAAACCACCAATTCAAGCAGGAAAAAAAATTCCTTCCAAATACCATTCCAAAGATAATATGTTAAAACCAATATTCTTTCTGTGATACCCAAAACTCTACATTTTTTCCCAGATCCACAAACCCCATTCATTATATGGTAGAATTTATTATTGATAAAACAAACCAAACTCTTCTGCTTCCTGCTTTATTTTATAAATAATTTTCTCTTTAGAGATGGTATTTCTGAGATAAAAACCACGCTATATATTTTTCACAAGATACATCCAAAACCTTTTACCAGGTCCTCTACACTACAAAGTTCTCAGATCATTAATTCACCATTTATTGTAATTAATTTTTTGGCATTTGATCTGCTAAAAAAAGCACAAAACAAAGCTTAGGATTTATGTTTGAGTCTTCCAATGATCTTCACCAACATAAAAATAACTATAAATGTGTTACAAAGAGCTGGATTTCAGATTTTTTTACTCAGAACAGCAGACAAAAGCCTTTTTTCATACCACTCATAAGAGAAAGTAATTAGAACAGCATTTCAGTTGTCTTCACATTGTAACCACAAATTAGGAAAAGCTACCAATAATCTGGCATTCCTAAACCAGTAGTTGCACAGAGTGCCAGCTAAACATAAGGAATGCCTGGGATGGGGAGAGAGATGGCAAATACTTAGGAACAGGTCTATCGATTCCATATCTGAGAGTTCCTTTCAGTCCATTTTATTCTAAGTTGTTGACATGTTTCCATGGAGAAATAGAAAATGCTGGTTTGGACCATACATACAAGTGCCAGCAACACAAAAATAGAGTTTGTACAAAAAGCTGTTCGTGGATGACAGTACTGAAAAAAAAAGTTGCTCGTTGTCATCCCTAACACTGCTTCCTTCTGTTTCTTTGCTACACAGAAGTTCAACCATTCAAGTATTTTTTTCCTTTATGAAGCATAATTTGCTGCCCCCTCTTGTTTCCATACATTGTTGTTTGGAATAACACGTGACATTGATAATACGTGAAATTTTTTTAAAAGATTTTCATTGCAGAGAATTTTAGAGCGGGAGAAGATTCAAAGTTCAGCAGATAAAGTTCTGCTGCCTCATTCTTGATTAGTTCATATCTGAGAAAGATTTTTATATCTTTACAAAGTATATATGATTTTAAGAAGTCTTAAAAGGTTTTTATTTTTTTACATTCACTTCACAAATGTAAAAATTATCCTAACTGAAAACCAGAGAGGACCAAAACAATATAAATTTTAATATTATTTTCCTTTACTAATTGAAATAATTATCCATTAATTACCCATATTTATAGGAAAAAAATCATCCCATTGCTCACTGTCTAGATCTAAGGGAGTGAAAGCAGCAGCTTGCAGTCCTTCCAAGTGATATCTTGGAGATGCATGGAAGTGATTCATAAGGAAGACATTTAACTATAGGGATAACATATTGAGACTATAACTCAGTGTGATTAGAGGAGTGGAAGCTGAGCACAATGTATTTTCTGCTTTCCAAATAAAGGATTTGTCTAAAAATAATCCTGATTTCAGAGGTGAAAAATCCATTAACAGATGCTTTTGATGACATCACTTCTGAGGTACCCCCCTGGAAAGGTACTCCTGAACTTTTGGAATTTTGACAAGATCCTGTAACATCTGCTCTGAATACATTTCCTCTTGAAAACATTTTAGACAAATTGGCTTGTTCTAAATGGGGAAATAACCTCTTTTCCGGGAATAATGGCCAACCACTGACTCTAGTCTTAGCAGTCAGTGCCAAGCATTTTTATGTTTCTTTGTAAATCAAAAAATCCAGAAAGCAAAGAACACCTTTAACAGATAACATTGCCATTTTAACCCAGCAACCAGATGTGACTTTAAGGCTAAGGAGTCTCTCAAATTCATAAAAAAAATGGAATATATCTACAGTCTGATGTAGCAGACAAAGTGTATGCTGCATGCACTCAGATTTCACTTTGTTGAGTCTTTGGTCAGCATATCGGGATGAATTTTCCTTTGGGTGTCACTGCCACATGAAAAAACAGAGTAGTCTAGACATAAAGCTTATTGAAGAGAGACAAACTGAGGCTACAGGATCTCTTCCACATTTTACATTTTTGAATCTGTTCAACTTTTCCACGTCCCAGTAGAGACTGATGTGTTTCTTATTTACACAGCATGGACCGAAACCAAACTAAGTATACTTTAGAAAATATGTATGAGTCCCATTCTCTAGGCCTGAGAGCAACACAGTCTGCTTCCTGCCCAAATAGATAAAAATATTTCTTCTTCCATTGACCTCCAAACTTCCAACAGGAGACCACCCTGGTCTGTTTTATCCCCCATATCAAGCCAAGGTATTGTTTGAAAGTGCAGTCATTGTTATGGGCTGAAACTCTGCCCAGCAGTTCCACAATATGGAAAACAGCAAGCCAGCAACTAAGCCTGGTGAGTCTTATATATACTACAGACACAGTCAATACACAGACTGGCAATGGTGCGAACATACTATATATTTGGTAGATAAAAATTCCATTTAGGCTACAATTGGGAAATTTTTCTATTTTTGAGAAAAACCACATTATGCTGGAAATAATATTCCCCGCGCTCTTAAAGTCTGCAACAGTTTTCATTCTTCCATTATGCAGTTGACAATTTTTTCATCATTCTGTATATTATTTTTAGCCATAGTTATAGACAGGAGGGATGCTGTCTTCTCCAGTATCTTTTTGGGTTTTTTTCAAATGGGAAACACCCTTTGAAACATCTTTCTTTTTAGTTATGGTCATGCTCAGCTTAGTTGGGTCCAACAGACAAACAAATGCTGCTTTCTTTTGAAGAGATGATGGAATTGGTAGCAACCCAACAACAGGGTGTGCCTGCACTGAATATATTCAGGAAAAGGCACAGAAATAACCTGCAATTAAAAGTACACTTAGAAATAAAACACCCTCACCATGATTCTCTTTGGATTCATCTCATGACTGTATGAAAATTGAAAAAAATTATTGCAGAACTACTACACCAAAACAAAATCATGAATAGAGTTAAAAGTTATAAACAGCCAGTAAATGAAAAGAGAAACATCAGCAGTTTGGAACATGTAACATTCCTCAGAGGGTTTGTAATGTGGGATGAAAAAAAAGCGTTACAGAACATAAAAATATCCCCAGTTTGTGTGGAAGTGTCTGGGTTTTACATTCAGTGATTTAACTGTAGGTGTAATGTTTCATATTGGTGGTAATAATATTAATATTAATATTTATCAAACTGTTGATCCTGCAAGTTTAAGAAAGAATTAAGTTTGGAAGTCCATCCCAAAAATATTATACATTACAATTAAGAAGAGAGAGAGACTTTTATATAAATCAGATGGACAAATACTGCTCTGTTTGTGAGAGCTGTTGCATTGAGTATGATTATTTTTGTGTGAAATTCTGAGATTAAAGCTTCCTGTATGTCTATCATATTTACTCTGTGTGCATCCAGAGCTCTCATATTGTCATTGTGTTGAAATCTTGCATATGTCAAACCCCAATTTATCTATACACACATGGCTTGCTAATTGCTCAAATTTGTTTACTTTTGCTCTTTTCATTGCTAAAGCTGCTGCAGCTTAATTTAGGATGTGTTCAAATATTTTCCTCAGCCATCTTAAAATGAAACCATAGGGTTATAAATGCTGATTGTCTCACCAGTTGAGGGAGCAGCTGGGGTCCCCATAAAACCACTCACCTTCCAAGGGACAGAGACGTGCTGGCAGCTTGTGCACAGCACTGGTAGCCCACATTCCATTACTGCCATGGCAGTTCCATTTCCATGACACTGAGCATGAGGATATCACCTAAAATCAGCAGAGAGAGCTCATACATGGTAAGAATCACAGCTGTGCTGTGCATCTCACCAGTGGGAAATATGGAAAGGGGAAATATTTTAGTAATATTTTGCTGCTCACACTGCTCACATATTCCTCTTTTCGAGGTCCAGAATCACTACTGCTACTGAGCATGACTTGAAAAGGTAGTGCCAACAACACACATGTGAAGAGTAAGATTTGAGGATAAACAATGAGAAATTATCAGGCATTGACTCTGTCCTTGTCAGTCTCAAATGGAATTAAATCTTCCAAGACATCCTCTTTACACAGTGGGCCTCTCATTAGGCTGGTGAAATTAAAAATTAATTAGAAGCAGCAAGTTAGATTCTACCCAAATTCAACCTGTATTTGAAAGTTGAATGAACTGTCAATTTAGAAAACAAAATGCTACAGGGTGAGGAGAATAGAGTATTGAAAAAGTCAGACAATTGAGGGATGCAAAATATGAGGGACCATTCTTACGTGAATTCTGCTGAATCCTTATTCATTAAAGCAAATTAGAATGCCATCGTCATCTTTGCCCAAGTTGTTACACCTGTCACAGAAGTGTAAAAATCAATTCCAAACTAATTGAAACTTTTGGGAGAAGAGGCTGGCAGCCAGTTTTTCAATATGAAGGAGCAGAAGGGCAGAAGAGCAACTGTAGGTCAAAGACAGCAAAACTATTTCTTATGCAGTACCTGAGCAGGGCAAAAAGCTTTAAAGTGCAACGACAAAGTCTATCCTTCAAGATGAATCTTCTCTTCATGGCCATAAAATATTTCTCCTCTTTGAGCAGTGAATGTGGTTTTGCTCAGTAATAATGTCAGCAATCACACCCTTTGCTATTCTTTTTCCTGGCTGATTCATTAAGTTGTTTGAGTTGTACTAAATGCAAAAGGCCTTGTCATAAGCAAATCTGCAATCTGTACATATGAATAGCTTCCTCTGTGGCAAGAAACATTGAAGCAAGGAATCTGGCTGCAGTGACATTAAAGAAAAAGAATATTATGTCTTCAGCAGTATTCTCTTAGTGATTGTCTTACTTCTCGGAGTTTAGTTGTTAATTGCAGCCCCGAGATGTGCGAAAGGTCTCTGTTTCAGCCTGCGCCTCTGAAGAACGAGTCAGAGCTCTTCAGTTTTTGGTCTTGAAGTTGTTTATTATTTTTATCTATAAAATTTTCTTTCTGCCCAGCCGAGGTCTGCTCAGCAGGGCAGCCAAGGCACTCTGACTGCCCCCAGGGCAGTGTTGTCTTTTTATATTACAAACTATGTATAACATATTTACAATTACTTTCCAATACCTATCACCTATGTTAGACAGTGCACTTCTATTCTTAACCAATCCCAAAGTGCAGAAGATGGAGACCAAGAAGAAGAAGAAGAAGAAAAAAGGCTAGACACGCCCAAGTTCCTCCATCTTGTCCCCAAAACTCCCATTCCAAAAATTGTAAAATCTACATTTCCACCCTGTGACAATTTTATTGTTATACTATTTAAACTTCTGTAACTTTCAGGTCCTCATACAGAGCTGGCAATTTGCTCCACGGGTCATAGTCAAACCCGCAGGTGCTCTGGGCTGCGTGCCAGGGTCTCTGAGCCCCCAGGCAGGGGTCCCGGTAACTCTGGACACCTGGAGGGATGTACTGAGTTCCGACTTTACTGGCCTTTGTGTTGCATCCAAACGATTTCATCAAATAACCACACACACAATTAAATACTGAAGAAGCTTAATGAGCAAAAAAAATATCAAAAAATTAAAGTTTTATTGGAACAAAACCTGAAAATCATAAACATTTAGGTAAAAACCTTCAGGATGAAATAATAAAGCAATGTAGTTCTGTAGTGTTAAAGCAGTTTCATCTCAATCTAATCCAATTACGTAGATGCTAAAGTTAAATCTAAACTCCTGCAAAAATAATCTATGAAGATGGCAAGTAAGGAAGGTGTTTTCATGGTTCCTGGGTAGGATTATTTACTATTTTTTCTTTTCATAGAGAAATCAAAAGAACTCTGTAGAAAAGGTGCTTAAAACTTTGAAGCCAATGGAAAAATCACTCAGTGTTAACCTACCTCTGCTCTCTGCAGCATTTACCTTCCATTTCAATGGGGATGGAGGTGCACAGGTATTAAGTGCTGTGAATAAATCAAGTCCTGAAGCTTCAGATTTGATTTCAATTCCATGTTTTGAATTAAAGAAACAAGAACCTTAATGCACATCTCTATTTTTCTTACAAGCTTCAGCTAGTTTTTAATTTCAGGTTAATTTACCTTGCTTTACTTAAACCTCTGACAAGGTTTCAATTATACACTCAATTTATTTTTTTTTTCTGTGAACAGTTGAGTTACTCAGAAGTTTCTCTTTTCACAGCCTTACCCAATGCAACTTTAAATATAGCTGATTCAAAATAATTCAGCTCCATACCTTCAGTTGACTGTAGCTTCATTCACATTCAAAGGCAAGGGAAAAAGCAGGACAGTATGGATATTTGAATGGGTTTTCCCTTCTACAATTCTTTGCCATTTTTGTAAATCTGAGTGGAAATTTAAAAGCAAGATGATGGCATAGGATTTCCTTTTCTTATCTTCTACTAGCACCCAGTAAACATTAACAACTGAATATTTCTTTGACCTACATCATGTAAAATATATTTTTTCATCAGAACCATGAAGCAACACAGGCACACAGCTACTGAACTGTATTGTGTTTACTGAAAGTGGGACTATTACTTAGACACCGGCAATAAAGTAAAACAATAGGGAACACTTATGCGGTCTATGAAATGGTTTTATAATGACATTAAAGGAGAATACAATTTTTAAAAGCACTACCAGATCTCCATTAGTGTCTTACCGAAAATCCTGAACAGTTTGTCTTTCTGCCAGGAATTTAGGACCATTATTGAACGCACTTGGCTTCATTAGAGTGCACTGTGGTTTTTCAACTGTCATCTGAAACAACATGTGTATTTACCTGATAAAGCAGACATAAGAAATAGATTTTTCTATTAAAGGAACCTTTTCAATGAAACAGCCTATCCCTTATTTCTAGAACTGAAGATAACATAAAGGAGTCACTGGCACATCTCCATTAAAAGTACTGCTGTTCCACATGAGGACTATCTAATAGCACAATTATAGACGGTGATATTTACAGTAGTGGTAATTACAATTGTCCAACACTTTCCATTTTATACCAAGTAAATAATAAAACAAGACTAGAAGATATATTTTTTCTTTTTTTTCCTAGAATTATAACTGCTTTAATTTGCATGTTTCAAAGTTTCCCCAGAAACAGAAAACACTGCTAGCACTTTTGGGATGTTACCCAAATGTACATCAATTTACTCAAACTGATGATATTATGATATTGCAGTAGTAGCCTGAAAGTCCAAATATGTTTTAATTTTTGAAACCTCCAATATGACGCCTATGTGAGTAACCAGGGAAGTCCTAGCTTCAGTTCCATTGCCTATACACAAGCCCAAATATTTCAGGCTGCAGGGTAAATCAAGATCTTTCAAAAGAAAGATGCAGAAGCATCTTTCTCTGTGGATATAGCACCACAATAATGTTGGCAATTATGACATTTTGCATTGTGGTTCTGAGCTGGAGTCTTCCGGTCTTGTTTATTGGAAGCACAGAAGAGGTGGAAGGATGCTGTTTAATTTCTCATGGAGGACGCAAATAAACTTTGAATTGAGATGTCTTGTTTCACTAGTGTTGCTTCTTCTCATATGTAAAATTGCTTCCAATATATGAAATGGAAGACAGCTGTCAAAATACCAAGAGAATGATGTTAAAAGTTTTCTGAGGAACTCTGTTCATGCTCTGAAGTTTGCATTTGGATAAACTAATTGTTATTATCTTTATCTGAAACATAGACTTTACAGAAGGATCAGTCAAACACCACCACTCACCAGAAGGCTTTGTGCTTTTATAACTTGAAAATTTGCTTCTAAGCTACCAGCCCAGTTTTTCAAGGACTCCTTTGACTTGAAGAATGTTTTCAGCAGAGGTACAAAAGTGCATTAATAGATTCTTTGCAAATGTCTACTGGATAAATTTCCACGCAAAAAGACACCTTTCTCCACAGTTGCTATTATAACTGGAGACAATGAATTTAAAAGGCCTTTTCATGTGTGACCAATTGCATTGAGCTTTCCCAACATGAAAAACATGCCATTTACAAATAGCAGTTTCTAAAACTCACAGAAATAGCAGCCAAGTGAACAGTGCCTCACACATTTGAAAGGTTTTGTTGTAGGGGTAGCTATTTTTAACAAATCCTAATTATTTGATTCCAAAGACTTAATAAAAAATTGAAATAAATTGAGCAAACTGTATGACGAAAATAAATAAATTAAAGAGCATGCCATTCATATCTGGAAAATGTTGAAGCTAATTTTGGAGAGCTTCTAAGGGAGAAAAGTGAAGAAAAATCATCTCACAGATCACTGCAGACTTGGATGAGCTAGGCATAGTGATCCAATATCCACTGAGCTCATTACTATCCTTATTTCAATTTTATGATGGTTTGGAGAAGGTTTATAAACAATTCCAAGATAATTTAATTTTTAAAAAATAACTCTAGCACTCTGTTTACAGTTCTTAAAAAAAAAAAATTATCTTTGAAAACAAACCAAAGATAATTTCAAAATATTGGCAAATTCATTTCATCTAAGCAACAGGAATAAAAAGACTGTTTTCAAGAAAGAAGAAAAAAAATAAATTATTTTTCATAGGCCTCATGGCAAGTTGATGTGTTTTTTGAGCTCACAAACATCAACTGTTCTCTCCCACACTTGGAAGAAACATCTCTTTTCAAACACGGGGTTTGGTTTCTGTTATTGAAATAGCGCACTTTGGCTGAGCCATAGCCTGGGTCAGCCCTCGGAGCAGCACAGATTCTGCCTGGGGGCTCCCAGGCCAGGAGTCAACACTGCACTAAGTTCGGTGGCAGAAGCAACTCTTTGAGAAAAAGTAGAGGGGCAAAAATCTATCAGTTCTCTCTGTACAGCCAGACTCAGCATACTTTTAAAGAGCTAGTGATGATATGTTATGATTAGTAATTTTCTTCTTCCTCCTTGTAGTTTCATATTGTGAGGTGTGAAGAGCTGACCACTATGCCTGTATGCTGCCCATGCAAGCCTTCAGGAGCTTGTGTGCTGGCTGCTGCTCTGTTTAGAGCTTCCACACAGTGTACAGAGGTACCTGATCTAGGAGTACCTCCATGACAGGAGTTTAGTGAGACAGCTCATCTGAGGCTGACCTGCAGGGTCAAATGCTAACAGGCAAGGTCACCACGATTGACCTTTCTCTTTCAGCCTGTATCTTTACTAGCCAAGGGTTATTCTCGGCTCCTGAGGCCAGCTAGTACAGGCCAGCAATGTACTCGTTAAACCACACCAACCATGTAGGTCTTCTTATCAACATCCAATCTGCACTTTGGGAACAGTCTTGGAAAGTTGGAAATTGTGACAATGTTACCGAGGGTAAAGCTATGCTGAATCAATGCTAAAGACATTTGCATTACTATACAGAGGCTAGAGCCCTGGTGCTGTTAAAGTCACTAGAAGAGACCTAGACTCTCTGTCCACAGAGGGATATATTGAAATATTGAGTTAATATTTTTGTGTCTACTGTTGTACTAGATATGACTATGAACTTGAAAACAAGATTACACTTGTTCATGGCAGACACTGTAGACATATCGTATTAACTCAAAAAATACCGTGGACAAGGTCTGTATTCATTTTAGTAAGTTTTCCATCAGCACCTCAGAGAAATCTGAGGGGAATATTACAGTTTTGGGTAAGTGGCTTAAAACTAAAAACCCATTTGTATATTGAGAAGTTTGGGTAAAAAAGCAGATCTTCCCTTCTTTGTTGCTCCAGGAGAGCCACAATAAAGGGAAAAAAGGTAAAAAAGGAAATGAGAAGAGAAGAGAGAAAGAAAGAAAGAAAGAAAAGAAAGAAAGAAAGAAAGAAAGAAAGAAAGAAAGAAAGAAAGAAAGAAAGAAAGAAAGAAAGAAAGAAAGAAAGAAAGAAAGAAAGAAAGAAAGAAAGAAAGAAAGAAAGAAAGAAAGAAAAAGAAAAACAGAATGTTCACCTGCCAGCTTCTAACCTGACAGAAAATCAGCTATTCCAGTGGAGGCACAGAGTGTCTCCAGTCATGCTGCATGTGCTGTCCTGCAGTATACCTCTACACCCTTTGTACTGTATTTTTCTTTTTAGTTCTTTGCTTCTCATCAGAAGAAAGTACATATGATGCCTCTCACTTCCCACCTTCTTACACCCTAAATATTCTCTTTTTTTTTGCTCTGAACAGTAGTTCTGCAACAGAAGAGTAAGACTCCCCCTGGCCCTATTCCTAGATTATATGTAGTTCTTGTTGCCTTCTCTGCTCAAGTGTCTGCCATGAATTTAATCCTTTCCCCAGATTTTGTCCCCACTTTTCAGAAGCATTTCTGGAGAGTGTATCTGTTTTTCTCAAGAATAATTCCTGCATGCTGAAGTCACAAGTACAACAAATGATCCTGTCTTTCAGCTAAGGAATTTAAAAATCCTTCCAAAGTTGCGTGAAAATATCAGATATCCCTGCTCTGAAATGTGCTTTGATTGCCCCTCTAGTTCTTGGCCATAGGTAAAGTAAACCAGTCTCATTTTAAGGCTCATTTTAGTTTGTCTTGGGTCACAGTTTACATGAAATTACCTTATCAGTTGTTCCAATGACTGTTATTACTGGCAATCATGCTTTATTCACTTCTCACTGTTCATCTACCTCATGAAACAGTGAAAGCAATATTTGTCTGCTTTTTCTTCTTCAATCTCTAGCTATGCTAAAGCCTGTAAGATCTGAATACAGATCCAGTTCTGTCTCCCATTGTTTTCCTGATTTTACAAGGTCTAGAAATTCATCATTGTCACTGGTTGTTCTCTGTGTGTTGTCTTTTCCCTTTTCTTCCACTTCATGCTCCTTTCTCTGATGTGGATCTTAATCATCCAACCACCATTTCAGCTTGGAATGTGAGAGGCAAGTTCAAAGGATGAAGAGCCATTCCCATACACTTTCTTATGGATTGAGATTCACTGAATGGATTCTGTCCTTCTGGATGTCTGTGGCTCTTGCTAGAGCAGTTCAGTTAGTGAAGGCATTAATAGTGTTCCGTCTCTCTGCCTAGAGAACCTCCTTCATGAAACACAGTTACTATCAAGGCTGCTCTATTTTGCCAGATTTGGCTAAACTAAACTAGATCATTAAACTTCAGAGGGAGGAAAAACACACATGCACAATTAAGTCAAGCTAGAACCTGAAATCCCTGGCAGAAGGGCTTCACTTGCAGCCAGCATGCAATCCAAAATCTTCCTTTCTGCAGCCTCCAATCCTCCTTTCTGTCTAAAAGCAGGAGTGGGGTGTGACTGAGGGATGGGCCCTACTGACCAGAGGCAGCAGTGGAACTCATGCTTCAGACTGCCCCTCACTCCAGGAAGCTACATTACATTGTTTTGCACTGTCCACTGGAAATTATGCACTCTCAGCTCCATGGAAAACAAAGGCCTGTGGGAGGTCATGGAAAGCCTCACGGATTTTTCTGTTTTGCTAATCCAGTTGGTGAATCACTCTGACTCCCTGCTTAATCTTACCTTCATTGTGTTATTTATCCTCAGCTTCAAGCAGTGGATGGGTGTCATCATTTCGGTGCCAGGCTGCCATGCTAACACTGGGCATGTTGATATACCCTCTAAACAATATGGTTTTAAGGACTAATGCCCTGCTCTGCACTAAAATGTGTACATGTCTTGATAAGAGGGTTTGGCCATCTTTTCACTGGTGTGTAATACAGCACAGTTTATACAAGCATTGTATATATCACAAACAGAGAACCTACAGGGCAATCAAAACATGATTAGTAATTAAAATATGCCCAGCCTCATCCTGTATTTTCTCCTTTCTCAGACAAATAGCTGTCATTTAAGGTAAAATCCTACAATGGCTTTATCAACCACAAAAACAGTCCCATAACCTGATCTCTCTAGCATGCTGATTACAGATCTGATAATTGGGCAGGACTAAAGAGCTGCAGTGAAGCTGTTATTTGCTTATTAAATGTCTCAGCAGAAAAGATACAAACACACAGACACATATAGACACACATACACAATTTAAGTGGCTCATTAATCTGAGGAGATGTTCTCTCCTTGATGAGCTGCACTGTAGTCTGAGCCAGGCAATGCAAAAAATCTTTTCTTGACTGAGTAACTTGAGAGAAGAAATTTCAAGTACTCAGTTAAAAATTACTGTATTTCCACACTGGGCATAAGTGCTGTGGATTTTGATGCAAAAAACATTGAGAACCCTTTCCTTTTTCCATCAACTACTAGAGTGTTTCAAATTACAGTACTGTGCCAGGTCTTTTCCCTCTATTAGAGGCAGACCTTGGTGTTGAGACACCTCCCAGATAGATTTCAAAAGTCTTTGGCAAATATCTATATTTTTTGGGCACACAAACTACAAAACTCATTTCTATAATGGACAACTGACTTTGAAACCCATTTTCTTCATTACTCCCCACTGCATAAGCTACTGAAAGTCTTACAGTCAAGATATGTCCATGAAACCAAACAATACTCGGGAGAATACTTTGTTGTATCTATTTCCCCTGAAACTAAAAACCAGGCAAGTGAAAACTCCTCAAATGTCCTGGCAGTAAACAGTCTGATTAAAATCTGCTTTTCCCATTAGACATCCACTATTCTTAATTATGCCAGTTCTGTTTGCAGAGCATGGTGACACAGTAAAATATCCACAGGCAGATTACTTGACTATCTTGATACACTGAATGACATATCAAACTGATAACTCCAGCATTTCTCACTTTCAAATGTCATCAAGAAAATTGCAATACCATAAGGTTTGTCAAAGATATTGACAAGGATTACAGAGCTCTCAACCAGCACTGAAATTTGCAGATTTCATGAGTCCTGCTCTCTTACTCCTGTTATATCTGTGCCACCAGAGAGATGCAAGAAATGCAAGTTTTGACTTTCTCTTGGGTATTTCTCCTACAAACAAAAAATGCAATACATAAAACCACAGGTTTTCTAAAGCAACCTATGAAGAGTTTTCCAAATCAGTGTTGCTACAGTTTGAATTCCACAGTCAGCAACGTGGAGTTTTCTAACTCTGACAGTACACACCTTCTGTTCTAGCCATGTGCAAGACAAATCATGTAAGGTCTTTTTCTTCATGGATGTAATTGGAGAACTGTCTTTTTCAGAGATTTCCAAGTCCTGACTAAACCTAGACTAGGTATGATAAATTCTATAGGCAGCTGGAAAAGTCTCACAATCACCAACTCTTATTCTTGTGGGAGATTTCAACTTAGCAGATATCTGTTCAAATCATTACACAGCAGAGATGTAAGAGCCCAGAAGGTTCCTGGATTGTGTGAAAGGTAACTTCCTGACATAGCTGGTAAGGGAGACAACCAGGAAAGGTCCTCACTGGGTCTCCTCACTGTGAACTGGTGGGTAAAATGATGTTTGGAGGCTACCTTGGGCACAGCAATCATAAAATTATCAGAGAAATAAGGAACAGTGCCAGTAGAATGGCTACCTTGGCTTTCCAGAGGGCAGACTTTGGCCTGTTGAGGAGTCTGGTTGACAGAGTCACTTGGTAACATCCTGAAGGGCAAAAGACTCCAAGAGTGCTGGATGTTCTCCAAGCAGAAAATCTTAAAGGCACAGGAGCAGGCAGTCCCCATGAGCTGGAAGATGGGGAAGACTGGCCTGGATAGACAGAGAGCTTTTTCTGAAATTCAGGGAAAAAAGGGAAAGAGTAGCATGTTTTGAAGAAAGGGTGGGAAACCCAGAAGGACTACAACGATGTTGTGAGATTATGCAGGGAGAAAATTAGAACCAAACCCCAGCAAGTACTTAATCTAGTTACTGCCATGAAAGACAATAAAAAAATGTTTCTATAGCTACATCAGCAACAAAAGGAGGGCTAAGGAGGATTGTATGAAGTTAAACAAGGCAAAGTGCCGGGTCCTGAACTTGGGTCACAGCAACCCCATGCATAGTTACAGGCTTAGGGAAGAGTGCTGGAAAGATGCATGTTAGAAAAGGACCTGGAAGTGTTGGTCACTTCCAGCTGAATGTGAGCCAGTGTGTGCCCAGGTGGCCAAGAAGGCTGATGGCATCCTGGCCTGTATCAGCAATAGTGTGGCCAGCAGGACCAGGGCAGTGATTGTGCCCTTATGCTCAGCACTGGTGAGGCCACACCCTGGGTGCTGTGTCCAGTTCTGGGCCCTCACTGCAGGAAGGACATTGAGGGGCTGGAGCGAGTCCAGAGAAGGGCAGTGGAGCTGGAGAAGGGTCTGGAGCACAAGTCTATGAGTCAGGGAGCTCAAGGGGGCTCAGGATGTCCTTATCACTCTCTACAATTACCTGAAAAGAGGGTGGATCAAGGTGGGGGTTGGTTGGTCTCTTCTTCTATGTGACAAGAAACAGGATAAGAAGAGACGGCATCCAGTTGTACCTAGGGAGGTTTAGGTTGAATATTAGAAAAAAAAATTTTCACTTCAAGGATTATCAAACATTGGAACAGGCTGCCCAAGGAAATGGTGGTGTAACCATCCCAGGAGGAATTTAAAAGATGTATAGATGGGACTTAAGGGCATGGTTTACTGGTGGATTTGACAGTTGGACTCAATGAGCTTAAGGGTCTTCTTCAGCCTAAATGACTGCATGGTTCTATGATTCTAAGAAATTAAGAAGGTACATAAATAGGAAAGCATACTAAACAAGTGAAGTCACAGTGGTTATTGTTTCCCCTTAGATTCAAATGTGTTAGAGAAGGGCAGAAATGACAAGCAAAGCATTAAAATAGTCACAACGCCCAGATGAACACCATACTGAAGCTTTCTCTTTCCTGTGGTCAGTACAGCGAAGTGGTGCCTGCATAGGAAAACATACACATCAAACAATGGACTGTCTCACTGCAAAGTTATGCTGCTTTTCATAAGTATTTTCACAAACATTTTAGGTCTGATCTCTTCTATTTCTAGCAGTGATTTCTGCATTCAGTCATTGCCAAAAAAAGAGTTGTGACCAAACAGATCATCAGGAATAATGTGCTCTATTTCAGTGATGATAATGTAACATTTAGAAGTGTAGTTAACATTTTCTTTATGAAGTTGCTCTATCCAGGATGGTGAGCACACTAACACTTACCCAAAGACTTCAGTATATCTCAGCTATGCTTTTTTTTTAATATTATGCATTAGCCAATAAGTAATTGCTTTATACTGTTAATTTGTGTATATTTTCCTGTCAGAGTATTTTTGCCAGGACAGCTTAAAGATGGCTGTCCTGAAATCCCATATCAGCACCCTTCCTTACCAACACAGGTGGGTTGCCTCACTATTGCTAAACTTAGATAATCTTTTCTTTGCCTTACCTCTATGTTATTAGGTAGATGATCCAGACAGGCTTATCACTGACTTCACTGAAAATTGTGATTGTCCCCAGCTAAGCATTTTATAAATGCTTTTCAAGCCTTTGTGGGAGGCAGAACTTCTTATGTTCACACCTCCATGAAACATGGAGACAAGATGTATTTCAGTATCTATGTATTCTACTGTTTTTCTCTCCCTTATCTTGATAAGTATATTCTCAGTATTTGTACTTTCTATGAACCCTGTGACTCTTGGCAGCAGCAGTAAATTTCCACATATTGCGTCAACAGCTATGTCAGATGAAGGTAGAGTTTAAGTAATTGTTTTGCTAGATGAAAGGCTTGAGATGGCAAACAGAAATAATTGTCTTTTATCCATTGGTAAAAGAAGTGTAGAAAACCAGATCAGGTGTAAATTTAAAAGAAAAAACAGATTAAGTAACTCAGCAAATAAGGAAGAAGAGATTTGCACATTATTTGCAGTATGCAGTAGATGAATTAATTTGACAAGACATGCGTTTTAACCATACAGAACCCGAAAACATATCTAAGTCTTTTCCCTATGCAAATGCAATGAATTGTTGGCTATTAGTTACATTTTAAGCTATAGGAAAAGTCCCTATCTGGCTGAAGACTCTAATTGATTGTTCTGACACACAAACTGGCAAAAATATAACCTTATGGGCTTCACAGATTTCCATAAGTAATTTATTCTGGCACAGTACTGCCATTGTTAAATGTATATAACACTTCTGAGGGGCTGGAGGCAATTCTTATTCATCCTTCAGTAAATGTTTTCATGACCTGATGCTGCATTGATAGCCCTTCTCAATCTGTTTATAGCTATTGTTCATTTACTAGAACAATGAACAATTAATGCATGGAAGAAAGGCTTTGTTTGCCTCATGTTGTCAGCTGGACAAAGGAAGACGTTAATGCTATTTTACAATCAGCGTGATATATTATCTAAGCTGAATTTGGTTTCTTTCTTTAATTTGCTAAGTACTTCATAATTTTCCTCCTTCTGTTCCCACTATTGGGTTTACAGCTGACTACTGCTTACCGTTTTCTCTGATGATTTCTATTTTTTTTTTCTACAGTTTAAAGCAACAAGTAATTTTTTATCTGAACAAATGCAAAGCAAGTTTCTTTGCTTCTGTGGAAATTAGGCTGATGTGGTGGGACAAGCTGAAAACTTTCTGTTTAATGTCCTTAATATTTCTTCACAATCTTAACATGCAGGGACGTTATGAATGCGAAGACCATTAACCTTTCCTTTGAAAGTAAAGTACATTCCAGCAACTGGATCACTCACTACATTTTAGATTTACATCATGAGTTAGTCTGGCTCAAGCCAATATGACTCAAGTATGACCCAAAAGACTGACATTTTTGCACAATATTGCATCTTTCCTGGTATTTTTCCTGCCTGCTGCAAACTTATTAGAAGTAAGCTTTTCCAGCACTAACTGGAAAAGTTATTTAAGTTTCTGAAAAAAAAAAAAAAGAAAAGAAAAGAAAAAAAAAGTAAAATCAGGAAATCTCCTAACTATGTAGAGAAGTTGAATCTCCTACTGGTATACTGGTAAAATAACCAAGATCTTTTATTTTGGTCCAGATCAACACACATATGAAGTACTCCAAAACATTTGGTTATGTATCCATTCTGAATTCTCTGCTTTCCTTAAGTACTACTCACAGAAATTGTGGCTCACTGTCTCCAAAGGGCTGAGAGCAGTGGACCTAATCTGCCATCTTGCAATGTGGAGTTGGCTGATCAATCTGAATTATGCACCCAAGTACATAAAGCAGTAGCCTGATACACAAAAAGTACATCCTACTGGCCCTTTGCGTGTTTTTTTTTATATATCAAGATTTCCACTCCTGCTGTTGCCTTTAAAGACATGAGCCTAATGCTTGAATAACTGTGGATGTTTTGATATGGCAGATAATCAGCTGGGAACAAAATAATATCATGTAACCTACTGAGCAGTCATTTGATGGCATCTATTTATATCCATATGAAAACCAGATGTCCCAACAACACCTCTTAAATGATGCACATTTTCCTCTCTGGTAAACCACCTTGGAAAATGTGGTAGAACAGTCACATCATTGCTTAAGTCATTCAGCAGCCTTGTCACATAATGTTTGCAACACAGCAGCAGCAGCAGCATGGGCTTTTCACAGGTATTAAATGCATCTGACAATGCAATAGACTTCTTGGGTATATTTACTTTCCAGTTAAAGAGCCTGCTCAGTTTCAGGATGAGAGAGTTGACAACATCACAACGCTGTGAGTCTCATGCTTTTGGGTGGTGCCCACAAGAAAGCCCAGTTGGCTCCAGGAGCTTGCCAGAGTGCCCTGCTATTTCTACTTTTTGGCCACAAAGGACAGCCACACTGTTTCTGTTGGAAACAGCTGTAGTGGCTGCCAGAGAAACTGCAGTTTTTGCAGTCTGTGATCAGAGGATCCCTTAGGCAGAGCAAAGCTGCCACCCCATTTCAGCAGTGTATTTAACACATTTCTACTCTGCCTAGAAAACTGCTACCACATTTCCAGAAATCCACTTAGGACCTCTGTGTTATCTGCTTTGCAGGAATATTTGCATGTAGTGGAAAGCCACAGGGGATAGACAACCATATAAACCAAGATTTATACCCCTGTCAACAGACCAGCTCCTCTGAGTACCCAGGATTTCAGGGCACTCACACAATAACTCCATGTTTACATAGTAATACCCTGGCAGTACACTGGCCTTTTCCCAATGCTTCTTATAAAGAGAGTTCAGAGTGAAAAACTGTTAAAAGATTTATTGCTAAAGTTCTCTAATTCCAGGTAGATCCCTTTGTGGAAGTTGGTTTCGCTTCTAGTTTGGATCTTCCATCTAACATGTGAATGTCAACCTCTGGTTGAACCCCATAAGTGCAGAACACACAGTCCCTGCATGGAAGGTTTCTGGTGCAGTATCTGTACTGCTTTAGCAGAATTTCCCCCAAGTGATTGTCTTACCTTTTCAACACAAAGAGCTGCTGGCATGCATGCTCTGAGGAGCGTCTGTTTACCAGCTGTGTTCAAAGGGTTTGATAACATGTTATAAAATTCCAGCAGACTGAACAGCAGCTGTTCTCTATCAATTTAATATATTTGATCCAGAGAAGGGAGAGGGTTTTACTAAGAAGAAAAATAGAATAGCCAATAATACCACCCAGAAAAACAATGATATATTTTAGAATAAGTTTTTAAAAAAACCCATAACATCCCTTAGAGGCCTAAGGGGGCAGTTGTTTTCTATGGATTTATCAATTATAATTTCTGGAAAGAGCAAAATTAGAAGAATTGCCTTCTTTGAAGCAGGGTATAACAGAGGAATGCAAATCCAAGGGCCGGGGAACTGAGCACTGTGCATTCTGTGTTGGTGCCCCACAAAATCCACTCTGTCGACATGATTAATTGGAATTTTGTTTCATAAATTTTAATGTGAGAAACATGGCGTTCTAGACAAACAAGAATGCAGGCGTATCCTCTGCATAACGTTGGCATTTTAAACAGCCTCGGCCCCTATTCTGAAAAAAAAAACAAGGAAGGAAGTGATTACTGCAGGATTTGTACAACTGTGTAGCCCAGCCGATAATGCTGATAATAATAAAACTCCCTCTATGTGGCTGTGTTCTCACCAGTAGAACTCAAAGAGGTTCTTTGTTTGCTTGTTTGTTTTACAAAAGAGGTTTGTACCATTAGTTCCTTTTTCCAGATGGTGAAGTTGAGGCATGGAGGAGTGAAATCTTGCAGAAATGGCTAGGAAAACAATCCAAGCCTTCCTGCCACTAAAGTCTTATCTCTCCCCACTACATCATCTTGTTCTTTCCTACAGTAAAAGGGGATGTCCCAATGGAAAAACTACAACTTAGGATTTCCTCCTTGTATGGATTAAATACAGCAGAAGAAAAGGTCCTTTTTTTAGCATAAACCATGAGCATTCAGGAACATGTCAGGGAAAAAAAACCAAACAAACAAACAAAACAGCTTCAATCTAATACAAAATAGTCAAAGATTTTAGCCAGGTAGAATATTTTTGCTTCAGAGATTTTGGCTGATAACAATACTTTGATTCAACATGTTAATAAAAAAACTCCAAAATGCAAATCAAAGAAACAAACACCAAAAAAATCCCAGGGAGCAGTATGCCTTAATACAGTGTTTTGTTATGCATTGTTCCTGATTATGACAATTACATACTCCTCTCTGAGGCTACATTTTGCCATTAATGACAGTTATGGAAAAATATTAAATAGGAAAATGATAGTAAATTAATCTTCTAAATTCACGTCTGCAACTAAATGTTTCCTTGCATGCCAGTTAATTTTTAATAAAAATGTTGTATTTTATGGAAATGCCAAGAATAAAACAAAAGTTTCACTGTATCACCAATTGTCTTATAAAGAATAGAGAAATCATACATACTTGAAATAAGTTTATCATGATACAGTGACTTGGATCTTGTTTGGAAAGATTTTGTGCAATTAAGGAAACTATATACCATTGAAAAATACTTTTCCTTTACATCTCATTGTGAGGATATCAACAGAAGTAATTAAAGAAAAACTCCATAGTTTTTTGAGACAAAGCAATATGTTTCTTAGAATGTTGCCAGGATGTTATGAGGAAAGGGAAAATATTAAAAACTTGTGGGATAACTTGCATAAATTAATCTAAAACACACATATTCTTTGTCTTAGGGACAAAAGCACAGAGATGAGGCAATCTGTGTGCTTTAATGTTAAGCAATATACAAAAGCAATTGCCCTGACTGATGCTTATCCTGTTATATATGAGACCACCATACTTGTGTAAGTTATGGATATGGGAAGAGAATATTTCTAGCATTAACTATTAATAACCACAGAAAACAGCCATGTTTTCTCATAAAGCAATCTGGTCCAGAATGTATGAGCTGAATGGGTCTGACTTGTCACTGACAAGGATGACTCATGACCAACAAAAGATTTAAGATATCTCTCAAAAGCAAAATGCTGGGAAAAAACATGTGTCATTGAAAGCCGTCATTCTTGGTCAAAGTTTCACTTGATAAGTAGTGATCATTTTTTCAAACAGTCAGGAGTTCCAGTTTTATCAGTACTCACAGTGATGGCACAGGTATAAATAAGCACTCCTCCATCTCAACAGTGGCTGGACCTGAATGATATCTGAAAGAAATACAGGCTGACCTTCCCCTCTTCTTTTCACATCAAAGAGTATAAAGAAGAGATTATTAACTGGAATCATTGTAATCTTTGAACAAAACAAAATGTAACTAAAATCTCATAGATACTTGAGAGACTATTTTTGCCCTCGTTGCTTACTTCTGAACAAAGGAATTTATGTCTAGAGTGCTCAAAGGAAAAGGCTCAAGTTCCTTTCATATCTTTGACCATGTTCCAAGGCAGATCATAACATAGCTTATTAATGAGCTATTAATGTTTATTTATTAGCAAGTGTTAGCTTGTTCATGCCATGACTTTAACTAGTCTAATAGCTTCTCTGCTCAAGACAAGCTGCAATCAGACTTAAAACATACTATAAACAAACTAGGTGTTGTATAACTTCAAGAAAATATTTTTCCATTTCTAGAATTTGTTTTTAAGTGACGAGAATGTGGTTGTTCCAGCCTGCATGAACTGGGTCCTTCAAACCTAGGATCTTTGGTAAACAAGTCATACTATGCTAGGTTTCAAAGTAGGCAGAGAGCTACAATTACAGAGTTTCTTGTTTCCTTGTTTCTAACAGATCTACAATTGTCATTGGTTCAGCAATGCTTACAAATGGGTTTTGTGCTTTTATTTTGTTGGAAATAAGAACTAGCCATTGCCTTCCAGTCTTCAATATTTTTGTTAGAACACATCTTAAAGTTTCTTTTTTAAACCAAAAAATTCCAGACACACAAACATCAATCTGAAATTTTCCATTGAGTACCTCAAAATTGAAAGACATAACTGCACATTTCTATGAATGGCAGAAGACCAATTTCTTCCATTGTGTTAATTTGAAGGTTTGGATCAGCCTTGTACCCAGTCTATGTTTCCTTGTGATACAATCTATATGCTCCAAGTAAAACTTGAATGCTAAAGGCACTCCTTGTTAGACAGAGAAAAATAGCAAAAAAGCCCCTGAGTAAAGCTAGCAGGAAATAGGAACAAGAATCTCAGCACTTGTTTCATTGGATGTCTTGCTATTGTTTGAAAAAATAGGAAAAAGCTGCATGGATCCCTAGTATCTCTCTTACCTTGAACAAATTTTACTGCTCAAACAAAGTTCACAGCACACCTGCCATGAGAAATAGATGGATTGGTGCCACCTATAAGATGGATATGATGACCATTGATTCAGGCAGGGTCTCATCTCTCCATGTTGTAAAACTGATGAGAGTACTGGTTCATTGAGAAACATTAGATATTAGAGCAGCCAGGCTTATGCTGCTCCTGTTGAGTCACAGCTATTCTGATTCATTTATATGATGCTGAAAAAGCAATTGCAAATGAATGAAATGCAAAGCATATTTAAAAGCGAAGAGTAACACACTGTTCCCTGCACATGGATATCCTCCTATCGCTCAGACACACTATTCCAACCTGTACTAGTTTTTCAAGCCAGGAAGACCAAAACACCATGTGCTGAAATCCAATACTATTTTGCAACCTGGGTGTTCAAGGCTGGTTAAGCTGTTATGCAACCCTGACATTTCCAAACAGAAGGTTCTGGATCCGCTTCCTTGTTTGCAGGCGTACAGCCCTGCCCAGCTCACGGGGAGCAGAGGGGAAGCAGTACTCAGTGTTAGTCCAGCAGGAGTAGGTTCTGTTTAGCCCATCTGATGGGTTTTGTGCTAGAAGGTTACAGCTGCTACTCCAGGCTTCCTCATCCCACCTCCCTCCATTGGTGGGTGTGGGTCAGTACTACTACATGGCCAATGCACAGAAGTGACCTCAGTTTTCTCAGCCTTCTATGGCATCCTCCAATAAGGAAACCAGACCATAACCCCATTGGCACCGTGTGCTTGACCTGTCCATGCCCTCTTCTCCTTCCCTCTGCCTTGTCACTATTCTTTTTCCTCCCTTCTCATCCTGTTAGCTCGTATGTTACCAAGAAAACCCTCAGAAAGGTGCTGGTTGCTCATCTGCTGCATCCTTTACTCTTTATTTTCAGCTTTCATTTGGTTTGGTTTGGTTTAGCTTGTAGGACTTAAGAAACAGGGAGCTTCTGGAGATCAGCTTGCACAATCTACCATAACTTGGGATTACTTTTAATTACTCCTTAAATGAAGGTAGCATTCTTTCTTTTTGTCCTATCCCAATCATCACCAACATCTCAACATGTGGAGGTAGATAGTATATGAAGATTGTAAGGGATTCTATTTCTGCTTCTTTTTTATCATGCTGCTAAGATACATTACTGCAGATACTGAGGCAACTGGAGCATTAAAGATGCAGAGATAAGGCCTAAGGCATAACTTTTTTCTGAGGAAATACAAACATTTAAATATTTGCTTCTAAATATTTGCTCCTGAAGTAAAGGAACGAGTAGAATGATGTAGAAAGGAATGAGTTGTAAATTGTTGGAATGAGCAAGGATAAACAGCTGCTAATTTCATCATATACTCTAAGGCTATATCAATTATGTTCTGATCAGACTTTAAAAGCCAGCTGATGAACTTAATTATCAAGAAAAAGACGCAACAGGCCAACTAAATAGGACAAAAGTTACTGTCTGCTTAGGTTACGCAGTAAAGCCAGGGCCTTGGAGGACTGCTACTGCTATACAAAAGGAGAAGAAGCTGCTTTGGCCTCTCATGGCAATGATTTTGAAAACTGAGCAAGCAAATAAGGCCTGCCTTTTATACCTGAATCCACAGTGAACAATAAGGTATAATTAAACCAGATGGTATATTAGCAAAGGCAATGTTTATGGCTTGTTGAAGATAGTTATCATTAATAGACTCACACTTGAAAATTATTCTAATCTTGGTGACAGCTGATAGCAGAGCACAAGAGAAAGTTTCTAATCTGTTAGGTTTAATGTGACTCGATTGATTCCTTAAAAAAAAAAAAAAGTTGTTAGTGTGGGTTAATTTTTAGGCACTTTCATGCTTTCATCTTAGTACCTGAGAGTTATGAGTCAGATGCTGATATTTTGCCCTTGGGTCTCATGGTTGGAGGATTCCAATTTTGGTGCAGCACTTGATGCATGTAATTAAATGAGTCTGCTATTTATAGGTAATATTGAGACAAGTATGTTGCATTTTTTGGTGCAGAACTTGGAGGCTATGGCGTAAGGGATCACCCATTGTGGGATAGAGCAAAACACCCTAAAAAATTGATGCACTAGTTTTTGAGATAACAGGACATCCTGTGCATGGTAACTCTTTGTACACCTACCACTCTTTTTAATATTGCATTAAGGGAATAGCACAAAGAGTGGTACCTATCCATTGCTACAGAAAAAATGGTAGAAGCCTTCACACCATAGTAAAGGAGGGGACGGGATAAAAGAGAGAAAGGTTAAAGACAAGTTTCTAAATCTTTGCTTTTAAATTAGTAGGTGTTGGACCTTTGCATCCTAGATTTCTAAAAGAAATGCATGCTGACCAAGTACAAGGAATGTTGATTTTCAATAACTTAGCTGGATAAATTCCAGAACAGTTGGTAGATTATATGCCCACTCATCACTCAATAAAAACCTGCAAGAGGAAGGTGTTATTTATAAAAACTTTAAATTAGGAGAAAAGAGCTCAAGTTAATTAATATAAGACTACAGGGACAATGATATTTAAAGTTATTATTTCTTTAGTTCACTCATATGATTAACTTAGCGTAGTTATATCATTAGATTGCTGTGTACTTTCTAATCACAACATTTATGTATTGGAGGCATAAAATTAAATAATGATTAGCTTCTTGAACCATATCAAAATGTTTTCAAGAGCAGCAATGTTAATTGAGAGTGTTTGTTTCCAGTGAAAACCCCCAGAAGACAGATTTTGAAATGATGAGGACTTTTTGGATGTTTTTCGTAAGGGTATAGCAATTAGCAGAATGGTAATCAATTAAAAGAAGAGGCCTTCAGTACATAACAAGGGGGATTGCTTGCTAAACAGAATATAAATTCTGCTTGTTTTTTTAAAAACACAGATAAAAAGATACATGCAGAAAACCACAGTGCAAGTGGACTTTTCAACACAAGAAACAGCTACTTTGTAAAACATCAGATGCATAGAACAGTCAGCTCATCCTCAGCACTGGGTCCCAAAGGAATGGGCCATTGCTGGTTGTGCTGAAAAGTTCTGGTAGATCCTGCCTCTGAAGTGGAGCAGGACTGAGGTATCTTCCTGCACTGGGCATGACTGCTTGCAAAGTCTCATTGACAGTCCACGGGGTTGGTTGGTTGACAACCAGTCAGTCTGGTTTGTTTAAGTTAGACTTTGATATACCTATAAGCAGGATACAATAAAAGCTAAATTTGATGATTGTGAGGTCTCCAGTCCATCGAGGAGGATGTGTAACAGGGTTCAATGAGTGAAAATAGGAGCTGCATTAACACAAACTTATAACACAGACAAACTTATAACACAGACAGAAATAAGGACGTTATCTAACACTAGAATTCAATTTTGAGTCCAAATTAAACTAGAAGAATCACGGTTTTGCTGGTTTAATTTATCAGCTTCATTTCCTTCTCTGAAAATATATTTTATTAGCAATATTTTGTCCGACAAATGTATCCTCCATGCATTTTGCTAACATAGTCATATTTGTTGCAAATCTAATCTTTTAATACTTCTAATCAGCTTAAAAATTTCAGTAAAATGTAAGTGTAGACCAGGCTCATATTAGCCTTATCAGTCATCAGTTTCTTTAAATAATTTGGTCTCTAGGATAGTCTTTACCCATTATAGAGTATTATAACTCATAAAGCCCATGCTTACAACATCCAGAAGTTTCTCAAAATTATTTTTTTGTGGTCCCTCTTAATCCATGGTAAAGACACCAAGATATTTGTTATGATTTCAAGTCTGGTATAGTTCTTCATCATCCTTTGAAGGCCCTTCTGGTTTGCAAAACTCCAAGTGAAACATGCAGACCTGAAGACTTCAAACAGAGAGGCAGTGTTACCTGTTCAGAATGTGCCAAAATAGAAATTCTACTGGTAGAATGGAGTAATGTCAGACTAAAGTCCAGGTCTGTCAGCAATAAAAAATACAGGGGAAAACATACTAGTTAAAAGATCCTTTGTCACTTTGTCAAAGAAAAAGTGTTTTAATTCTCCTAATATAAACAGTTTTTTAAGTCTAACTTTCCAATCATATCAAAATAATGAGTATTTTATTAGAGATCAGATGTGATAAACTTGCAGATTCCAGTTCTCATACAATCTGTAACTATGACTATATAATCCTATTTTCTTCATGTGCATAAATAAATGTACCCTAACAGATTCTTCCCACATCCACATTACACTAGAAGAAATTGGAGATTATACTCTGAAGATATTGTGGCAGATTCACACTGCAATAACCAAACACTGGATGTGGATCATTTGGTATGCTCTGCAGTCCAGAAGAAGTATCGATGCTCTAAGAAAATGTTCTGGCGAGTACACCATAGGATGTGAGTTACAGACAATGGATATGCTCCTAAAATATAAATTTAGCTATCAAACTGCAAAACAAATCTGATGAAGCTCATAGGTCTAGTGAGAGCTGAATGAGCTTTACTGTGAAGACTTTAAAACAGCCTGGAGGCTGCAACAGTTCAAGCTTGTTGTCAGTGAGAAAACAATCACTAAAAAGCTTAACACCCTATAACCTGTTTTTTATTACTTTAGCTCTAAAACATTGATTTAATTTTCTTCTCTTTACTGCCTTCAGATTTTGAATCTAAAAAGATTTTTCAAGCTACTTGTTTAAAATCAATGCCTTTACTGGAAACTTTTTAAAGTCAACTACACATCTAGAAGACCTGTGTAATGGGCCGGTATTGCTGAATTCAAGAATGAAGAAAAATGCAGTTAAGTATGATTTTAGACTGCAAAATGTCATGCATTACTCTATAAGTTGACTTGACAGATTTGAAAAGGCAATTAACAGACAAGAAAAGGGAGTGGATATACACATGGATTGGAATAGAGAGGGAGGAAACAGGTAAAAGAGTATTATTTATTCTCCAAGAAAATGAAAAAGGGCAAAATTCCTAAGGAAAAGAAAAGTTTATGAAAGGAGCATAAGGACTACATTACAATCTAGAGAAATTTTGTGCATAGTGTGTAAAAGGCAGTATGGAAAAAAAAAAACCAAACAAGAAAGAAAAATAAGAATCACAGAATTATAGATGGTGCCAAAAGAACGTGTAGTCCAGTCCCTGTTCATGCAGGCTAGAGTCAGTTGCTCATGACCATGGCCAGTTGGGTTTTAAATATTCCCATGGTTGGAAATTCTACAATCTCTCTGTGCAATATCTGGGCATTGTTTCTCTCCTCAAACACCTTCACTGTAAAAACATATTTTCCTGTATTTGTATACAATTTCTTGTGTTTCCATTTGTGATGATTGCCTCTAGTCCTGCCACTGGACACCACTGAGAAGAGTCTGGCTCTCTCATCTTTTTCCATCGGGTATTTAGACACCTTCTCTTCCCTGGTTTGAACAGATCCAGCTCTCCCAGTGTCTCCTTGTATGAGAGATGTCTCAATTCCTTCATCATCTTCACAGTGCTTTACTGGCCTTGCTCCACTGGCTCCGTATCTCTCTCGCAATGAGAAGCCCAGAATTGCTGCTCCCACCTGTTTTTTATTTTTCTGATGGTTGGAATGGGAGTCCTGAGCAGGAGGAAAGGAGATGATCTTTAAAAATAAACTAATTCTCTTGGACCATTCTCCTTTACAGGACCATATCCCATGAGATTCCTCCAAGCAGATCCTTGAACATGCCAAAAACTTCTGTCCTGACATCCAGGATAATGATCCTGGCTTTTGTCCTGCTTCTCCCTAGCCAATGGATAAAAAGTGAAGGAGGAAAGAGAAAAGAAGCAGTGAGAAGATGAAATGAGAATTCCTGTCATTCTCCTTTCTCCTTTTTTATTTCTCCTTTCTTGTTTTTCCTTGCTTCTAATTGTGTCAAACACTTTAGAAACAGAATCATTTAATTTGGAAAAGACTGTTGAGATTACCAAGTCCAACCATTAACCCAACACTGACCTTTTCAACACCAAACCATGCCCATAAGTGCCACATCCAGGAACAGTAAGTCCACCACTTCTCTGGGAAGCCTGTTGCAATGCCTGGCCACTCTTTCATTAATAAATTTTTCCCAAATATCCAATCTAAACCTCCACTGGCGCAATTGGAGTCAATTTTCTCTTTTCCTATTGTTTGTTACTTGGGAGAAAAAAAAAAAGATCCCCACTTTGTTACAGCCTCCTTTCAGGAAGTTGTAGAGAGAAATAAATCTCCTTTTCTCCAGGCTGAACACCCCCATCTCCCTCAGCTTCTCCTCATGAGACTCTAGCCCCTTCCCCAGCTCTGCTGCCCTTCTCAGGGCATGCTCCATCATCAGTGACGGGCCCAGCATTAAACACAGGATTCGAGGCGTGTCTTCACCAATGCTGAATACAGGGGTGATCACTGCTCTAGTCCTGCTGGATATACTGTTTCTTATAAAAGTAAGAGATGTTTTTAATATTTTCATTACTTTTAATGAAGTGAACTAAATACTTACAGTGTATGATGCAATTACATAATTTTAATGAAGTGAAAATACATGGGGAAACCAATCTGCCAGATGCCAAATCTGTTTTATAAAATGAAATTCTATCTACATAATTTCCAGTTTTAAAGATTGGAAGACCAATTCATCCGGGTACAGAAGTTTTATTTGCTTGATGACAACCGAAACATTTTCAGATTAGTTTCCAACAGATACATTGCAATAAAATGTGCACAGCATTGTCAGCTACACCCCTCTTAATCCATGGCTTAAATAAAATGCATTCCACATGAATGCTAGCGAGGCACTGGGAAACTTGCCAAACCAAAACCATAAGGTATTGTACATTCAATTCCTTACAGTGGAAAGTCAGGGAAAACTCTCTTATGCTATTTGAACCGTATTATTTGAAAATTATGCTAATCTTTTGGAAGTTGGGATTGAAATATGGCTTCCATTCATATGACATCATGAAAAGCAGATGAACAATTTTCCTAGTGTTTAAGGCACATAGTCTGATGACAGGTAAGAAATTTTGTTGGGGATTATAGGAGAGACTATTTTGGGGAAGTTATCCCCCTTACACTTTTCCCTACCTGTGTTTCTTTTTACATCCCAGTTCACTGCAGACATTTTCTATTTCATTGTGTTCCTGAAAACATGATTTCTCTTCATGGACATTTGTACCTTCATTCATCCAATTCTGTGATGGTCAAAGTCTTAAACATCAAGAACTACTACACAATAGAAACAGACTAAGAAGAAAATACAGAATCTGCAGTAGAATACAGTGGTATAACAGATGTCACAAGCAGACTGATCTGGAAAGGAATAGTCTTCTCATTTTTAACTAGACTTAATCAAATTATTAGAAATTAAAAAATTGAACTTTTGAAAAATTGTATTTTTAAAATGAGTCAGATATAATTTCTAAAGTAAATTGTGCCTATAAGGTGCAGTAGCTACTTCTTGGGACTACCACTCTAATGAGTTTCCCTACCATTTGTTTTAACCAAAATGCTGCCTGATGTCCCAAAATCACTTGGTTCAGTCAGACCTGGAATTTTCAGAGTTTAAATGTTGTGGTGTTCCTGACAAAATCATATTTTCCAGTGAAATCCAGTTTACCAGAAACTCTGCTGCTGCTCTGCTCCTTCATAACATTGGCTGCAAGATTTATCAGAAGAAGGAATAATTTTGAATTCTTCCATTGTATTTGAACAGCGATGTATCTCGTAGGAAACCATGCAGCAAGTATCTTCAACTAAGAAATGGGATATGATATCTACTCTCACTGCAGCTTCCAGCCACCTTATATTTCCTTCTCTTATCAGATTTCTCTTCCTTGACCTACTCGCTTTCAATGAGTTAACTGATTAAACTACAGAAGACATTAAGTAATCACATATTATGCCCATGTTTCCCTGCAGAATCTCCTCCAATACATCAACACTCGTGTTGAACTTAGCTCACCAGGACAGACTCAGTTTCCACTGTCAGTAGCACTAATATGCTATACAGGGTAGGAGATACCAGTTTGCTTTCCTGAGGGTTTCTGAAGCATGTTGTATCTGTCAGCTATAAGCAAGACCAGGAATTTATGAGGAGCTATGTTCTTTACAACATAAACAGCCATGGTCCTTTCTTTGCATCTGCAGTAACTGATCTCTTCATGCACTCTGTGTCTGTGGGTAAAGCATGAGATGTCTGGGGGCAATGCCCTCATTCTACCTCTTTCATACCAGCTTGCTAAAATAAAGCCAGATTAGTAAATTCTCTGTGTATGATTTCACAAAGTGGACTAGTCAGCCTCATTGATGGCTTTAGTCATTTTCATAGTCAGGAAACTGTCAGAATTGGTTACAAGTAATGGGAAAACTTTAAAATGCATTCCATTTTCACATTTTTATTACTGTTGCCAGTACTGGTGTTAAGAAACATTCCTTGCATAGCCTGCAGTGCTACCCAGATAAGACAAGATAAAGAGATTCAGAGTTTTTATATGGCCCATAAATACATGTTTTTTTTTATGGTATTCAACTCAGTCATGGGAAAAAAATCCTTTTGGTACTGTGGGAAGTCTCCTATATCAAAATAATCCTCTTTTTTTTCTCAAATCCATATGGACTTTGGACAATTCTTGTACTCTTTTTGTTTGTTTATTTTTTACCAGCAGTAACATATTTTTTTATATGTGACGTATTTTTTCAGTAGAGTAATAGAAGAGTGTATGAGTGCTTCTTGCAGGCTCAGAATAATCAGAAACTGAGATTAAGCAACAACATGTGAAGTAGAAACTTAATTGTGTAATTGATCATTCTGCTCAGCAATCTCCTGCAAATTGACAAAACCAATCTTTAAAAATTTGGCTACAAATAACAAGTGTGTAAAGCAATTTATTAAGCTGGATAGGAATTGAACTAAGTACCTGTATCTTGAAATCCAGAACACTTTTTCTTTTTAAGGGAAGATATACAAGTAGCATAAGAGCAATAAGCACAGGTACTTACCTGACCACAGGTAACACTGCTGTCACTCTTGTAAAACACAGATCCAAAACAACATTCTGTGAAAGCATCTATAAGAATATGGAAGGTCCTTGCATTTATTTCAAAACAAGTTGGAAGGCAGATACTGTTGCAGAAATGAAACCACAGTTTGCAATCACTAAGCTGTAATTTCTAGCTGATTTCTTTAATCAAGGGACCATGTTGAGCAGATGCAACTATTTGTTCTGATATTGCTTTATTTTGTGATACAGACAACAGGATGTACACAAGTGCCACAATTTAAATCTTTATAAATTCATAATTCCTCCTTTGTTTACTGTTCTGTAATGACTAGCTATTGTACCATGCTTTCCTTAAAAAATATGTATTATTCTCAGGTGTAAACCTTGAATTTTTTGCTCTATTAGTATTACTTGAGTCAAGAAACAGCTTTTAAATCTGCATTGTACTCCTAAGGGAAATATTCTCATCACATGATCAAGCTATCATTTAAACCATATTAAAAAGCCAAATAAAGAAGGGAAAAAATATGTATATAATTCCATCCAAGCCTGATGGAATGTCATTATGCAATTTAATTAGCTTCAAAAAGTCTCCATTTTCCTGTGCTGTTCAAGTCTTGTTCAATGCTTACAGGAATGCTCATTTTTCAGATTAGTCTCTCCAAGTGAGATTTTAACATGCTCCATTTCAGAGCTGGCAACTCTGACGATAAAATTTTTAGCTACATTATTCACCTTTCTCTTGGAATAAAAAACATGGAGGATGTGACGTGCAAAATGAGTTAAGCCCCGTAGACAATGCTGTAGAGACTCAACACTACTAAGATCAATAGGAATGAATATATGAAACATGATGGAAATTCTTGATTTTGACAATATTTAGGTCATGGAGTTCACCGAGCAAGAAGATGGATGGAAAGCTGTGAGAGAGATCAGTCAAAAATAGATTTAAAAAAGAGTGCTATAGCTGTGAAATATTCTGCAATAAACAGAAAACTTTGTTACAGGGTTGTAAAACTACACCTAATAGAAGTGCTACTGGCTCTACAGAGATATGAAGAGGAAAGATGTTTTGACAGAGGTGTTCTCTGGTTGCTGAATGATTCACTATCCAAGAAACATTAGTCAAGTAATAGTTGAGCTGAAGTATTTAATATCATCTCAGAGGCAGAACAGCTCTGTTTGACATAAGCTCTTATGCAGTATCATTTGCAAGCATTTTGTGGAGTTTTTCAGGGAGAAAGATTTCCTTGCCAAGAAGGATTTATTCAACACACACCTAACCCCTGTACATCAGTGACTGCCTTGCACTGATTTCCTGAATGTCTTTCACAATCTATTTGAAATGCTACTACTGTTCTTCTATTTTGAAATGCAACCTGATAAAGCCAAAGTTTCACATAAATCATGTACCTCACTTTGGTTTATCATAAGGTTGAGGAAAGGTGTTTCATTGTCCTTAAAGAGATGCTGATATTTGAAAAGATGAAGCTTTGAAGCTGTCCCTTGATTCTAAAAACCTTGTACCACAAGCATCTTGCAGAATGTTGCTACTTAACTCAGCATCCTTCTTGGAAAATGACGCTTGAACAGCAAACAGGATTCAAAAAGGCAAGCAGAGCCAGAGCCAGCCACAAATAGCTGGCTCCACACACCAGAATGACTGGAAGCCTGGGGCTGGCAGTATGGACAGGGACACACTCACCTCAAGGGCTTGGTACTGCAGTGCTCAAAGTGCTCACCTCCCTTGCCTGTAGACAGGGGCAGGAGGGAGAGAGGAGTGGGGTTAGCTGGACTCAGCAGCCAACAAGACCTACTCAGAGGCAGAAATTGGCCTGTCTAAACCAGTCTCCTGAAACTGGACTCTTCTGGTGGCAGGTGCATCTTGACTTTTAAAATGATCAAGATAAATTGCATCACTAAAAAAAAAGAGAGAGAGAGAAAAAAAATTATACCTTTTCATTGGGAAATACAATCACCTGAATCAAACATCAGAAAACCAAAAAATGTCTGGATGAAAAATTAGCTTATTGTGCAGCTCTGTTGTGTAATTAAATCAAAATAAGGAAACTAACAAAAAAAGTAAGCTGTGGGATTGGAAACAAAAGTGAAGGATGAGACAGGAAGCAAACTCCAGGATTAAAAATATTATAGTCCTGATCAAAATTGCCTATGAATTGCATGTATTTTCTGAGAATGCTGTGACCTTACCAGTTGCTTCATATCTCTACTTATATCTTCTTTATTGTCCCTGCAGAATGTTATTACATGGGTTGCCTTTCCCATGATAAAGCCTCTGATGCAGTGCATACCAGCAATATGCATATTTTTCATTGAGGGGTACAATGGGCAAGAGAAATAAGATGGTAAAAAGAAGAAACTCCCTCTCTTTTTCACGGGACACTGTTACTGCTAAATGTCAACAGGGAACCATTTCAGGCAGAACTTTGGGTAAACTGATGGAAGGAAAATCCATTAGGGCTGATAAAAGTAAAACTTCATACTCTTGGCTTAGAAATCTCATAGACTGTAGATGAAAGAAATATGTTTTCCTGGCAATTTTTCCCAGGCTTCAGCTATTGATCTTTGTGAGGGAAGGATGGTGAATTGACAGATTCCCCAGACCAGATATTGGAGTCTAGGTGTCCTTTTCCACGATTTGACATAGATATTCAAATGTTCCCATGTATCGTCATGATTTAAGTGTTAAGTTTAAATGCCTGCAAAATTGAAAGGCAGTCTCCCAAAAAGTCACTGACACTAACTCAGCACCATTTTGGAGGATATGCAGGCAGGCTATTATAATAGATAGTAGATTTTATGAAGGTGAGAAATCTTATCTGTGAAGCAGAGTGCCTCATTGATCCTGCTTGTTGGGCTGCTCTAAAAGACTCATGTATGTGTTTTGTACACATAAGTACAAAGTATGTGCTGAATGTGGGCATGCATCAAGGAAACAACTTGTTTATGGGCATATAAAGTGGTGCAATACTATACTCATCCTTAGATTGAAGATTTCCTTAATTTTATAGGAGAGTTACTCTCAACTTTGCATAAGCACTTTGGTTTCTTAAAACTTTGACTTCAGCTTGCTTCAAAGGGCAGCTAGCCAGTGTCCACCATTATTTTTAAAAGTTTCTTATCACTATGCCCCAGCTGTGTAATCTTTTCTAATTTTCAGAAATGCACTAAAACCTGCAAGTGTAACTTCTTGTAAGTCTTTTCCCAGAGGATAGGAGTTAAGTTATTCAGGTATGCAAATTTAGGGGAATATTTCAGTCATGTGTTTTAGAATGGCACTTGAGCTGGTTGAATTTTTGTTTTAAAGGCTAACCAAAAAAATAAGTCCCCTGAGCTTATGAGGACTTAGTTTGCAAACTTCCTTTGGATTTTTCCAGTTTTTCTGCTTTTCCCCTATCATTTTTTCATTTTATGACCTTTTATTTGCTATAAAATAAAATAGAATGAATGTCAGGTATTAGTTTCCTTTATTGCCCACTCCAAAACAATAATTTTTCATTTCCTTCATTTTTTCCTTTGCTATTCTAACTTTTTTAAGGATTAACAAGGGGAAAAGAGGAAAGAATAAGTGGAAAAAAGTTGAGTGTTTCCACTTTATTCTGTTCAGCTGCTTAAATATGAGTTGTAGGCATGACTTTATTATTTTATTTTTGAAACTGAGACCAAAAGTCTAAATATTTAAACTTTTCACAGAACAAGAGCTCTGATCCAAAATTTTTCTCTTCGTTGTTTCATGATGATAAACCACTTTGAGTTTCTTCTTCGTGTGCACTGTTGTGTGAATGTGATTTGCGTTGAGTGTGATTCAATCCATTTTAATGCTCCTCTCACACTGTGCCTCCAGGCAATGGCAGCTCTGATGCATCCTACTGCTCTGTGGATGTGGAACAGGGGCTGCAAGGAGGTACATTCCTCTCCTTGGGCATGGGGCCCTGGCTGGGCTGTGCCTCCAAAGAGGGAGCTTGGCAATGCAGGTCCCATGATGTACCAAAGGGGTTGAGTCAGAATTGGAACAGTTCAGAGACACAGTGGGCTGCAACACAGTGGAGCTGTAGCTGGAAACTGGAGTAGAAAACACCTGGATTACTGCTCTTCTGAAGTTGTGGGTAGCTCCAGTGAAGAAATGGAAACTGAGATTACTAAGCTGTTTTTGTGGTGCATAAGGAGAGGAAAGGTAATGGAAGCTGAGGAAGAAAAAAATGGCATTCCTGAAAAAAAATAAAACCAAAAGTGAATACAACATTCTTTGTCATGAAATTGTTGACATATAAAACTATCTAATGTTTCTTGTAATCAGCTCTGGCCACTCACATTTCTATCTTCAGGTCTCAGGTCAAGTACCAAAGCTGATCACTCTCTGCTTCCCTTTGAGCTCATCTCCACATGCTCTCTAGGACTCTGAGTGCTCTCAGAGCCATGTCACTCTCTGGGTGTCAGGTAGAAAGATAAGAATCAACTTCATTTTGGGTTTGATCCATTTCTTTTGTCCTGATGAAAATATTTTCACCTATTTTGGGTTTGTAAGTGCTTTTGAATAGCAATACTGGAGTTTTTTTCATTAAAATTTCAAACAGAAATTTCTCTATTGTTTGTTGACAATTAATTAACTTCTTGGAGGTGGTAAAATTTTGTTATTGGTTTATTTTTTGTTTTTGTTTTTGTTTTTGTTTGTTTGTTTTTTAATTTTTCTTTCTTTAAGTCCACTGATGTTTGTACTTAGTTTCATTGAAACAGTACTCTTAAATTTATTTCAACAATACCTTATTTGTTTGTAAACATTTCTGAGTTTAAAAAGGTCAGTAAGTGACATAAAAACAGAGAGACAGGATGTTTGTACATATTTGGAGGAAAATATTTAGTGAGACCTCAGACTATAAAAATATGTGGGCCTTTTCTGGGATGGTCCATGTACTGCTGAGTACTTTTTCTTATATTTAATTTTGTGTAGAAATTTCCATTTTTCCTTGAATATTAGTTTAAAGAATTCATCTGAATAATGACCTTTCCTTTGGTATGGAAAAGTATGTTACTTTTTTGATGAAAGCCGAAACTTGATTAAATTTATTTTCCAGTGAAATGGTTGATTTTGTTAAGTAGAGTGGCTGGAGAGGGAAATCTGGAGTCCCAGTCACTCTAGACCCAGTTCACAGGACTGATTAAACATGGGAAGGTTTGACATCACACTGAGCCTTCAGAAATTCTGTCTATGCAGTTTGCTGTGGTCTCACTGTTATTTTGTTTTAATTATTCTAATAATTCAAAAGTACCAGAGAATAGACCATAATGTGAAAAGTATCTGCCCTTCATTTTCTGTTTTTGCTTAGGTATATTTGGACTTGGGACTGTTTGGGAAACTTCAGTGTATCAAAGATTAAGGAAAAAGCCCGAAAATTTTGGATGTTTCCCTTGCACATTACACAGTGTGTTGATTTGAAAGACAGGTGTCTGCCAAGAAAGTCAGGAGCCTCTTTTTAAAATGGAGAATGTAAACCCCCTCCCTCCTAATTATTATAATTTTGAAATTAAGGGGCTCTTAGGCAAAGATATGGGAATAGGAATAACAGTTCTTTACTAGGAAAATTAAATAGAAATACAGTATTACAGAGAACAAACCCAAAAACACTGACAAAGTCAGAATACAACCTGACACCCTGTCAGTCAGGGTGTTGGTGCAGTCCCATTAAATGATGGCTGCAGTCCTCCCGGATGACAGATGTGGTTCAGTTGAAGCAATGGTCCTGTAGAGGGGTGCAGTTTTCCTCCAAAGGTCCAATGGTGATGTGGAAAGGTCTGGTTTTTCCCCTGGAATCCAGTGGAGAAAGGCTGTCTTGGTGTTCCAAATCTCAGTTTTTATTTAGGTAGGAAAGGCTTGGCTCCTCCCCCTGGCTGAATCGTCTCCCAATGGTATGATATAATTTAATCAGTCATGCAGTGGGGCTCAATGGCCCATTAACAGATGACATCTTCCTGGAGGAAGGATGGGTTGTGGCAAAAATAAAGATGACTGCCCCTCCTGGTTTTAACAGATGGCCCATTAGCAGAGAATATCTCCCATAGAGATACGAATCATTGCTCCACCTTGTTTCAACAGATGGTGATAGAATACATACTTTTGGTCACATCATGTATTGCAATCTAAGACACACAGTGAGAAATTAGATTACATCAACATGAGTGGGAGTTATTGTCTGAAACCTAAGCAGCAGCATATGACCCTTTAAAGAGTCCAACCCTGAGACAACAGACCCGGTTATTTTGAGAAGGAAGCCAATGATTTTGCATACAATTCTAGCTGGAGCAATACCCCCCCATAGCAAATTCATTCACAAGCACTTAATGCATGGCATGACCTGCTCTACAAACTATGGCAGTCTCGAGGCCTCTCCAGTAATCTGATTATTTTTTGTAATGGAAAACAATCTGGTCCTCAGCTATGAAAAATATGTTTCTGTTTGCAAATCTTATTTTGTAAGATTGCCTTTCATTGCTTAAGTGTGTCAGCTACACTAGCCATGAAGTTTTGAGTTTAAACAAAAATGAATAGTCTGGCTGAATATTTTAAAATATCTGAGTATTAAAGTAACTAGATGATTCATAATTATCAGCTTCATCTGCAAATTTTTCTTTTACTTTTGCCTTCAATGAGTCATAAGTATGTCTGGATTGCTCTTCAACCATGAAGGAGTGAAATGTACTCCTAATGGACAACACAAGGGTCACACATACCACGTACATCCCCAAAAATAGAGCTCTCAGTCCTGTTGCTATGAAATTTTAGTCCTTCCAACAGCTTGCTAGTGCCAATTAGCCTTTTGCTCACTGAATAGTTCCATTCACCTCATCAGGGAGGTACGAGTGGCACACGGAGCTGCTCGTCATGACGGCACCAGGCTGTGGTCCTCTCACAGGGATGGCGCTGTGCTCACAGGGTGCTCTGTAGCCTCCTTAAGCTGATTTCCCTTGCAGCTTCTTCTGGATCCTTGCAAAGGCTCCCTTGTGTATTTATGGTTAAATGCGTCTTCATTCATTACTGCGAGCTCTTTTCTTCCAAAGACAAGATTTTGAACTGGAAATTGTAAGTCTCTCAAATTCCACAGCCATGGCATCATTTTGAGCTTTAAATGTGGCTTGCGTAACTTCTCATATTTGCTGTTTGCCAGCCTCAAGTGTAGGGAGTTCAACAAGATTCCTTCTCTGAACTGTATTACACTGTTTCCATTAAGAAAAACAAATTTCAGGGCCACAGAGCTGTGATGACTCAGTTTGTCTCCTTAGGATCTTTATTTGACATAGCAAACACTTCCCAGTTTGATGTCTGAAAATCCTCTCTAATTAGTTCTCCTTCACAAACTAAGAGGAAAACTATTACAGTGTTGACTCATTTCATACACTTTTATTGATGCTATGTAGATGATCTGTAACCTTGTGTGCTTTTAAAAAGCAAGAAATATTCCTTTGTTGCAACTAACAGGCATAGCTTTCAGGGTAATGAGCACTTTGATGTCATGGAAGTCAATGCACACGAGCTTGAACAAGCAAGCCATGCTCATTTGGGAAGAGCTGGGTGCATGGGCTGATTTAATGTTTCTGTTACAGATGCTGCTCAGCAGCCTCAAGCATAAGGTCTTATTACACCAGCAGATAGTTGGGAACGTGTAGTTCCCATCTTATATTCCCTGCCCAAGAAGGTGGGTGGCAGATGAATGCTGAGACATTGTGAAGACAGATATCCAGATACATTCATTAACAGCTTTTGAAAGGAGGTAGCAAAGAGCATCCATCTGCACCTTTTCTTCAGTGCTTTAAGTGAATACTTTTCTCAGTGCTGTATGAGAGAGAGAGAGATAGCAGCATGCAGGGCCACTGAACCAGCTCACAGTGAGGACAGCTAGCATCACACAAACAGCATCAGGAGCTGCTTATTCAGAGCTGCTGCTAAAAGTGCAGTAAAAGAAGTTGGCACCCCTGGCAGGGAAGAATGAATGCCTGTTTTTATCCTAAAGCAGCTGTCAGACAGGAAAATAGACAGTGAGCTTATTTTGTTTCATTTTTACAGCTACATAATGACAATAAAGAAGAAATTATGTCATCTTGAAAAATAAAGAGAACAGAGCATCGAAATATTTCTTAGAAGTAGTGCAACTTGGACATGTGGTTTTCAATTATTTATTCAAGCCTGTAGTTAGTACTTAGAGTCTGTTGGTATTGTTTGCTATTTAGTAGGGAAGGATCCTACGAATTCAGTATTAAGAAACCCAGCTGAACTTATTTCTAATGTTTCTTATAACCAAAATCTCAAATACACCCCATGAACTTTACATGGACTCTATTAATCTGATATAATATTTGTGCCACCTCCAGAAATGACCACTGATTTCTATGGAGGTGAACAAGCACATATTGAAACTTGCAGGTCTCCTATCTGAAGCAACATGACAAATCCCATGCCAGTGGCTCAAGCAGAAATAAAGAGGGACCTCAAATTATGGTTTAATGAATGGCATGCTAACATGAAAAATTTCTGTTTATTGAAATACTCAGGTCTCTGGAAATGGGACTCCAGCAAATTCTTTGTTAGCGATTTCTAGGTGAAAGCCTAGTTTCAGGAAGATCAGTGATGATTTTACTGTTGCCCATGATTAGTGCACTATCCCTGGCAAAATGGACACAGCTCATGAGATCCTTTCTGCATCCTGATCACCTCAATGAGAGCATACCCAGACGTTCTCTAAACTTCTTGAAAACCCCATGCACAAGAATCTTACTGCCTGTAGAGTCACCTGGCACTCAGGCCACCGACTTCACCAGCCTTTCCATGCCCCTAGGAGGGAACCAGGGTCATGGATGCTGGCTGCTGTCATCCCTGGCAAAGGTGAGCGATGTAGCTGGAGGAAGAAGAGTCAAATCCTTCAGTGTACATCTCAGACGATATGTTTAAGGACTCATTTCCCTTACTCTTGGATCCCAGCCTCAGGACAGCCAGAGAGGCAGTCCTGGGGTGCTCCAGCCGGCAAGGAATTTAAGCAAGCAGCTGTTTTGGCTTTCAGCCTAGTATGAGGCTATTTCACAGAACAGACGATGAAATCCATGAGTAATAGATTCTCATTTCAGTCAAACCTTAGTTCCAGTCAAACCTTAGCTTCAAACCAGGTGTCCTCCTCACTTTGCAGGTCCCTTGAGGGGATACTTCAGCATTCGGCCTTAGCAGCAGTGGGATTGGACTTACTGAGCTGCTTAAAAACCAAGCAAATTGTTTTGGTTTTAGACAGTAAAGTCTGTTAGATCTGTTCTTTTGATACATCCAGATTATCAGTTCATTAATGAGTTGAAACAGCCGTGTACAAGCAATCCTACTGATTTCCTGAAGTGCTGTGCTTGTGCTGCCACTGAATAGATGTATACCTCCTAGATGGAGCCAGAGACATTACTACTGGTGCATAACATGGTCTTACAGCACAGTGAAAGTATATTTTTCAAATATGAGCAAGTAGCACATTTAACTAATTTCTCAAGATCAAATATCTCATCTTTTAGATGGCGACAATGTAGCAATATTTGCTTCCCGTAAATGTCTATCTACCAAGATGGTTCATCCCTGTGTATTTTGGAGTAGTCATTTGATAATGAAATATTTCACAACCACAGAAATTTTCTTGTAGTTGCATCTGTAAGTTATGAATTTTAGCTTTGCAGTCATGCTAAGTGGTGTTATAAATCACACCAAGAAGCAGACAGCCCTGTGAAGAGATACATCAACTGTATTACATGTAGATTTAAACAACCTTCATAAAATGAAGGACAACATACTCATTCCACAGAAATGAATGACAGACCTTAACATTATGACAGGGTCACAAAGTCAATTTTTGCTTTCTTTTGCTTTGAAATTAACTTACAGACTATTTTCTTACTTTAAAAATGCCTTATTTTGATAATTTTAAAACATTTGAATACATGTGTATCTGCATGTGTACATAATCATAATTTTATCTCTCCTGGATAGTGTTTTTTTCACATCTCCAAAGGCAGTCAAAGTTGATTAACCTTCAGTAAAAGTATCCTGGTTCTAACTTTGCTCATTGAAATGAAGTGGGTTAAAGTCAACAACTTAAAGTACTTAAAATAGCTTAAAAATCCATTTCCATTACTTTAAATGTTGTGGTTCTTTCATTTTACAAGTACTCCAAATCAATTCACCAACTTAGTGAAGAATTTAGTATTTATTGAAGGAATAGTGAAACAATTAAAAGAGTGGTAATTCAGAAAGCAGACATCTCTGAGACATGTACAAGGAATATTTAAAATCTTTTGTTTTCCCGTTTCAATTATGACTTGTAAGAAAAGGAATTTAATTTCAAACTAATTATTCATCACTTCTGTGATGCTTCTGAAATCAATTCTCTGTTCAGGTTGTCCCACAATAGGAAGAATGTTTACTAATGTTTTGAATATGAATCTGACCTCTTGACTTTCAACCTTTTTGTGTACTGCTGTTCATTTTTCTACAAGTGCTTCAGTTCCCTCCTAAGATGTGACTATAGGCAGTACCATTACTTCTATAAATAACCACATTAACACATAAAAAACCATGCCTAATTCACTAGTTGCTTCGTTCCACAATGAAAGCATGGGAAATAATTAATAGAATTTATTGTAGAGGAGTGATTGGAATCTGTTTTTTTTCCTAATTTTGGGTCTTAACAATTTTTAATCACTCCTTGTCAGAAAAGTTAGGCCTCCCAAACACAGGTTTAGTTATGCTTTTGGAGACCACCTAAAAACAGTGCAGGCATTCCCAAGGTTTCAGACCACAGACTATAAATTACTGCTGAGGTGACTATCTCAAAGAAATTAAAGCTCAGATGTGCGGTATAATATGTCTAGAGTTTATTTTCATAAAAAAATCGAAGATCAGTTCCTAAATAATTCAGCATCATTTGGGAGAGCCACAGTAATCAAATAAACTGAGCAAAAAAAAAAAGTCTGCATTCTCTTGCACAGACAAAAAAAACTCCAACAAACCCAAAAACCAAACCCCCATTAAATTACATGCAGGGAAAAGCAAACAAACTTTTTTGAGTCAAACTGTCAGCCTTGAATATAAAACTCACCAAATTCAGCTTTAATCTGTAGAGCCTGCAAGTCATTAATTAGTAACCTGTATGAAATGAGTGATCACAGAGAAATGAATGATTTGTAATTAGAGTTCATTTTTTATATGGCAAATTTTCTGGAAAGTTCCCAAAAGAAAAGAAGCAGTAATTTGGAGTAATTTTTCTGATACTTGAAGCACAATAGCTCACGTGATGTTTTGGAGAACAAGTCACACCCTTCTTTTGGGTGTGTATCAAGGGGAGTTCATGCATTTTTAAGAGCATCATGCAGCGCATCATGAAATGGAAAGCAATAAGGAAACATAAAAAATCGCAGTATTTGGTATAAATGCAAAAGGTATGGAGTGTTACCATTAAGTATAGGAATAAGGAAATGTGTACAGATGAAGAGTGGCCAAGTTTTCTGAGCAAGCAGTCATCAGAAAGCACTGGTTAAACTGAAAAGGCACAAATATTCACTGAACTATTGGCTTGAAAATACTTCCATATGTGCCTCCAAGCAGAGATCAAAATGTGGGTCCCAGTATCTCTGCTTTGTTTGCTGTTTCTGAACAGCCACAAGAGGTTAATCAATAAAGGTTTCCTAATGTTCACAAAAAAATTCATTAGATGCCTGCATTTGGTGAGGATTCCTGGAACAAATGTATTCCATGATGCTGGCATCTTTTGAATCTCTGGTTAACAGAACTTTTTATATAACAGCGTGTTTTCAGACTGGGGCCAAGAGATCACAGCTGGACAGCACCAGTTCCTAGCTCTGTGAAAGGACTAACATTTGTGAAATTCCCTCTCCTGGAAAGGCAAGTCCTCAAAATAGTTGTGTCTGACTTGGAAAATAGAATTTCGTGGCTCCTTAAAAGGCATTTAAAGAGATTATACTCCAAATTATTCAGAAGAAAGAGAGAGGTTCATTTTTAGGATAGGAATGCAGAACCAGAATAGGATGCAATGCTCTTCAAGATTAGAAAGGGAGATTAGTAGCCAGATACTGGTTTTCAAATTGCCAGAGGAAGCTCAAAACTGAATCTGTTCTTACTCCTAAGAGAGTCGTGGTGAGCGGGGGTTACTGAATGAATCATGCTCTTCATGATGACTCAGAGAATTTGAAAGAGGCCCAGTTTTTAAATGGATGTTGGGATTTGAGGGTCTTAATAAATAAGGGCTTGTTTTTAATATACAGAAAGTTTTTTTACGCCAAAGTTAGTAAAGCATTTTCCTTCTGGCTTAATGCAGCGTGTTACTGTACATACAGGAGTACATTTTGTACACTACTATGCAATGAGGCATATGGGATTTATCCCTGCTGATTTCTAACATCTATTTTCTATTAATTTTCTTCATTTTTTATGAATGATATGGTCAAATGAAGCAGCAAAGTTGTCTCTGAACATCAACACAGAGGGAAGAATGGGAGCTGAGAAAGAATAGAGAGGAAAGATAGTATGGGGTTGGAAGAGCTTGTGGAAACTTACATGCTGATGGCACAGTATGTGAAATTCTTTCTGTGTTTGCATTCTGGACCTAATTCCTGACTTAGTTTACTTTCCTGTTAGCTGCTGAGTGCCAGCTTATTGCTGCTGCTTCTGCTGCTGCTGCCATGGTCTGCTGCTGTGAGGTGAATGTTGTACCCCCACACGTTGTGTACATGTACCCCTGAAGAGGATGATTTCCCTGTGCAGTTTTGTAAGCACCTTTTCAGTTACCTTTAAAAGCACACTTAAGAATAAGATGAATTATAGCTTCCAGTGGCAACATATGTATGTTTGAAGTCACCCTACTGTGTTTTATTACACTGCTATCTGTGCAGTGCACAGAAGACAGTGCACAATGTTTTAAGGTCAGACTATGAAAGGACATTCCTAGGAGTTAAAAATTATACTTTCCAGATGGAAATTTTGAATTTCAAGGGTAGAATTTGGATTTGACTATTCCCCACTTGGTTTTTTAATTAGCCTACATCCCAAACTGGACAACATGTAGTTTCTACTTCCTTTTCTGTAAGTCACCGAAACCTTAAATCAACTGAAAGTGGTTGATCTCATGAATTTTTGAATTGAAACTCGGAGAAAAAATAGCAAAAAACAGGAAAAATTTGGATCCCATTAATTAAAGTAAAAAACCATCCCAAATTAGCCTTGGTGTTAACAACTTTGTATGGACTGCAGAGAGAATAGTCACAAAATATTGCTTCAAAACTAGGTAATATCCTTGGAGTGCCCCGACAGATGATAAAGAAGAGAAATGAGATCTATCTTCAGAAGCATGTTCTCTGATGACTAGAAGAGACATCTGTGAATATATTCCTACATGTTTACATTAAATGTAATCATAGTTTCATATTTTTTCAAAAAACCCACTGCCATTCTTTCCTTGTAATGCTGGGATGCAATAACATATTCAAACCCCATGGTTCTGATGAGATCATGGAACTGAATTAATCATGAAGAGTTGGCCAGTTCAGACTGCTTTTTGAGCATAATTATTGGTACTGAGTGAATGTCAGGAACACTAAACAAGCCTATGTCATTCACATGAGGAACAGTGAACAATCCTGCATCGTGCACAAGTGCTGAGCGCAGTTATAATTCCTAAAAGAGGCATGTGCTCTGGAAAAAAGCCTCACATTTGCAGGTGATTCTCACCTTGGGGATAGGATGGTCTGTCTCCACTGGAGTTTTATAACCCTCAGTAAACTCAGACTTCCATCCCTTCTGAAACAGGCAAGGACAGTGCCCACACCAGTGCAAAGCCCAGCACCATAACTCATCACAAAAGGGAATGCACAGTACCTTTTACAAGCTAAAAGCCATTGGATTTACCAGTGAGCACAGTCTTTTGCTGCACAGTCTTACATATTCAGTGAGGTGAAACTGTCCCTCATCAGGGTCGAGCTTCCTTCAGTAGGTACTTTTCCCCCTTGGAACAGTTTATTTTTTCTTACCCCTGAGCCAAGCCTGGATATCTGTCTGAGATGTCAAATGTCCAGAAACCTGGATAGACAGACCCAAGATCCTTTTACAGGGTAAACTCTTGTCTGTGGGCAATGAACCCACCATGACAGGACTGCAGCACAATCTGTGCACCACTGAAGAAACCCACTGGGTGCCACCACCCATCACACACTTGTGCAGCTTTGTCCAGGATTAATAGTCTCCCTCTTCCTCTTGTAGACTGAAATATGGCACTGTCAATGAAAGATCTCACAAGTGGCCTGTACTGACCAAGAAATGGGATGCTTAGCTGAATGGAGACTGAGATAATATTTTTTCCTTCCACAAGAACAGCACTGGAAATAACCCCACTTTCACAATGCAAAAGTCAAGTCTGAAGTGTTTCTTTTCCCTGTTTGAAATAATAATTCCAACTTGGTAAAGAAAAAAAATCGGGTCAAATCCCTGTGGTTATTATGTTACATATGATTCAACTCTGTAAGCCAACAGCCTATGTATTTGCAAAAGTGTTGTCACCCTGGGAAATCAAACTCAACACCAAAAGGCAAATCCTGAATGTTTTTAAAATCTAAAAGGGACATATACTTGAAGGAATCTGTGCATGAATAACAAAAGTTGTGTTTGGATGGCTTTGTATCATTTGCTTTGCAGTCTTTGGTAGGACTTAATTTTTTTAGCATGAATTTTAAATCTTGACAAGAAAAACTGAACCAATAACTTCTAACATACAAATGTTCACTTTATCCTTTTGTTTTATGAGCTGCTCTTGAATTGGTCTTTTCAATACCTTTTTGTATCACTTAGATAATTCAGAAGAACTAGGCAACAATTATACAAACTCACAAGCTTTAGTTTCTTTTTCCTGTTCTGTCAAATTCATTGTTCAGTAATGAAGCATGAATTGCACTGTTTGGCACAATTTAAAAATAATTTTTATTTAATATCTGTGTTTCCCATACCTAGTTCCTTCAGTTTATAAGTGTTCAGTCATGGAAATTTTTATTGTCTACAATATTAATGGAAAATATATGAGGCACGAGAAATTTGAAAGTCAAAACCAAGCAATTAAAAACCAGTCAAGTTTTAATTTTAGCAGTCCCTGACATATGATGAACATGTTGTAAAGAGACCTGGGGCTCACAGAGTGGTTGCAATTTATCCAGCACAGGTGTACAATATTTTACTTACATTTGTATACGAATGTTACACTGGACTCAGTACCTTCAGTCAGGTTTTCATTTGTGTATTCCTAATGTTCAAGTGTCCTTCAGAATCGATTTTCATTAAGTTTTGTTTGTATGCCAGCATCACAATGTGGAAAAAGGTACAGAGAAGGAGTTGGGTGTCCTGATCCACCATGTCCATGGGCAGGCCCCAGATATCTCCGCTGCTCTGCAGGGCACACTGAAATCTCCAGCCCCGAGAAGATGTGCACAGGACACTACTCCACAGCCACGCCACTTCTCCCCTGTCTCAGCTCATCTCAGCTGCCCACACCAGGTCCTGCGCTTAGCTGAGCTGAGCAGGACCCAGGGACTGAGGCAATGAGAAGTCAGAGATTACTGGAGGGAGCAGGCACACAGCAATGGCTCCTGCTGAATCCTCCGAGATACAGCCTTCAGGCACAGCCTGGAGCAAATTAATCAGACATAATCCATCTATTGGACACCAACTTTCATATGCCCTGAAAAGACAATAAATCCAAACAGTTCCAGATTTGGCTGCTCACAGTAGCTCTTCCAGCCACTCTGCTGGAACTGCTGTGGAGTAAGCTAGAAACGAAATGAACAGACGCATTCATGCTTAGACAGAACGCACCAGGGAGGCACACCACAGATAAACAACGAGAGGAATCTCCTGCTTTGTAAATAGCTTGAAGCGCTTTCAATTTAGTCAAAGGACTCAAAGGCATACTTGTGATGGGATTTCTTTGTGGAGAGATTTGTTTCTGTTTTTCAGCACAGAACCAACAACAGTGGTTTGGGTTTTCACCCATCTTGTTTATTTGGTCTAATGATGGAAAGATTTCTTACAAAGGAAAATCTTGACTAACAGTTTAGTGAGCCTTGAGTGTAATTATTTTTCCTTAAAGAAAATCCATCATTTAAAGACTCCTGCCGCTAATGTGTGATGCAGTTATCCCTGGTGTGTCTCTCCAGATAAAATCAGCACAAGAAGCACAAGGATTGCTTTGTACAACATTGACATGTCAACTAGGTTCTAAGGAGTGGGTAAAAAGGAGGCAAAAGAGGGTAATTTGAACTAAATTGCACTAAATATAAAATTATAATAAAAAATAGATTATAATAACTATATATTAAATTAACATGGCTGCTGAGGAGCTGCAGACACTCCATCCTTTTATGTCTCCCTGTGGGAGCACAGCCGCAGCATACTGTTCCATGGCCAGCTGCACAGGAATGGAGCTATTATCCAAAACTACACAGTGCACAAGAGTGCATTCACGCACCACTGAGAAACACTTCTAGCAATATGCAGACATATGTACTCTCTTCTGGCAGAGCTGACCTAACTGCCTACAGCAAGCTTGGAAACTGGGAGGAGGTTTTTGATTTTTTGGAAAAGAATACATAATTTCCATAGCACTGAATGGTACAAAACTAACTTCAGCAGGAAAGGTTATTTAAATAATGGAGAATTCCAGACAGTAAAGTATAATAAACTATTGGCAAAATGTGATCTATCATGAAGATTTTTATGAACCTCCTTCCTTTTCCCAAGTGCACTGTAATGGGAGTCTCAGACTATCAAGAACAAGGTCGAATCTGTAAATATCTCCACACATTCTTTTGGGCATGATGTTTAGCATGGCTAACCCCTCACTGATGCAGTAATTTGTTCAGGTCAACCAAATCACCTTGCCAAGAAAAAGCAGTTGCTTCAGAACATTTTCAGAATACTAAAACCAATACCAGATGAATACAAATGTCCAAACAGGTAAACAACTTTTAACCTGAGGTGAAATGCTATTAATCTTATGTTCTTCCAGTGACAATAAAATCCAGATTTTAATCCCAAACAGAATGCCTCTCCTTAGTGCAGACAACTATATCTCATTTAGAAGAAACTGATCAGGTGAACGAAATGGTAGTCAGCCCCCTATGAACACTTTCCTGAGGACCCAGAAACATTTTGTCAGTATTTGGTCAGACAGAAAGGGTCACCTAGTTCAGTTCAGTCTCGGATTTTGTCAATATGCAATTCACAGTGAAAAGTAGAATCAAAGTGTATCATGGTGTATCCTTTTCCCTATCCCATCTTTTCATAGCATGCTCTTTAGCAATTTCTTAAGTCAGAGCAGCTTTGTTCTTAATGGCCCTTCTGGACTGCATGTTCCTGGAGCCAATAGGTCTAATTGTATTATGACTGTACTTTGCACTTGCCTTCTTCATGTGGATCTGATGGAGGTTACATAGTCCTTCTGACACCAATGGACTGCTGGAGTTCTACTCTTCATATTCTGTTCTTTAAGTGAATGATACTGACTTTTCAAGAGGTCTGAACAAGGAAACTTTTCTTTGATTTACCCTTCATGCTCCAGTTTGAATGGAAAGATGGAATGCTTTTAGTATGTGCAATAGAATTTATTTCATCTGTGTGAATCCCACTGCCATCTGTAGCTGCTATACCTTTGTACCTGACATGACCTCATACAGTGAAACAGCTTTTCTGGCTAAATTCCCATAAGTCAGCCAGGAGTAGATTTTCTTCTTTCCACTGTTTTTGAGGTGTAAACAATTGTCTTTCAAGTGTGAAATAGAGTGGCAATATCTGTTCAAATCTCCCAAACACTTTACTACTCAGTTTATAACACTCATCTTAGTCTTTCCAGATTTAAATCCAAATTACAAAACTACACTGCTGGGTGAAAGTCCTGAAATAGGGATGACCAGGCATCAGTACGAGTAGACTAACACTAGAGATCTCAGGCTCTCTGCTACCTGATGACACATTTCTCACAGTTTTCTACTATTCTTAGGGATCATTCCTGAAAAGGCAGCAGCATTTGAAAATTACATAAATGCTTCTTTACATGGAATAACCTTTTGGATCCTAGAGCTATCACTAGCAGAGGAGAAACAAATTTATCTACCCAAAATGTTCTGGAAGGAGCTGGAACCTGTGATATCTTTACAGCCCTGCATTGGCTTTTACTAATCACTGATGCTTTCTACTCCTGATCTGGAGAGTCCTCTACGGAGTCCATGTTATTCAAGAGAAGGATCAAAATTTAAGCTAGTCTGGATCTAAACTAGGGTAATGCATGATCTCCATTTTTAATCTGAAATTACAGATCCAGCTCTTCTGTTTGATCAGTGGGCAAAGGAGGAGGTAAGCACTCCATCATCAAAAGGGTGTACCAGTGATAAACCATGCCACATGTTGCCCCTCTCCCCTAACTAGCCTCTTCTCCTATCAGTCCGCAGCATGTCACCAGATTGAAATGCTGACTGAAATGTTTCAGGCATCTTTGAAATCCTGGATTCATTCCCAGTAGTGCTTTACAGAATGTTTTACAGAATGTTTTGGCACCTCCACCTTTATTTCTGAAAAGGAGAGAGAGTAATCATTTTTCTGGAAGATGAAATTTTGTTAGACAGGTAAGATTCGCACAGATTCAGCAGAAATTTCAAACACATCAGAGGTCAGCACTACATGGCCTGGTAGAAGAAAAATGGAAGCAACAAAATTGACCATTGTGACAATATGAGCTTACCTGTTACTAAACTAGCAGGCTTACCATTTCTCCTGGTGTCTGCCTTAAAAAATGTTAAAATAATCAGCATGACAAGACATGAAGCAGTTGAAAAAGCTGGTCTTTAAGAAAATCAAACTTTGTTCAAAGCCAGTGATTGATCTCACACATTTTAGGTGAAAACTCTTTAGTAAAACAGCCAGATCCACGCCGGCCTTTAGTCAAAATCAATTGATTTTTTGTTTATTTTGTTGTGGGAGCTGTAGCTTCTGAGATTTGAACGAAATAAGCTAAATATTAAGGTTTCAAAACAAATATTTGGGCAGCGTCGTTACCTCCCTTCATTTTCTTTTTCCTACTACTTCTGTCTTCTGGTATGTATGTTGCCTTTCTGCAAGAGAGACAGCAATATGAGAGGATGCCCAGTATTCAGATTCCTGTTCAAGGAAACCCATACTCAAAGAACAAAATGCTGAATTAGTTTTCTCAAATTACATTTCATAAAAAATATTCCCAGTTTCAGTTTCAACCTTGCTCATGTCTCTCTGTAAGATATTTGGAATTTGCATACAGATCAATTAGCATATCTATATACTTAATTTTTATTTTTTCCTCATATTCATATAAGAAATTCCATCCAGAACATTAAAATCCACCTACTTTGAATTAATTATAAGGTTTATTGCTTCTTTTTACTTAAAAGTACAAAATATTTCCTGTCATTTCTCTCTAGAGTTATAAAACCCCCCAAAAGGGCTTCCAGTGTTCACCTGAAGCACTCAGTTCTGGAGACCCATTGCTAACACTCACATCCCTTTTACTTGAGAGTCCAAAGGAAAAGCATCTGAGCCTGGTGTCTCCAGAGTGAAATGGGGACATGCATCTCTATGTTGTGGCTAAGAATGCTGCCAAGCATATTTATATTTCAATGTAAATTCAGGCTTAGTTGTCTGTTGAATATACACTCAGAAGATAGTCCTGGCACCCTCCTAAGTATCTTTTTCATTCTTTTAGGCTATAGATAGTGCAGTATAGCACAAACAGATCTGTAAAATAAAAAATTCAGGGTAAGAGTGCCTGCTGTGCATACTGCACATTGGAGGGTATTTCTGTTTGGCTCTACTCCAGCCCCATGGATCAAAAATCTATCAGCAACTGATGCACATTACGTGCACTTTTGGAGAACATCTTCCAGCTTGGTATAAAAAGCATGAAATCTAGTTCATGTGTTCTGACACAGCTCATGAACCAAAGCATAGAAAATAGGCATGTTATTGTATTGGCTTAAAATGCACTTCTGATTAGAAGGACACAAATGTAGGCCTCCCCTTAGGCAGCTGAGGTGTCTAGGTTTGCACCATCCTTCTCAAGTTAGTGGAGTGGAGATATTTTAGAGGGCAGTTGAAATCTTGGAAAGACTGAACTGCAGTTCTAAGAGGCCTCTTTCTTTCACAGTAAATGAGCAGAATTGACTGCTTCAGAAAATCAGCTGAAACTCGGCTTGATGTCAGAGACATTCCTGCGACTTGGAGATGAGATTTTATAAATGAGTAAAAATAAGAGGATAAGACAGCAGGATGGATATTTCAATGCAGAATTGATGGTAACAGTCTGTTTTATCAAACTGCCCTGTAGGACTCTATTCTTGAAGAATGGTTCTCTGCCAGGATCAAGGAATAGCATCTGCTTACAGCTGCAGTTCTCTTTGGAGAGATTTAGAAGCCAATAGAGAGAAATGAAAGGACACCCATGACACCAGATATAAATAATGAGCTGTGTAAATAAAATATTTGTCTTCCTTCTTTGAGTGAAGTTCCAAAAAGTGGATCCTTGCTGTTAGCAAAAATTGAGAAGCGTCAGCAACTCTATTAGCAGGTCCCTTTGTTTGGTGATTTCTTTTTTTAAATGGAAACATTCTGTGACCATAAATTGTTTAAGAAACAGTAGGAAAGATTCTTGGGTTTTGAACAATGCAGTCTATTTAGCCAAACATAGCTAATGTAGTATAGAGACCACAACTGGAAAAAATTGTTAGTCATGCATCAATTAGCCTTGTTTTCAGACTGAACATCATTAGACAGTGAAATCTCCTAAATTAATCTAAGTGGTAAACTAAAAACAGGCCTTGAGATTGTATCTTCAAATAGGACTCAAAGACTCATCTTACAGAGGTTAGGCTGTACCTAAAACAGTCAGGCACTGGAGCCCAGAAGTCCACCTGCATTTTATGTGACAAAAGTCCACTGTGGACAGTAGGATCAGTTTTGGGCATAACATAGTTTGTGTGCTCCACTTGTCCTTGGAAATCATGGCATACCTAAGACATAGAGGTAGACATTTCTTGATGAAGTAGAACAGGAGGGAGCTGGATAAAACACTGAGACCCTGTGATAACACTCTATAGCTTTCCAAATGGTCTCTAAATTCCTGGAATAATTCAGAGAGAAAGGTCCAGAAAACATGTGTCAGCAGTTAGGCATGTTGGTATCCTCAGAAACATGTTAAGAACTGAGTTCAGCAGGAGAATAGTTTTTTTCACCTTCTCAGTAGCAGACCCCACTTGTCATCTTCATTACATTTCCTCTCCATATCCTGATATGGCTCTCTCATTCATCACCACAGCCCAAGTGTTCAATAAGTCCATGGTCTGCTGAGGACCAGAGTTATAGTGTCAATGTTCAGTCTCAACAGCCTTACCTGTGAAGCCTAAGAAGCTGAAGTGGAGGAGGGCCTCAGACTATCATCTCCTCCTAAGTCCCTTCTTTATACTACCTCTTGTCACCATATGCCTCAGTATAAACATTCAACTTTCTTTCAGGTCCTGTCTCAGGCCTCTCCAAACTCATCCATTCAGCTCCCCTCCCTAGTCCAGATCCTGCCCAAACCCAAGCTTAAAGCACTCAAACTCACTTCCTTAAAGAACTCAAACTCTCTAGCCTCTTTATACTCTTTTTTTGGACATCAATATCAGCTAAGTCTTTCTGCTGCCCCTCAACCATCCCTACCTGTCTCATTTTTTAATAAATAATGTGTGTTGTGACGAATTATGCTCTTCCTGGGCCCTCCATTTGTGCCAAGAAAGACACAGATGGTATCACTAATTTGCTTCTCACTGATGAAAAAGACTGCTTCAGAAGAACTAAATTCTGGAGTTTTAAAACACTACATGTACAATTTAGTTTCTAAAAATCTAAAAATCTGCACTATGGATGTGCAGGAGAGGTGAACTGTGTACCTAGAGACCTCTAGCATCTAATTTTAGATATCTCAATAGAAAATTTGCAAATAGGAATTTGCAAAGGTCAACAAAGTAAGAAAAGGCTAAGTAGAGGCTCACACCAGTTCAGGAGGAAGCCTAATTTGACCAGATGAATCACAGTCAGTGAGTCAGAAGCAAAGCAGCAGCAGAAGAAACCAATTCACAGTTTGCATCTTCACAAACTCCATGAAAGTATCCCAGATGATTTGTCTACTGTTCAAATGTTCTCTACCAAAAATTATGTGGTTGTGAAGAGATGTTCAAGGGATGAGGGGAAGAAGCATTGTTTTCTGCAGCTAATGTTGGAGCCAGAAACCAGAGGTGAAGAACTACAGAGTGCTGAAAAAAAAACAACAAAAAAACACTGAGAATATGGCAGCTTGACTTTCGGCCTTTTAGTTGCCAGAATCTAAAAATACAATAGCTGTGCAGTGTGTGAAAGTGAAAAAAAAAAAAAAAAGCTACATAAGACAGATTTTATAGCCACTTTTAAGAGTCTTAGTAGAGTATTTTTAACTTGATAATTTAACTTGCCTGCCTCCCCATGATACTTATAAAAATAAAAGAATACACTCCTTATTTTAGCCAAAAGTACTATATAAACAAAATCCAGGGAATGTATTGAATTAGGATGTTAGACTACAATAATGAGTGAACTTGATTGCATTTCCATTTCACAAAGCAATTCACATTTACTACTAATATGCTAAAACTTGTGCCAGTCAAAATAAGCTTGACTATCACAGCAAGTGAAAATTGTCAAAACACACAACTCAATTCCTCTCTCACTCATATTAATTTTATGCTGGAATAATTTATTTTCTCTTTTTTCCCCCAGAGATATTCTTGACATGACAGCTAACAAGCAAAAGAGACTATTTGGATAGTTCTCCTTATAAACTTTTTGGTTATCAATCTTAGACAATCCATAATGGTCTTGAAGGAAGCACCCAGATGAACAAACTAGGAAAAATATGCAAAGCAGAAGAATATTGGGAGAGTTCCATTTGCCTACTAAATCCACTCCATTTCTAATGCTTTGCTTTCTGCCTGGAGTCCATGAGCCATTATCTTTCCCACTGGTCAGAAAATCACAGTTGGACCACTCCAAGCACAAATAAAAAAAATTAAAATCTGTAGCATGAACTCATGTCATGCTTTTTTTTTTTTTTTTGGCTTGGAGAGACAAAAAGAGAACTGGTTAGTCTTCTCACTCACTCACTTAACAAGAAAAATGAGAGCACAGAGTGCTCTCCCTTTCAAAAAAGTACATGTGTGACCTTTAGTGTTATCCTGGTAACACTAACTGCAGACTCCTGTCCATTCAGGCAGCAGCAGGCATTTTTGTCCTGCGTGGTTAGTCACCCACACAACATCCTTTCTTCCTTTTGTTACTGCTGTATTTTCAGTACAGGCATTGATTCCACTGGCAGACTTTTGGCAAGACTTGAGACCTACAGCTGGTTACACATCAATCACACATCAGTCACAGTATTAACTCATTCTTGCACTGGCTCCATCCCAAGTTTACATCCTCCCCTTTGCAGCAGTTCTCAATATGTTACCTTTACCAACATTTTCTTATTAACCAGAGGTACGCTATCCTGGGGGACTAGAATGTTCTTTACCACATTCTTTACCCTTGAAAACATTTTAATCCAGTTATGGCTTTTCCCACCAGGTTATAACACACCTGTGTGCAGGAAAAAACATGAAGTTTTCAGCAAAAAACGGTAAGGTTCAAATAAACTGATTAGATAAGCTAAAATATACACTGCTCTGACAGTGTGACACCAGATGACAAAGCACTTTAAAACCTGAGATCAGCCTGAGGGACTAGCTAAAGATAACTAAAAAGTGTGGTCATCTTGGACCACTCTTAAAAACGCTGTGCTCGACAAATGGCAACTCAGCCAAGAGATTAGCAAACAATTGCCACAGTCAACAGTCTCTGAACAGAGCTACAGTAACATGCTGACAGCATTTCCTACCATGGGCCTCAGGGAGCAGGACAGTGCACAGCACTCAGTGCGTGGGAATCCTGGCACTGGGCAGCAAGTTCACATCAAAACGGGTCTGGTGCTCACAGTTTGCTAATGTTGAGCAACATTTAAACAATGCCCTTGCAAAAATTATTTTCATTTTGTGGGAATGTTTTTGCAAAGAGGCTTTCTTCTCTTTGTAAACAATTAAGGGGAAAAGTTACACAAGTTTCTGACAATTTTTATTGTCAATCTCCATTTTTTAATTAAAGCTTTGTTTGTTGTGCTTTGCTTGAATTAGCCTTTACTTTCTTATTCCCACACAGCATTGAGATACAAAACTCTTCACTGGTAAGTGATGCACCACAGAAAAGGCAGGATGTGTTGAAGAGGGAATTCAGGTAATGCAGACAGCTTCAATTTCTCTTTTTGCCTTGCAGATTACATGTCTAAAAAGGAAGGAACTAGTAACTGCAAACTGATTTAAGTAATAAATGAGGTCTAAGGGCGAAGCAAAAACACAATTACATACTATGCAAGTTTCATCTTTTATAAACTTAACTGCCTTGTCTGACTTTGTTTTTTGTATGAAATACTACGTCAAGAAATGGACAGATGTTGCACTAGTAAGTAGTTTCTCCAATTAATCACCGCTGGGTTTTTCAAAACACGTAGACATCTTCCCTGCCTGCTAGCAAACTGAAAAATGCTAGGCTCTTCCTTCTATGACAAAATAACAACTTTCACTCATTTTCAATGTCCCAGAGAGAAAAACTGATAATAAAGCCAATTTGCTCCCAACAAAGTATTTTTATTGTGTCTCCCATCATACTATTCAGCACCATTTAAGAAGATGCTGTTTCACTGATTTGAGTAGGGATGGAGCAGTGTGAGAGAGCTAACAAGAGAGCTGATAAAAAAAGCAATTGCACATTTATTATGTTTTTCTGGGTCAAGTCACATTCACAAAGTAAAAAGTGAAGTAAGAAGATTGAGACTGACAAAAAAATAACTGACTCTTTTTTTGGGTGGGAGATATGGGCAAAGAACTGCCAGCTTCTCACAACACAGTGAAAGCTGAGTCTGGCCCACAGCAATGATTCTCATCCTCCTCTGCCTTGGGGTTTGAGCACTAACCTGCAGTTAGACAGGTGGTGGCATCGTGTTGCCTGTCACAGTGAATGGTCTCTTTCACTGGTGGAAAAGGTGCTGTTTTCCTTTGTGCTTCTCCCTGCCATTGTCGGACTATCATATGTCAGAGGTTTTGTTTCTTTGGCCTGAGTCACTCACATGGTTTACACTTCGCTGTCCTTTACAAAGTAGTTTCTTTGAAATGCATTAGTAGAATGATTTCGATATTCAGACTGTTATTTCTTTATGAGTAGGTGGCCATGCCCAAATCTGGCTTCATTCTTTAGGGAGTTTTGGAAGGGAAAGGTTATGGTACTAGGACTCACAAGAAAACAATGTATTTTCCCCCGTCCCCCTGACTCAGGAACTCAACAGGACAAAAAAACTCACCAGAATCTGGACAGCTGAAGGACGGGGTGGTATCACTGGTAGGTTGCCAGCAATACCAGGATATCTGGCTCTCCAGCAATCCCCCACAGAAGGCTGAGAGGGAACTGCCAACCTTGGAGCCTGCTGGCCAGGCTCTCCATTCTGGGACATGATTTCCAGACCTTGGACCTGCCTGGCTTTGTGAGCACTGAAATGCCAGTGTTTGTGCTGGTTTTAAGAGCTCCTTGAAAAGCCAGAAGTAAAATAGTGTTTGACTTTTTGAAGGCGAAGACTTCTTTATGCCTTTGTTTTGTTTGCTTGGTTGTTTTTTTAATGGGGCTCAGAGAGTGTAAAAGAACATACTATCTTTTTAAATAAAGTTATTTTTTATTTTTCATTTTGAACATTCCTAGGGAATAGGAATTCTAGTTTCTAGGCAGCTCTAACCATCTCAAAGTATATGCCTTATCTTTAAAATTCTATGTTTTGTTCTTAAAACAGTAAATTCTGAATAAAAACTCATAAGCAGAAACCTGAACGTGGTGAAATACAAAACATTGCAACAGATAGAACATATGTTCATATCTAATGAATTCCAGATTTACTCATGACCCTATTTTACACAGATCTTGAGCAGTGTAAATATTTGACTTATGGATGTGTATCTAAGGTTACTAAACAGAGCATTTCATGCATTGACAATGCCTTTGGGAGAAATAAAAAAAAACAAGAAAGGCTTGTAAGTCAAAATTAATCAATATGCTTTCAGGAAAACACTTCTTATCCTTAGAAATTAGTTTTAAAAAAAGACTGATTTCTGAACTGAGAGGGCTATTTTGAGTATTTTGAGCCTTATCTCTACCTTACCCCAGGAGAAAACAAAACTAGGAGAAACTCAAGTTCTCTATGCATGAAATAGCATTTGGAAGATTACCATGTCCATTCTCTTTTGTTTCTCCATCCTGTTCATCTCACTGAACATACAAACACAAATATTTCTTTTCAAATGCATATTCAGTGTTTGATCTTAGAAAGACTTTTCTTAGAACAAAGTATTATCAGATGCCAAGTCAGGAAATAAGATACAATAAAAGTGAATCATTCTTGTCCTGGTCTCAGAACATGAGTAAAATAAAAAATAAAACTTGAAATTGGCAGGTATGTTTGGCTTTAAAATATCTAAACTCTCCAGCACTTATCCAGTGCAGAGTGGTATTATTTTATATGTGATATCAACATAGTAAAACATTGCACTATAGATTCCTTGAGAAACTTAATTCTTAATGGTTGCCTCTATATTTTGTTCTCAGACTGATTATTTAAGTCCCTCATAGGTTCAAAGAATCTGTATTGCAGAGCTATGATCTGTGCTATTCAGAGAGGAATGAAAAGGTTCAAACCCATGTCTATTTATTTCTTAGTGTCTTAATTTGTAGTGAAAACAAGAGAAAATGGCAGAGATCCCTAAGATCTTCCCAAAGTCACACACAACATTACTTGCCTGCACTCAGCCTCCCTGAATTTCACCAGCCTCTATCCAACCCTCTCACCCAGACTCTCTTAATGGCCTCTCCACAGTCTCCTTTCCTCCCTGGGGTCAATCAATACCCTTATATCCCCCTACTTTCCCTCCCTTTCACCGCAACAGCCCCAAGTTTGCTGCTGGAAGGTCCCTGGTATTTGCACTGATGGAACATCCTATAAGGGGCACTGCCCAAACCTGTGCCAGCCAAACAGCTGCAGCTGTGCAGGCACATTGCCTGTCACACAGGCACATCTTCCCCCTGATCTCCAAGGCTTTGTAAAGTGTCCACTGTACATTTATAGCAGGTCCTAGTAATGGTACAGGCTTTAATATCCACCTGGTTTTCCTTGCCTTTCTTGGGAATTTATGAGTAAGGTATTGAGAACTTGTTACCTAATTCTTTGTGATCTTGCTCACTAGATTTTTGATTTATACAAGAAGCTTAACTAAAAGGGTAGCTCTTAAAGTCAATTAAATTAGGGTGTCTTTTCTTGCAGGGACACTTTCAGATTGATCTCAGCCTGTTTCATATTGATTTTTTACTTTCAGAACTCAATCAGCATTGCTAGCTCCAAATGAGCTCAAGCATGTCTGCCTGAGGCTTTGTGAGGATGTAACATGCAAGGGGGAAGAAAAGCACTGACAAAATGAGAAGCTGCACTGCTGTTTCCAGAGCAAACAAGCATCCTGAAGCGTGGGGCTCCATCACCTGGAGCTCCATTAACTCCTGCTGAGTAAATAAGTGCCTGGCACAGAGACAGAGTGCTTTCTGAGCCTATTTATTAGAATTTGGTTTTGAGGGAAGGAGAGAGGGGCTGTGAATCTGAACTCCAATGGTAACTAAATAAATCTAAATATAGATTTATTTCTAAGGGGCAAGGAGAAATATACTTCCTCCACTGGATGGTCAAGGTTTAAGCATTAAGTTTGTGTCTGTGGACTGTGCTAGAAATATCTTTCTTATTTTATTTCCTCACCCCCTCTAAAGCTCTTTAACATAAAAGCTCAATGAGCATGAAGGCATCTTGTACAGACATTTAAGAAACCAGTCACTGATAACACAATGGATAGAATTTAAAAGTAGGGACTGTTCTCTGTCCTGTAATCACACAGCACACAGTTTTGGTGTCACAGCAAACAGCATGAGGCAGAGTTTCCAAATCCTTTAGTACTTCAGGAAGGTTAGGCAAGGGCTCTGCAGTGCTTTTTAACTCTTTAGTGCTTTCACCTCCTAAAACAGCAGTCCAGCATTGCAAATTAAGGTAAGCAACAGAAGGGAAAACAAAGCCAGCTCCATTTGGCATTTTAGGTAGTGGGAGAAATCAATGCCACATCCTCAGACTCTGGGCAGTGGTCTGTGATGGTGCTGGTCTAGGTGTTTCGGAGGAGAGAGAAGTGGTATCAGGCAGATAGGTGCTCCAGTACCCTTGTGTGACAAGCCAGACAGGACAGAAATTATAAAAATCCAAGTTCACACCCTAAGGGTTAATTAGCTATTTACTCTTTGCATTAAAAGTCGTGAAAATTAAAGGGTCAAAAGGAACTGCAGTGATTCCAAGCTTCCAATCATTGCAGTAATATGTTTGTTTGGGTTCTGTGATCATTTGGATTTAATGAGAACATTTCTATGAAAGACACAATTCAGTCATGGGGCAGCATGCTAAGCCAGCCTGACCTGGAAACATCAGTCGTTTATACTTCTGCTCATTCCCAGTACATCCACAGGCAAGCTACTGTTAAGGCTTTTCATGAGTTTGTATTTACTCTGCACTGCAGCTCGAACATGGTCTGGACCATTTTTTAGAAACGATGGCATAGACACTCATTCCATTCTGAAGTCAGTCATCATGGTTGCCTAAAATGTTCTTCTGTCAAAATAGCCACTTGAGTTAGAGCCATGCTTTCCACTTCACCCTGTTGCCAGCATGAGTGAAGAGGCCCAATGGATTTCTCTCCAAGTGAGGAGCTCTTGCACCACATTGCTGCCCCTTTCACACAGCAGAGGCAGAAGAAATCTGCCAGTGGGGATGCAGTTGCTCTCTCCCCTGCCCCCCCCACAATCCCCACCCCAGAAGTCTTGTGGAAAAGACTGTCTCCTGCAAAGTTTGGATCTGTGCAGCTGGCCTGAGATCTGTGCACCCTGAGGATGTACATGTACTGATGGGTCCTTCTGACAGCCAAGTGCTAATTAAGGCAGCCTATAAATTATGATCTCTGGCTTGCTCCAAGGGCAAGTATAAGTCCACTCTGAATGAAAGGGTTGTGTAGCCAGGAAGCCACAAATGGACCAGGAGGCCCAGGACCCTGCATACTGCACCAGGTCATACCTCTTCACCCCTCTGCCAGTAAATCCACCACAGAGGGTCTTGATACAGAGAAAGGTGCAAATTCATCATCAGTCTTCCCTAGAGCATATTAACTAAACAAGTTTTCTTGGAGCCACAGCAACATTAGGGATTCTTTAACTATAGAGTATAGATATGATAATGGAAGCTTTGTGCACTAGCCAGGAGATGTTAGCCAGCAGGTGCCTGGGATGTGAAGCCCATTTCACAAAAGTAAAATGCTTTGAGTCTGACAAGTGTGCCTGATTGTGTCTTTCTATGTCCTTTGAATATTCTAGTTGGTATGTTGGTTAAAGAGAAATGATTAAAAAACATGATTTTATTTAAACATTTTTGGTTTCTGTAGTAAGTAGGCCAGGCTTGTACAGCTAATCTCTAGTGTACTTAAAGTAGCCAAAACCTGCAAAAAACCTCCACAAAATAGAGCAACCAGGAGCTTCAAATCTCAACATCCACCACTGGATTCCATCTGAGAGTGAGACCTGGGAATGCACCTTGCTATTCCCCATATCTTGGTTGTAATAGGAAGAAAGACTAAATAAAGGAGGAGTCTGAAGCATATGCCAGCAAATCCCCCCTGCTGAGATGCTCCTCAGACTACTGCAGATATAGGGTGGTATGTACTTGGTGTTGGGACCCTGATTCTGCACCAATGCCTCACTCTACTAGAAACTGTCACTGACACCAGATAGATTTGTCCTATCCACTCACCACAGAAGTTCATTCTGCATCTCCTAGAGTCCTTGAAGCAACACTATGTCTTAGTAAAGGCTAATACTCAGCTGCAATGAGCCAATTTTTCCAGGATAATATTCTGCAGAATCCACTGCCTGATTAGCTCTCTGCATTGCCTTACAAATGTGAATGCCAAGTGTGGGAGAAGCGAGAAGAAGTTGTGGTCATCCTTTTGATGAAGTTGTAGTCATTCTTTTGATTTCTGTATAAAAATGACTCGGAAAATGTAGGTTTCATCTAGATGTAGTGAAATCAAACCCCAAATTTACATATTGCACCACCACACTCAGTGAAATTGTGTATGAATGTAAAGAGTATTCTTAGTTGGAAGGGACCCACAAGGATCATCAAGTCCAACTCTTAAGTAAATGACCTGTACAGGGATTAAACTCACAACCTCAATATAAATATTCTATTTTCAAAAACATCATTGTTCCCAGAATTAAAATTGTTTCAAGAACCTTGAGGTGCACAGGGCTGTAAGCAGGTGCCTACTAGGATTATCCTCTAGGAGTCATGATTTCCCTCTGTGTCACCATCACATCTGATACTTTTATTTACACTTTTAAAGGAATAAATGTGTTGCTAAAAATTGGCTTTTAGTAGCAGATGAAAATTAAAGGACTCATATTCTCACAAATAGTTCTGAAAGTGAAGTGTTTGCTCCAAGTGAAAATCTGCATTGGTACCACATTGAATAGGCAGCTGACTGCCTCTGAAACAAGTTGAGTCACTCAGGAAACCCCACATCACTCTTAAGTCTTAGGAAATGCTTTTCCAATGCAACTTCCTAGAAAGTGTTGTGTAAAATAACTGCTTGCAAACAGATCAAATGTAATGTTAAGGCACTGACATCAGTCTGAGCCATGTAACTCCTAAAACAAGTGCTGAAAGGGGACAGTTGCTAGTGTTGGCATTAAAGAGAGACTTTTTATTGAGGCTGCATTGAGGGTCTCTTGAACCTCATAAGTGGTAGGTAAGCATTTTTGGGAGTGAAGGACACCATGCCACGGCAACTGCCTTTTTAAACATATCTTTCTTTCTATTTCTATTGTAGAGTGAAGTCTGCAAAATCTGTGCAGATTTGGAGGAAGAAAAACCTGTGTACATCCTAAAAAAGCTCCTACGATTAATATGTTTCTTGGCATTTTCTTTTTATAGCTGAATCAGTGGTTTAATTAATCTGTAATCTGGAGAAAGCAGGAGAAGCCCTGAAAGTGTATTTTAATGAAGGCAAGCAGCTAAATCTCTACAAAGAGAACCTGAGAGGGAATATGGAGAAAAAAAATCATGACTGAATATGATCTTGCTGAACTCATTCACAGGACACAGAATGAAAGAACATTGGCAACACTATGGGATGGAAAAGGAATCCGGGATGGATGTGCTGAGTGGTCCTGCTCTGATTTCAGCAGCTACAGCAGGACAGACAAAGCTCTAAGAAACTTTGTAAGTGAGTGAGTTCTCAGAGATAAAGCTAATGAGACAAGGACAATAGACCAGCTGAGAAAAACTGATGATGTTACTAAAGATGCATCAGAATGGGGGTACTGCTTTATTACTGTGAAACCACATTGATAAGCAAATTAATTTTTTCCTCCTTACCCCTGTTTAAAAATAAAAAATACTTTAATATTCCTTGGAAGGTAACTTATTCCAGAGCAAACCTATAAAATTCCAGACTAATGGTTTCATTCCATGACAGTTATCTGAGAATCAATATGATTTTAAGAGATCCACAAACAACAACTAAGAAAGCAAGGCTACAGCTAGCATACTTAAATTCACACTGCAGGAATCTACAGTAGGGCTTGAAAACATTTAGGGGCATGCAATAAAGTTTGAAAAACACAGTTGTTAAGAGCATACAGCCCTGGGTTGTAGGGTTCCCAAGAGTGCTGCTGGCAATCTGCCACAGACATCTCCACAGAAGCCTGGCTCACACAGGTAACACAAGCTGACATTCTACAGAGCTACTTTTTTTTTTTTTTTCCTTGGCAAGCATTAGCCTGAGCCGCTTTGGGAAGGAGCTAAAATATAAAATCTGTATGGCAGGTATCAATATGAGCTTTCTATATTTCATCTTTTCTAGAGAGCTTCTGATTAATAATATGATATAGAAAACAAAGAGCTGCTTTTCTTTGAGTCTTATCCAATACCTTGCTTACCCTGCACCCCTGCAGAGCAGGCTCCTTCTCTTGCTGTGAGCCTTTCTAGCAATGCTGTTATGGAGCTTCGCTCACCGCAAGACTGTCTGCAGAAGACAGATGCATAAATGTGCACACTCTTATGATTTTAAGTATTCCCTTTTTGAGGAGTATTGCTAACTCTTGAAAAATGCTTGCTGCTTCTTTTTCTTTCTTTTCTGAAACCATCACAAATATAGTAGCAGAGGGGACAAACTCTTGGCAGGGAGAAAGCAGAGGAAGCCTCTCTCTTCCCCTTGTGAATTCCAAGTCCTAAAAAACTAGAAAGTGTTAAATATGTTAATATGTTTAACCACAGTACAAAGTAGTTTGTATTTTAAATTAATTCCAGTTGATTTCTTGTGTTTTATACTTTTTTTCCCTGGGTAGGCACAGTAATTATCAGATGCTCCAAGGCAGGAAGTGCATATTTTCTATAGGCCAACATTCAACATTCGTTCATTTTCCCCTCACTTCATGCCACTTTTGTCCACTAAGAAATTTTTACTTAAGCATTTTTTTAGCTGAGAAACCTGTTCTTAGGCATAAATGTGAAAATAATTTGTAACTCCTAGTGAAGGGGTCTTGACCTAGCTAGAGGAAAAGGCAGTGATGTGATGTGTCCAGAATCTAGTCTCTGCTCTTAATTACACTTTTGGCCATATATGCATCACAAGACAGAGATATTTTTAAGGAACTGTAGTTTTCCCTACTCCCAGCACCTTATACTATGCGTGGAATTGGAATATGTGCAACTGATACAGTAAAATCCTTACATTTTGAGCTGTTAATGCATTTTTGCTTTAAATAAACACTCTGTACAGTGAGTTTAAACACTTATTCAACTGTTCAGTTAAACTCTAGGATCATAAGACTGTACTGTCCAAGTGTTTCACAGGTGTTATCCCCTCAGGGAGGAAATCATGCATTTCCAGCCCTGGAAAGCAAAGGATGAAAGTGGAGCAGGAACATCACTCTGTGTGGACTGGCCTAAGAGCACTTAGCTAAGGTGGAGCAATCACTGGAGCCAAGGTGAAGCTGAGCCAAGGCAACCATGGTTTCAGTGAGATTTAGAAGCATTTAATTCCATACAGCACTAGCATGTAAACAGAGAAGTTGAAATCAAAAGGAGGCATCTGAAAGAGGTAGAATGAAGGAAAAAGAGACTGTAGTCTGAAATAGATCTGTCTTCCCACTTTCAGAATACAGTCTGAAATACTGAATGATGTGTGTGACAGATGGATGAGCTGTGGTAGAAAAATGTTTTTGGTTGCAGAGGTGCTGAATTCAACACAATATTTGCTTTCTAGTCAAGTGCAGTTCTACTTTGATGAAATAAGGGATGGATCTCTTACAATAGTAATGAACAAAGAGATCCATTTTTACTGCTGCCCACTGTAGAGTTATTGCTCTTCATTATATGTATATTTGGGAGAGCAGACAGTAAAATAAAAAGTAGTGTAACTTATATAACCAGTGTAAATATAAAAATGCTGGGGTTTAAATTGCCTTGTGTTTCTTTATTCAGTTTGCACTTACACAGTATTAGTACAAAATGTTTTCAAGAAAAACTGTCCCTTTGCTTGCATCACTGGTATCTCTTCATACCTTGTCTTGAACATAAAGACATATCTATCTTCAGATGAGGAAGAAGGCACTGAAATTGAACTCTTGAAATGAAATGTTGACATACAGGATAAGTAGATATTTCACTCATTCCTATGGAACATGTCTGTATCAAGATTGTAACGTGATTGAACTAGGTCTTGGAGACATCTGGTTGAAAAAAAATTGTATTGGCTAGGAATCCAATGTTAACATATACAAGAAGAAAGAGTGGATGATAAAAAGGATGATAAAAATATTTCTTTCCATGACAGAACCAAAGTCCCAATTCCAGGAAGTAGAATAAGTTTTTCAAAGGGAGTAAGAATTAGAATTTTATTCATCTATTTAAGCTGGAGCTGCTCCATTTTAAGCTTCTGCTCTCAGCAGCTCTGCAAGACATAGAGTGCTAAGTTTTGTGGCCTCATCTAATCCAGCACATGAAGAGCTTTATGAAGCAACACTATGAAACTCAATAGGGAGGACCTCCTCTAGGCAAATAGCAGAGCCTTACTCCTCAAGATTATAATGAAAATACAGATGGAAAAAAAAAAAGAAAATTACCCAGACAGATTTGCTGTGGGTGATGCTCAGTCCCTGGCAATTTCTCTGTGTTTCAAAGGCTTGAGGAGGACCAGAGGCTCAAGACCTCCTACTGTGAGTACCCTGACATGGTATTTCCCTTCCTTTAATTACACCAATATCCCTACTAGACATGAAGGAAAGTTGTTCTGGAGTTCATGGTCTTCAATGTGCACTACAGACACCTCAAGTGATATCTGTAGTGCTGGTGCCTCTTGAGATGTCTCACTGAATTCCTGTCTAGTTATTGCAATCCCCACTAAGACCCCAGCTTTGGCTCTGGCCCCTGTGAAAAGCAAGGCTTTGTAGGATGTTCAGCAATCTCCACAGCTAATTTGGCTACAAATCACCCAAAGGCATTCCTTTTCCAGATGAAGAACATTCTGGATACTTCATTTAAGCAGAGAAATGGTTGGAAGAAGTGGTTGCTTTCTAGAATTTTGTTGTTCATTCAAATTTTAGAAAGTAAATAAAGAAAATACAGTCTTTTGATGCATTATTCAGTTGGCATGCCGTGCTGAGAAAATATGGTTTCTATCGGTCAGGAATTTCTTCTTGGAAAAAAAACTGTACAGATTCAGAGCAATGTTCTGTTGATTTGACTACATTAATGGAATATTTTAAAGCATTTTTAAAATATTTAATCAACAGTCAGAATACGAAGGCATTCTTGGCCACACAACCTGAAAATTTACTCAATAAGACCTTTGAACTAGAAAACAAGTGGACTTTGGATTGAGTTATTTCCTTCAAGATTCATATTCATTCTAAGAAAATAAGTTCTGAGCAATTATGTAAATTTTTGACTCAGCTGAGCAATGAAGTGAAATTGAAGGTTTAGTGCTTATGCACTTTCTTTGGGAGGAATATATTTTGGCTGTTCAGGCAAGGATCTGAAATACAGTATATAGAGAGGAAAAGCAGGTACTGTTCATATTCCAGAAAAGACAGCTGGAAATCATTTCAGATTTAGAACTACTGGCATGCACAGTGAATCCATTAGGTATTCCTGTTAGTCAGCACATTCTGACAATCATCCCTACACAATAAATTTGGAAAAATAAATGATAAAGACCTGCTGAAGGAGCAAAATAAAAAAAAACTTACAGTTGTCTATATAATATTTCTGAGAGCTTATGATTCCAAAAGTCTTTTCAAACATCTGAGGAGACTCAAGAAAACTGAGTTAGAAAATTGTTATTTTGTCACTCCATAAAAAAGTGTTTTGGAACGGAAAAAAAAATCAGCAATGCATTCAACTGTATAGCTTAGTCTGGTGTCAGTTGCAAGGAAGCTGGAAGAGAATAAAAAGGGACAAGTGAAAAGTAATATGGATGTTTTGCTTTAAATAAAAGGAAACTAAGCCAATTACTGATCAAGACATTATAAGGCCCAAAAGGGGCTCCAGGCTTCTCCTGGTTTCTGTAATTGCTCAGTGGTGCCTCTTCCTCAGTGAAGACTTCAGTAGCTTTCTTTCACTTGTTGTTTTTGGCACTATTTTTTTCCTTTCCAGTGCTAGCCTAAGCAATGCAGGCTGGAGCAACTGTGTTCACATGCCTGTGTTTCTGCACTCTCTGGACATCACTTTTTAGGGGCAGGACCACAGCCTTATACCTTGGGGCAGGAGGACTAGCAAAAGGATCTTTTCCTCCACTTCCCACTCTCCAGGTCAACCAGCACCATGTGTGCTCTCATGCCAAATAACTAGGGGACACAGCCCCTTAATTTCAGACAAAATTTCATCCCCGGTTTCTGTGTTCCAAGATCTACAGTGGGATTGAAAAACTCAGTCTTTTTCTACAAGTATCAATCTCCTGACAGGATAAGATGAGAATGGGAACTGCTTTGGGGAACATTCAGACTGCTCTTCTGACTTTAGAAGCTAAATGCTGGTCTTCAGCTCTATCACAGGGTCCACAATGGTTTTCTCTACTGGTGAGTAAGGGTTACTCTGAAGCATCTTATAGGGAGAAAGCCAAGAAAAAAGCAATGGAGCTTGTTCTTTTGGTGTCTTATTTAGGAAAATTAAAGAAAAATTCAGGTAGAAATTGAGACCTGATTACTTACCTGGTTTATTTTTCTTATAGTGCATTGTGAGACTGTGTAAATGCTCTTGCCTTTGATAGCTGCATTCCTTGCAATTGAATGAACATCACAACTGACATCCAGGAAACGTATTGTTCTTTATAAAATGTTCCACCATGATAATTAAAGCTAATGGTAGCAGGGCTTGTGCATGGGTGCTGTACCTGAAATACACAAGAGGACAGTGTATCTGGGATTTTCAATGCTGTTTCATGCACTTACACTGCTGCCAAAGGCCCTGCAAAGCCAAAATGAGGTTATTCTCATAGCTCCAGAATGATTCTGAAGCTGAGCATTTGCAATGATTACTTTGCACAAGACTTCTGAGCAAAGGTCAGGGTGCTTCTCACTCTTTCTCTCTGCTTCTCACTGCCTTCCCAGGGGCTGCATGCTGATGCCAATTCCCATCCACCTCAAGGCCCAGGCAGCTTGCTCTCCCAGCTGCCTCTGACACAGTGAAATGGACAGTAATGCAGAGGAAGAAAAGGTCATGTAATGTGTCAAAACCTGTAAATCAAGTCAGCCTCACCCTGGGACAGAGCCAGAATTTCAGTCACCCGTGGATAATCAGTATTTGTTCTGTTGTCCAGCACCATGGTTCCAGACTGGGACAGTTTCACAGGTTATGACACTGAAAACATAAGTAGTAATATTTGACTAAAGTGACTTGGTTGCAAAAAATTTGCTTCCAAAGAATATATACTAGAAGAATATTTAGGTGATGAAAATAGTAAAAGAGTAATACTAGATTGAAAAAAAAAATTATTTTGCTGGAAAATAATAAAGACGTTCAGACATCACAAAATAGTGAATTTCAGAATGAAGACTTATTTCTGCATTAAATAGAAAAATATTTATTTTTAAAATATCTAATTGCTACCTTTAAACTTTTTCTAATTTTTATTTTATAATAATTATTAGAAATTGAGTTAGACTTTCTAAATGTTTCAGTTCAGTCAAATCTGCAAATTTTATTAGTAAACAAAAAGCTGGATAGGATGTCTTGATGACAGCTTATGCCTGTCTCTTCTCAAAATACTGGCTGATTGAATAACAAAATATTCAGTTTAAGTACATATCAAGCCCTCAAATTTGAGGCTTCAAAAATTACACTGGAAACTTAGAGGGTATCCTATTTGCAGACCTTTTTTTTTTCTCTTGAAATGGTATAACCTGGAACAACTATTTGATTTTTTCATTTTACTATTTTTTTCCTTTTACTTCTCTCTGCCTTTTTTTTTTCTCCTTTTAAATTACCTCATCTTTTTTGTACTTCAAATCTGAGACTTTTAAGGTTCTTTCTTGGAAGGCTTAGGCCAATTCTTATTTTTATTTAAACCAGGCAAATAAAACTTTGAGAAATTTAATATGAATAAAATCATGCTGGCATCAGCTGAACTGAATTCATAGCATTAGTGGAATGTTGTAACAAAGTTTAGGGGATTTGAATTTCATCTGAACAGCCTCTAGCCTTTCAGGTGTCTGTACAGTCTCCCCATTTTTATCACTTTTGCACTAAAATACCTAATAGGAAAGGAAAGGGTCATAGGTTAGAAATAACTAATTAACAGACACTCAAATGTTCATGCCATGGCCTGTTCCAACTACCAGAGACTCCCAAACATTCATTTCCATGTGTCTGTGCTAAGCTGCTCAAACACTAAAACTTGCAAACATTTTCTTCTTCAAGGCCCAGGCTGCACTCCTTCATCTTATATATTCAAATATCAGCAGCTTCTTAGACCCATGTTCTAATGCGTATTTTAAACTTCTTCATTTACGTTGAAATTGACTCCTGCTTGTCACTGGGCATCTTCCCTTTACTGGGGTTCTTACTGATGAGCAGATGAAACACGTGTTGCTAGATTCAGTCTCATAAAAAGGCATCCAAAAGAGAAGTGGTCTCCAAATTGGTTGTGCTGGACCAAGCATATTAATTTGCAGTAGCACCCTCGAAAGAGTAATGATATAGATTGCTAGACCTGTACATGCACACGCACCAAGAAGGGATCTTCTGGTTCCTCAGACTCCATAATCCTGCTCATTCCTGGTGTATGAGCTCTGTTAAACACAGCACTTTCCCAGAAAAAGTCTAATTGCAGTAATTCATTCAACAAGGCCAGACTTGAAGAATGGTTAAATCCAACTTGGTTTATTAACCATCTCCTTATGGTAAATCACATTATCTTAGCTTACAGAGCATAGGTTTAATTTTTTCATAGCTGTTGGGGTTTCTTATTAAATGAAACACAACAAGATTTCCACAAATGATAGGCACAAAGATTGTTTCTTAATTCTAATTAAGAACAATCTAACCGAAAAATCCATTTAAACAAAATCAGCTCCATTTTATATGCATATTAGTTTGATCTATTCCATTTCTGTTGAGTGTAGGACTTGAAGAGTGTATAAAAATCTTCATGGTTTTGTAGAAAGATGGAAATTGCTTATTACCAGAAAAATTAGCAATCGCAGAGATGGGAAACAACATTTTAAATGCAAATTTTTGCATACCTAACAGCAATATAGTTGAGTCAATGAAAATATGTTTTTTGTCTCATCCCTTTCATCCCTAAATACTTTAGTTAGCCATAGTACATCAGTGGAGCATATATGAATTTAATTTCCTTATTTAAATACATACTGGCTTTAGAGCAATATTCCAGCTCTTTGCCTGCACTCTCCACATCTGAAAAATAGACAAGACAACAGTACTAAGAAATCATGAACTGGTAACGAGTCTGTAGATAGTAGCTGCATTTGCTGTACAAGGTGAACAGCTTGCAATTCAGATAAACTCCATGCAAAGATTGTGTGCAGCTGACCAAGTGAATTGACAAAAATCTTTAGATGTTTTCTACAAAATGACAGGACATTCTACAAAGTTTTGTTTACCATTGACCTAGTCCTTACAAGACAAAATTATTGGATGTTCTTGTATGGTATGGGTTATTCCAAGCAATATTTACTTTATTAATCCTGACTTTCACTGCTTGAACCCCTTGAACTTTGAATTTCTGCTGTAGTAGATGAATTATGATCAACCACCTACCCCAAACAACAAAGCACTGTGGTGTGCTCAGGAAATAGAGGGTAAAATTATGAAAAAAAATGAATCTTCAGGAAATACAGAAGCGTCCAGGACATACCTGGAAAAAAACTGACTATGGATTCCATCAGCTGTGGGGATGGCAAACTAGGCATCAACAGCTCAAGCTGATCAGTCAAAATGCTAATGGAGTATTTTCCTAGGTAATCGTATCACCGAGGAAACCTGGGTGTGAATGCTGGGATCTTCCCAGCAGTTCCTGATGACTTTGGTGGGGAACTTGCAGCCCTGCATCCAGATCCAGGACCATCGTGGGGGTCAGAGAAAGGGAAACCTCTTGTGCCTGTGCCAGGATGAAATTCAGGATGGCAAGAGCCACCATACTGACCTGCACAGCCTCCCTCTGGGACTGTGCCATCTCACATGCAGAACAAGGATCTTGTGGAAGAAACTATTATGCTGAATTGCCCAATTTCTCTCCCTTATTGCACTCTCTTTCCCACAAGTCAGGGAAGGTCTGTGATCCCTGTATCTGTGAATAAAGTGTTCTGATACCCAAATCCACAATATGGAACAGAAGAAATATATTACCTACCTGGAGAATTCAGACTTTCCACTGACAACACTTCATAATCATTAGGCCAAGAACCACTTAATGAGAAGTGATAAACCATAATGGCAACACATTTGTTGCAGTTCTTTGTGATGTTGGCAGGCCCTGATGATGAGGTGAAGGAAGAGCCATTCTTTGCTTCTAATGAGTCTCTCTCCTAGGCCAGGAAAAGATTTGTCACATCAAGCTGGCATACTTGAGGTTAAGAAGTGCAGGTAAGGATTGTACATTCTTGACCTTACATGTCTTGTTGAGGTTTGTGTGATAACAAATATGTTGTTTCATTTATATCATACACTGTAACCCAAAGAAAGAGAAAAATCCTCAGGCTGCACAGGTTCCTATATACTCCTTGAAGAACTGAAAGAAAAAAATATGAGATGACTACACTTGCTAGCAGAAGTAATTTTGGTCTAGTACTGGGGATGGCAGAAGGAACACATGAAAAACCAAATGAGGTGACAGACTTTCTGCCAACACATTGTCACCAGCTGCAGGCCAAACTGAACCAGCTTGCTCTCAGTTCCAGGCAGTGAAACACTTTCTTACTACATTGCTGTCTCTGCATAGCTGTAACTTACCTAATGCTATTACTATTCAGATTTTGATCTTTTCTCCCTTGCTAACTCTACAATGGGTAGACCAAGGAAAAACAAGGAAGAGATCCATAAATAAGTAATTTGTTGCAGTTTCATCTTTGTGATCACACATGACTTTGCTTAGTTGTCATCACTAAATACAGATAGGAGAAAATTGGACCAGTATAACTCAAATCAGCCTTTATATTTGTAAAATTGTTTGGGTTCATTCTCTTATCTGAGAATGACTGGCTCAACTTTGATTCAGTTTAATCTGTGACTAAAAGATTTATAGTAAATCCAAAAAAATATTGCTGATTCTCTGAAATAGGATGCAAAAGCAGATTAATTTTTCTGCATTGCTTTAACTTCACAATATAAATTTACACCTAAATTTATATTGATGTTATGTTCTCAAGCAGCAAAGTCTTTTGGGACTTCTCTCTTTCTCTCCCATCTGTTTTCTTTTTTCTTGTCAAGGTTAATGGCATGATTACCCAAACATAGTGATTTATTCATCCCTTATTATTCCAAGGAAGTTGTTAACAAGTCATGGATTGGGTGTTAGGTTATTTAAGGCTATTAATAAGACATGCAAATACTCAAGCATATACCTGTGACTGACATAGAACTGCACTAGTAAAACACATACATTTTAAAGTTTTCCCTGGCTTAAACTGCATGGGTAGCATGGCTAAAGGAGTTGTCCTCATCCATTAAGGTCTTCATTGCACAGAAATTCTGCTAACTCTTTCTGACTTTTTAATTTCTCTTCAAAGGGTGCTGGCAGCATGCTGGGCACACCAGGCAGACTCAGCACAAACCAGAGCAGATCAGTTATCAAGCAAGCAACATTATTCCTCAGGAGAAAGCTAATGTCCTGACTGAAGAGGTCATGAAGGGAGGTTGTTTTGTTTGGAAACAGTGAGCTCTTTGGCAAAAATGGAAGGAGAGTCCAAAATAAATTCCCTGAGGTAGAAGCTGTGGAATTAAGGAAGTGGCAGCGTTTGCACAGGAGAACTGAGAATGAGGGCACTTCATAAGTAGGATTTTCTTCAGTCTCCTTTTTGCTCTAGGAAAAAGACAGCAGAGGAGTTAGTAGGGAACAAGGAGTTGACTGCCACCAAGCACAAGTGAGGAGATTTAGACACAGGGAGGGGATTCGCAGAAGTCATTGCAAAAAACCAACCCAAACTTTTTAAATTAGTAAGCTACACTGAGGTGTGGGCCTTGTACCTTCCTTTTTGGTGTAAGAGACACCAGTTGGCTAACTTAGAATGATCGAATGGCCTTGGCTGGATAGGACCTTAAAAATCCTCTAGTTTCAACCACTCTGCCATGGGCAGGGACACCTTTCACTAGACCAGGTTGCTCAGACCTCCATCCATACTGGCCTTGAACACAACAGGCACCCACAACTTCCCTGAATGAACAACTTCAATCTGAATAGTTTGGAAGCCAGCAGCCAGGACGAAGTGTTAGTTTTCCCAAAGGAAGGGAAGGCAGCAGTAAACTGGAGCAGCAGGACAGAATCAGTGCTTCTAGAAGCAATTTGAGTAGGGCTTGGTTGGGATATATTTCCTGCACTGGTCAGGCAGAGCTTGTACCTAATAGTGTCAGTCTGGCACCCAACAGCCCTGTCCATGCAGTGCCCTAGTTGGGCATCTAGCAACATATAGATGGGCATGAATAGACTTTTCTCAGAAGATGGAACAAAGCATTGTCTGTTTAATAGCCTCTTCCTTTCAAAAGCATAAGTTACTTCCAGGAAATACTTCAATATAACCCTTACCTCTGATTCTCTAGCCAAGGGGCTGGCATGAAAATAAACATATTGAACATATAAACTCAGTCTGTCTGGATCTTGCATTCAGATCCCAGCCAGACTGCTTTGTTCTACTTTTCCCCAGAAGGAACAAAGAATGTTGCAACTAAAGGAGATGAGAACATTTAATTTTATATAAGTTCATTCAGCCCTGTGGGTTAATGCTGGGTGCCAGTTTTAGGAGCATGAGAAAAATATTTTGTTTTTGCAGAGAGCCTGCAAAACTGTTGATTTTATCTAAACATCAGAATTAGTAGTCCTGAACTGGTGAGTTTAAAAAGTATCATTCTATTTCAGTCTTGAACCTCTCTAATAGGGAAGTGCAATACCCTGTGGCTTGCTTCGCTAGATCCAAGCCATATGCTCTGAACTGAAGTCAGCAGAAGGCCACTAACCCAGCTGCATTAAACTGGCCTAGAACCACCTAAGAACCTGGCCAAAGGTCATGTGGCCATAAATTTGTTTCCAAAATGAGAGCAGGTTGGACAGCATCAAGAGGTCATTTATTTTATCCAGTGACCCCAAGGCATTATGAGACATATCTAAATTTCTCAGAGCTGTTTGTCCAGAATGTCTGCTCGCTTGTTGAGGTAAGGTACACTGCAGACCTTTTGTCCTAGAGGCAGCTGAACATGCAAAATTAGATTTTCAAATCAAAGTCATTACTACCCCTTTAGAAGTCAGACTGAAAGGGGGTAGGTCTTGCATAGAAGCAATACCCACGACAGTACCAAAATCACATGTAGATGTATAATGTAGCATACATGCTAGTTTTATAATTTAAGAGAGAGAATGCTGTGAAACTCAGCTCTGATCAAGCAACACTTTCTGTGTTGTACTCTTCTACAAAAAAAGTTGCTGAACTTTCAGCTGATCTAATCCACTGCTAACCGTATCCTCTTTCCCCAAGCAGATATCCTGCTGTGCATGAATGATTATCAGGCTGGTCCAGGGCCAGGGAGCTGAGCAGCCCTGCTCACCCCAGCAGAGCTGCCTGTCCAGCTCTGGCCCCCACAGCTGTCATGGGGATGTCTGCTTCTTACAGCACCACAGCAGCAAGTGCACATTCAGCCATGCCAGACCTCACAGCACATTCGGCTCAACTGTGCAGCCCTGCAGAGCAACCTCATTCCTCTTCTCTGACTTCATATGCTCTGTTTGGACAAGACCCATTAAAGATCAATGTAAAAAAAGCTATTTTAGAGAACCTGCATAGTGAGACAAGTTATTTTTCAAGACCAAGTATGACAAATATTTTGGAATGTGTTGATTTTGGCGATGTTTTTTGATGCTTGTGTCACACATGTACTTCACACAAGCATCATGATTTTCACCCAGGCTACAAATGTCCATTAATCACAACAACTTTTAATCTCCATCTCTTCATGACTTCAGTAAAGCACTTGTTTCTGTGTTCAAAACTGAGAGCATACAGAAATGCATCTCAATCTTGGCCTTAAGGATCGCACTGGACATGTACCTGGTTTGAAGAGTTGGCTTTAATCTTGGGGTTTGTTTCATTTGTAACCTGAATGAACAGTTCACAGTCTGATGAATAGACTATAAACATATGAGAAAATAGGTGCCAAGGTTCTAGGGAAAGGAAAATAAAAATTTTGTTATAAAAGTATTCCAACATTGCACACTAATTTTAGAGCCAACACTACAAACTCATTCATTGTCACAGATGGAAGAATAACTGATTAAAAATGCCAAATTTCCATCTCAAAATATTCTTGTATTATAAACTCTCAGAATACTGACTCACAAATTTCTGAATATATAATGATGTTCTGAACATTTCTTAATAGAAATCTTCACAAATAAGCTGCCTTATAATAATGAAATATTTAAGACTACTTATTTTTTATTTTTATTTTCAATATCTCTGACTTTGAAATCTCTAGAAAACAACATTAGTTTTAAATGCAATACAAATTCTAATATTCTCTTCCAGACACCTCTAGTAACTTGTCTAAACATCTCTACAAATAGACAATGTGCACATTCCATTTTATTAATTTCCCTACTAGCTAAAGCCCACATTTTTTAGCCTGAACTTTTTTTTTTTACATTGGATTTTTACACAGACAGTTTTTCATGGTACAGAATTTACTCCTTAAACAACATACTCAGAATCTACAAATGAGTCATTACAGAGTAGATAAAGACTGGCCTCTCATTTTCTAAGAATGTGTCTTAACCAGCGGCAAGAGCACAAACCAGATCTCTGCAGCAGAAATGGACATTGGAAGGGTTAGCTATCTATCTCAGCTGTAACTATTACTTGAGAAAAAATAAAAATTAGGTGATAAACTATTTCTCAAATGATAGTGTGCATGCTTTTAATCTCTTTCAGAACAAAGTCAAACAGGTGAGATAAAGTTATCTTCAAGCTCAGCTCAAGCTGTTTGGCTCCATTCAGAAAGAAGAAATCACAGTGCTCACTTGGATCAGTTGCAGCTAAGGAACATTTTAAGAACACTGTCCCTCAGCTGATCCCTAACATATCTCATCTGCAACACCATGTTGACAGCACTAACGTAGAAAGATTAATGAATCACATGAGAATGAAATTTTTGTAAGCCAGACCACCATAGATAGAACCATATTTTACAAGAATAATGTGCTTCATATGTATTCCCTAAGTAGGGCTATAACATGGTAGGTAAAGACAAACTTTTTGACCTGTAATAAACTGCATTTTTCACATGGTTATGTTTTCAGAAAGATATGTTTCATGTTACTTACCAATATTTTCTAATTATGAGGTTTGAGATTTAATGAGATCTTCCTGAGTCTGAGCTATGTAAATTGAGCTTTTATATTTTTTCATATATTTTGTAATCCTGCAATTCTTTAGTGTATAACTCTAAACTCCATGAAGAGTGCTAGCTACTGTCTTCACATTTTGGTCAGACGAAACAATTCCTCTCTACGCCTAGGAATCAAGGACACCTTACTGTCTCAGGCCCTGAGAAATGTAAACAAAAGTGAGTTGGGGAGGTGCAAACTTGGCGTAAATTAATTCATTACCTGAAGATGTAATTGGAAGATTAACTCCCAAAATGCAAATAGACCAAACTTATAAAAGTATGAAAACCCCTGACCTGTCATCCATTTTGGGTGTAGCCCCTGCATGGGCTTCTTCTGCCCTAAATGTACCTGAAGCCTTTCAATAAATATAACTGCTTTTTACTCCCTTAATTTTGTCTGGCTTCTGTTTTTAGGTTGCCCGATAAGGCATCAAATAGGCTTCATTCTGATACAGTACACTTTGAATCAAAGTGCATTTTTGATGCATCAGACAGAAGAGCTTTTAAATTACATTCATTTTTAATATGGTGCAAACCCTTTGCTAACAGCTAATGACAAAGTAACATGGACTGAACTTCTAGCACTGCTTAAGTCAATGGAATTTTGTCATTGAGGTTGATAAGGACAGAATTTAAATTAATTCTTTTATAAATCAATATTAGGCTCTCTTTGCTGTTCTTCTCATTCCAGGTTTCATATAACAGTGATATGTATGTCTGTACATATCTTTATTGTGCTGTGTTGTTTGTTGTGTTTATTGCAAGTCATATCATGAAGTGCATAGCATAAGCATATAGATGAGTTTTATATTCCTCTAAATAAACCATCCACAGCTGGACAATGAATGTTCAAAGCAAATTCCAGGTGGAATACAATAGATTCCTCCCAGACACCACAAGGAAATACTTTGCTTTCTGTGTAAGCATTCTATGCTTTTCAAAAACCATCAAACAAACAATACGCAAAACTGGAAGAGCTCCTGCTCTTCAAGTCCTTAGCTCTTACTATTCCCCTCCATTATATATACAAATTATATATACAAATCTCCTCTATTATATATACAAAATTATATATACAGTCTTTATTGTGCCTCATAGAGACGGCTAGGCTCCAGAGCTGCAGAATCTCAGCACATTCCCTACCACATCTTTGTCAATGTGTGGAAAGTAGGGGGGGAAAGGAATTTTTTAAAGCCTAATTTTCTTTTGTTCCTCACTCTTCTTTGCAGTCTTAATCTCAGGACGACATAAAAACATTTTTATTTTGTATAGGTTACTCTGCTGAAATTTAATGGTCAGACATAGACCAAAAAAACCCCAAAACAACTCAAAACTGGCAGCTGCCTCTACTTAAGGGCACAGTGGTCTCATCCTCCAGAGAGGATAATCACTCAGATTTTGGTGGAGCTGCTCATCTAAATCAGGGATAAGACTAATTTTCACCATCCTCAGCCTGAGATTCCACACATAAAAATCATGTGATGCAGTGTGAGTATTTATAATGTTGATATCTACATCTGAAAGTTAGTGGTCTTAAATTTTCTGTACAGTCACATTTTTAGGATATGAGGCACCTCATCCTACTGCAGGTATCCAAAATATGTCATAGTAATTATGCCCAATAAGTGCCAGTTTCTTACCAGTGATTATAAAGGAAGCCTTAAGTAGCTAGCCAAGATGGACACATCTGCATGTTTGAGGTTCAAATTTCCTGAGACAAATTTGTTTCATGACAAGGGATGGGTGAGGGACCTCACCAAAATTTTCAGGAAGCACATCTAGCAGGAACCTTTGCTGCACTGGCCCTGTCTGTTTCCAGCTGCAGCACAGGGTCATGGCATAGAAAACCCAGATAGCCATCACAACAGCCAAACAGAGGACAGTGGCTCAGGCTGGCCACCACATGCAACAAGCTGATGTTTCATCATTTATTCAAGAGCTGTAGGCACAGTGCTGGGGAGTGGATATGGGAGTCAAGGCAAGAATTATCATCACCAGTGAATGAAACATGATTATCAGGGTGCAAAATAGTTTATTAGTAGTAAAAGATGGAAAATATGCTGCTGGCAAGATGAATAATCTTGCCAGAATCTTCTATTATGAACAAGTGAACAAAAAGAATCTTAAACTATGGAGGGAGAAGCTAAAGATTTCTAGATTGATTAAATAATGTAGAAACTGTAGAATGACAAAGGAATTCAAACTATTTTCAGTGTAAGGCATGGACAAATGATGAAACTCACTTTGCAGCAGAACTAGGAAGTTCAATGCTATCTGAATAAGTACAAATAAATGCAAAGAAAAGTAAGAACCAGATCTAACAAATATGTAAGCGCATGATGAAAGGGGAATTTCTGCACTGCTACTTCAAATATTTAAAGACTAATCATGATGAGCTTGTTTATTAATGAGGAGACAGAGAAGACAGTGGTGAATTTTATACCATAGAGGCAGGAACACAAAAAACATATGAAGATAAATTATGCCAAAGCATAAAAAAAAAAATGAAATAGAATAAAATGAGAGCATCCTTGAAGACAGACCCCCTTGAACTGAGTATTCAGGTCTTGGCTGAGAGAAGTATGCTGCGTTTGGAGGAAACACTATCATCCTCCTTCCAGCATCTGACATTTCTGATGTCAGCAGGTGGCAGACAAGTCAGATAAACATCTTCAGCATGTTTCCTATTCTAGAAATATGCCTTCCTATTTACTCCTTGAATTTTTTACTCCAACTGTTCATCATATTCTAAGAGTTTTCTAGTAAAACTGTGTAGGCACTTATGGTAGAAAGTGAGAGAGAAGCTTTTCGAAGTGTGACACTGAAGTGGATATACTCAGAATGATTTTTTAACATAAAAAGAAAATTCAAATCAAAACACCAGTGTCCTCAAAATGTATTTTAAATTTGTTCATTTGCTAACTGACACCTTGCCCCTTTGCCCTTTGAAATATGTTCAGGAACAATTCCTTCTTTGCATTGTTTTCTATAAACATAAAGCACATGAATTTAGGTAGTGGATTTCTTTGCTGCACACTATAGAAGGACAAAACAGTAGGAGAGTCAGAACCACTATTTTGTGTGGGAGAAAGATGAGTCACTGACATGAGATAAAATTAAATTGGTTCTTACATAAGTTTATCATAACCTTCACTTCTTCAGCATCAAAGCTGATGACTCAGTATTTGTTTTTAAAGGGTGTTCATTGTCGTATAATACCTGACCGTCACCAAAGATGATTTATATGACATCTATGTATATCTACATTTTATAGATCTCTAAGAAGATTGCTGTAATTCCTTCATGACCTGATATAGATAATTATACCTACTGTGATACTGTCTTAGAGCCATCACTCTTTGCAGCTTTGTGATGGAAAATTAATAGTTTCTTCTACAGTCTCTAAAAAATATCTCACTTTATTTTTAAAGCAGAAATAAGGGGGAAAATGGGCAATCTGAGCTATCTACAAGAATTTAGATCTAAATTTCTCTTCCAAGAATAAGAAAAAATGGATCAGAAACATTTTTTCCATAGTTATGGATCAATGTAAAATTTTAAGTCTTAATTATTAAAATCTTGATCAAGAATTCTTGATCAAAGACATGAATTTGGTTAATTATGAACTGATTGTTCCAAATACATTAATATATTTTCTGTCTTACTTAGTCTCAAAGTAGTTTTATTCTAAGGAGGTTACTTTGAAAGTCAGTAAATTCAGAGTTCAGCTCCCTCCTTCTGCTAAAAAAGTATCACTGCTGAAAGTGTGTTGGACGGTACCTTGAGTTTCCACTTCCACAAAAAATTTAGCCAAATCATCAGTATTGCAAAAACTTAAAGGCTGACCCCAAGGCCTACAAAATTGCTTCTCCAGAAATAAAGGCCAACATCCAACAGAGGTTTGTTTCTTTTTATTCTAGGGCAGTACTCAGATTCTGCCTACCTGCTTGTGCACGATGACTCCTGGTGGGAAGTGGCTGACACCTGCCTGCCCTTACCCCTGCAGAGTGAGAGCCTCTCCACTGCCCCTTTGAAGTCTTCATTTCCACTTTGACTAGATCTGCAATTGCATTTGCTTGGACATAGTACTCCACTCTTCTTGAAGCTCCCAGATTCTTTGTGATTGCAGTGGCAGCACAAGCACCGTGACTGGGTCTGTGAGAAAGCCTCCTATTATGGAGAAAGAATAAACTTTTCCACATATAGAAATTTTTGTGGAGAGGCTGTGTGATAAGTAAGTGACCAAAATTCTCTCAGGCACCAATGGACATTAGAAGACTGCAGTCTGATGGCAGCTAACTATATGTCTTCTGGAATGCAGGCTTTTGCTGTGTTCACAGTGCTCAAAAGGCAGAAGGCCCACGTAGTGTAAGATAAAAAAGCACAAAGGACTGGTAAAAATATGTTAAGAGACTGGCAAGAGGTATCTTGAGACTCTCCTGACTAGATCAGTTGATCAGCATAAACATAGCTAACTAACACTTGAGAAGGAAAAAAACAATGCAGTGATTGAAAATTTTTTTTCCCCAAAATAGAATAGATCTACACATAGCTACTGAGGACTAGTAATAGTTCTATATCTATGCCAAGACAACCTTCATGTAGGTTGGGCCCCCTGTCTTTTTTCCTTTTTTTCTGGACTATGTAATGCTGACACTATTTTCTGTTAGCACCATGGAAGGAAAAGTGTATTCTGGAGGAATGTGAGGATTGGTCCAAAGCCCACTAAAGTCAGTGGAACTCTTTCCATTGACTTAAATGGGTTTGCCTCAGACCCTAAATGAAGAAAGATGGATCTTCAAGTTCTGGGCTAAGGAAATAATTCCATTGGGAGTGGCGTGGAAAAAACACATGAAGGTGAGAGAATTTGAAGAAAACAAAAGGATCTGAAAACTTGGCAACAGCAACTGTTTCAGTATTTTTGGAGGTTATAAAAACAGATGGGCTTTCTCTGATGCAAATTCACCTCCCTCTAAGCAGGCTAATTTATTCCTGTGTCAGGAACATATCAAGAACATATGAGACTGATCTCCTGGGTTTCTTCCTTTATTTGTGCTTCACTTCAAAATTGACTGTCACAATGGAAATGACAAAATGTTGTCAACTCCTCCCAGAATGCTGTCTAATTTATGACAAGCAATTTCAAATAAGTGGTTATCCAATTTTCCATTCCTTTCAATTCCATAAGAAGTAAAAATTCCCCAGTGTCCTTAGTGTCCCCATATGGCCTCTCTGGACTGATCATTATCCAAAACTGACTGTTTTATTAGCTGCTGAGATTTCAGATCCCATAATAAATGCCTCAGAAATGCAAGTGGCGCTTCTATGTTAGTGTGCATGAAAAACAGCTTCCAGGTGAATTGGATAAGTGCATATTAGAAAGAATCGATATTTGGGGTAAATGTGGGCATTTAAAACAACACTGATACAGTTTTGAAGAAGATAAATAAAAAACATCAGTTGAACATAATTAAAGCAGAGAGGAAAAACTCTTTTAATTTAGATTAATGCAGAACAGCTGCCTATTAAAATAATGCAGAAAAAAAAGAGCCCAAAAGAATTAAAAATAAAAGGACTGAATGCAAAGAACAAACGTAAGCCAGATCAAGAAAACACATCAAATCAAAACTAAAGCTTTTGAAGGATAGATGCAGTCATGTGTATTCTCATCTTGAAGAAGCAAATGCAAAAGAACAGCCAATGTTATTGGCTCCTACAGGAACCTACAAAATTTTGCAACTGGACTCTTAAGAGAGCCCTGCTTTTCAAATAGCATGGCTGTAGATGTATACTGTGGAAGAGAGTTGGATACAAAAGCATTTGCTGAATTCCAAATTTTTTCTCCTGGTATAGATTAAGTGTGCTGCAAAGACAGAGCAGGCATGCCAACTAGCAGTCCTTTACAGTGTGCTTCATCTCTTAATTTAAGGAGGACTTTCTGCCTCAAAAGACTTAACCATGAGGCAGGAGCAAGTGAAAAATTGCTCCCTTCTGCCATCAGCACTGAGTAGTATGAACACATATAATTGCTTTCACAGATTGGATTTCTTTTATTTTTATATTTTGAAATATTCCCATTTTATATATTAAATATTTTCAAAGGGAGGAGGTCAGAAGGAAAATATTTACATTAGGTTCCAAAATGTATAGTTTTATCAGTCATTAATAAAATGAGATAAATATTGCTCAAAGTTCTTATTTTACCTAGAGAAAAAGCATATTTTGGCCCTCTGTGTTATTCTTCCCATGATACCTCTCTAACATGAAGTACCTTTAAGTATCAAGGACATCAAAAATGCAAGGAACATCCTTGCCTTTGCCAGGACTGATTTACCCTTTGCTGGATATTCTGAAGGAAAGGTAATGCATGGATTTGCTTTCCCAATGTAATATAAATCTTATGTTTGTGCTCAAGATGTCAGGTGAGTTTCTGTGCTAGTCTTGTTTTACTGATGACTTATTCTTGAGTTTGGACTGTATAGTTTAATAAACTTCTCTTTAAAGCTCTTTCACTTCATAAAACTCAAAATTCACCCGAAAATCTCCTCAGTTTCCCTCAAGATTTAATTCTGAGTTTCTCAAATTCTTCAGATACCTGCTTCCACATGCAACTGAGAGAGAAAACTTAGCTTTTCAACATTCACTTGTCCTGTCACACATCACTTTAAATGTGTGAGCTGAACAGGACTGAAGAACTCTCACTGAAAAGTGTGTCAGTGAAAGGAGTGGATCACTGAACATTAAATATGTTTGGATGGTAAGCCCAGTATTTAATATTTCTCACAGCACAGTGGAGGAGTTTTAGGGTAAAACTTCTATTCCTTGCCCCTGCTGATCTTTGAGTGCATGGGAAGATTGGTTATTCATGCAGAGTGAAGCCTCATTGTTTATAGTTCCTGGAGTACAACTGCCTTGTTTTAAGGATGCTACTGAAATGGATCTGAACAGTCATTTTCTAATTCTCTTAACTGCCTTTAGAAGCCTGGTTGGCTAGACCAGAGATGCCTCAAGGTGGGTGAGGAGTGTTCTATCATAGATGCCTACCAGGATGAGAGTCATGCCAGGTACACAAGTAATTTAGGAAGTCAATGGGGACACATCATTTGCTGTGCAATATAAGGATGAAAGGCTACAGGCTCCCTATGATCCTTTTAGTAAGTTTTCTTCCTTACTTTTATATTTCTCATTGAATTTTACCATAATAAATAGATGAGTCCAATTTTTTTAGTACCCATTAATAGACCTCCATCCTAGATTATGTATGCGTGTGCATGGATATTTGTTTATTTTTGTATTAGTCAGAGCCAAGTATTGACATTCTAAGATCTTGGCTGGTCAGATAAAATCTCTTTCTTTGTAAAGATTGGCCATTTTTCAAACCACAGGAACTTTAAACAGTTTCCTGGCAGATACTGAGCAAGCAGGTTGAAGTGGGCAGTGTGATGAAAGGGGAGACCACCTCTTTAATCCTACAAGTTGCTGAAATTTACAGTAGGTTTTTCTTTTTATCATTACTTGTTTATTTTATTTTACTATTTTTTAAAATCTGGTTAAATTCATTACATTTCTATATGTAAAGAAAATGTCTTAAGGCACTATGTGCCTTATATTATTTTTTTTTGCATAATCCTCATTCTGCTGGGTACAATGTCTGCATTCACACCTGCTCCATGGTTACATCAGGTTCCAAATGGAAACTGGTTCAGCCAGTAGCCTGTTACTTGACTTCCATGGAGATCTGCCTGGATAATGTTTGCAGTCTTGGGCTCAGATCAGACCTGTAAAATCCTAGGTTTATGTGAATCTGGCTCTCCATGCATCTCTAAGAATGAAAACAGAAAAGTTCTTTGCACCTCCATAATGCAAGGTTTCCTTAATGCTCATGCTAACAATTGCAGAAGCTGCTGAGAAGGAATTTGGTGAGGACAGGGACAATGGAGTCTTTCAAAGTGAGCCCCAGTGCTCTGGCCAGGTTTCTTCATGCATCTCTAGGTGCTGGGCCAGCTTTTCTTTTGGCACTCTCTGTTAATAACACTACCAGAGGTGCTCATGCTTCTGAGAACCCAATCCAAGATATCATCTACGAAATCTGAATGTGTGTTCTGAGCTTCACCCAGTCTGTCAACAGGTTCTGACTCTGGGATTAGAAGGCACTTCTGGGAGGAGGATAGGAGAAATCTGCAGTTAATCGAAACTAAGGTCCACTTTCTTCTTTCTCTGAATTACATTTTATTATTTTTCCTTTGTCTTTCTCTTCCCACAGGAATGTTATTTCCAATGATATTATGAATGCAGTAGCAGGGTCACGTCATCTATTAAAATGGTTCTAGAATTGTCTGTCACTAATTTTGTGATTATCAAAAGGATTGTCCTCAGGGCAAAATGTTCCCTTATCTGGGGGATCAGTTTCTGCAGGACAGAGCCTTGTGTAGAAGGCACAATCCTCTAAAGAAGCAAGGTGCTGGAGGAAGCATAAGGACAGAAGGGCTTCATGCCTTGGGAGATGTATCTGCACTGCATGTAAATCACATCAAACTCATATGCCATAGGCCAAATACAACTACAAAAGGGATAGAGGTTTGTGTACAATGCCTAATGTACATACTTAATATTTATTCTCTCTGAAAGAGTAAAGAGAGTTCTGTGCTTCAACTAATTCAGAATAAAGATTCAGCCAGGCTCAGCTTCTTGTTAGTTGATTGAATACTAGGGAGTTTTTCATATTAAAATGCTTTACTAGAAGCATACTGAAATTCTTATTAAAAAGAAGAAAAGCCTGATACCAATGAATGCCCTAAAAACACTAAAACCTGTCTTTTTGATACACTTAAAAATGTAGGTAAAGAAAATCTACTTGTGGATTCAAACCTTAAAGTATTATCACTGGGTGTTAATTTCATTAATTTTACTAATCACAGCCTTATATTACAAGCAGTAAGCAGTGAGTACTAACCTTTTCCCAAAAACATGCTTCAAGTGTACAAGGCTTGTGCAAAGCTTATGCCATAGCAGACAAATCCCTGATTTTCTTATGGCTCTACCTCAAAAATTATTTTGTTTCCATGTCCCTGTGGTATTCAAAACTATGTAACCTAAACAAAAGCAAACTCAGATGAAGAGCAATGGAAACTGAACACATTTCAGATGCAATAAATACAAAGAGAATAGAGACTAATAATAAGCCTTTTCTCAGTGGGAATTTGAGATGAAAACCTGGGTATGGTGAAGTCTGAGAATTTTGTCATAAAGAATGAGGTTTTCACCCAGTCTCCAATGTTTCTGCTCAGAGAATGAAGCATGAACACTTCCTGACTTTCCTTGCCTCGTCAGCTGTCATAGTGAAAATATTTTTATGAATCTTTCTCCTGGAAACTGGTTTTGCTACAAAAGTAGAGAACTGCTAAGACAGCAATTTCAGCAGTGCAGTTTCTGGGGTGGTTTGCTTTTGTTTGCTTTGTTTTTTATTAATGTGTGATACTTATTTTTCATGCCATGCAGATGTTCCACACAGTCTCCAAAGTTCTCAGATCAATTTTGCAAATTCCTGGATGTACACCAACATAATTTATCACGACTAACATAAGACAAGGGGTTTATACAATTTGGCATATATGGGTTAAATGTCCACTTAATCTGTGACAATATGGTGAACTCTAGTTATCCTAAATGATCTTGCCAATAAAGAGCTGTCTAGAATATGTTATATTTGGTTATTGGCAGGAAAATTCTGGAAGAGAATTTTGTAGGTACACACGTGCTCTAGGTTTCACATGAACCATCAAAAGTCAACAGAAATCCATGGTCCTAAATCACTGAGATTTTAGAAAAATCCCAGCCTTAGTGAGTTCCTGAGCTTGAGCCATGAGTAGAAGGATCTGCCATCTTCTCCCCAGCCAATCTGCAGAAATAGACTATGGGGCAAATCAATGCATGTCCTAATGGAGGAACAGATAGTGGAGATGACCTGGCTGCTCCCACAACATTCAGGGAACAGGAAAGCTTCTAGGTAGATCCACAGACTGGATGAAATATTTCACCACATTTCTTAGTTTAAAAAAATATATGGAATAATTCCAGGGACCCTCTTTCTTAACAGAGCAAGCTGTTCTTACAGTAGTATAATGCAGCTGACTACATTTTCCAAGTAAAATTCTGTCTCTTCTTCACTCTGTTGGCTCACAGATATACAGGTTTTGCATGTTAAAAAAAACCAAACCAAAACAAAAAAAAAATGCAGGAAATTATATTTGTTGCATATTTCTGAAATATGTTGGGCCATTAAGATGAATGATTTGCTTCTTCCAGAAACAGAATTGTAAGTAGGGAAATGGAAGCGTTTCCAAATTACATTAGGAAGGAAAAAAAAAACCAGGAAAATACTAGCAGCAAAAAGTATATGTTTCTTACAGATACCATGTCACGAAATGTGTCACCTCATAATTAGAAAGTTCCATCTTCTCAAAGAAATAAAAAAGCCCTCACTCCTCCTTAAATGATAGCTCTAACAACCTTGAGACCAATGTGAATACAGAATGATGAATGAGCCATTGCAGCATATAATGTACTGATGGAATATAGGTAAATGCATTGTGCTCTTACAACTCTATGAACACTTACAACAAAATCTAATTGCAGGCATCTTCAAATATTACATTAGAGATAATGACTTTGTGTAAATAGCAATGTGTTGCTTTTTGGTGTAAATTGCAACTCAGTGCTCTGGCAACTCTTCATGATTTTCAGAGTGCAGAGTTCATTAGGTTTTTTAATTTTAATTTTGAATGTTTTTATTTTCTTTTGAGATTTATTGCTGCTTCTCCTGAAAAAAACAAAAATTGTTTTTCCTTTGACTTTTTCTTTCTTATTTTCCCCTCAGAGGTTTAGAGAAAATCTGGCTATTTTATTTAATTTGAAATAGACTAGATTACCTAAAACCATCATAGCATGGCACTTCTGATCTCTGGATGGATTTTGCATGCCTGCATGTATATAAAAACCATGCAAAGACAAAGAAATAAGTACACCATTATTCATACTCTTTATAGAAATATAAAATTGCTAAATACTGGATTCTATTACTGTTACACTTGACTCTTCCTGCTATTCTGCTCTGTTCTAGCAGTGCTCCTGTGAATTTTATTGCATGTCTGTTAGGCCTTCCAAAACCAAGGAATAAATTCTTCATAACTGTCTCAAACTGTCTGACATTTTAAAACACTAACATATTTGAAATAGTTTCCTATATCCTGTGCCCCTCTGCATTTTATTTAATGTCTATGTCTGTTGCTAATTAGGACCATCCTTTTACTTCTTTATTTTTCATTTGGAGATTTTACATTTAAATTTCACATATTTCTTTTCTCTAAGACCCCTCTGTTATACAGGTTTTGGTTTCATAGCTATTCAAGTTAATTTTGCAGTATTTTTTTTTCCCTTCTAGCAGAGGCTTGGGGTTTTTCTTACTAGAGTTATGAACGAAGGTTGGTTTAAATTTAGTGCAAGGTAACAGGCATTCACTTCATTTGGTCGGCCAAAAATGCTGCTCAAAGATTTATTTCAATTATAGTTTCCTTTTTGGAGTATGTATTTCACTAACACTGTGCACAGAATTTTGTTTAAGAAACAAGTCTCTTTTAAAGATTTTGTTATGATTGGCATTTTGTAAAATAAAATCTTCAATATGTTATGTGAGCACTTCCCTGATGTTATATGGTAGAATTCAGCTGAAAACATTGTCATTGAAAGTAAAAGTACTAATGGGGAAATGAAGAATGAATAAACAGCCTAGGCAAATACCTTCAAATTCAAAGAAAAGAAAAACTCTTAGGTTCAATGCACATTTTATTTCAGAAAAGAAAAATCTTTCTTGAATTTGCAGATCTGTCTGAATATTTATCTTGGTTCAGTTTTCTTTTTATACTCTCTAGTACAGATTGGCTCAGTGTCTATCGCTCTGCTGTTTGCAAGAATTTCACTATTTAGCTGGAGCAATGGATAGATGCTGAAGAATATTTTCAGTTTGAAAACATCATTCAGTCTTTCTCTCAATCTTCTATGTAACATATATTTTTATTACCTTTGAATTCAAAGCTGCTAATGCATTGTGTTTCTGAATGACAAATAGAACACATTAAAACCAGCATTACACCGTTTTTTTTAATAAAGTTTAGGGGCAATTCATGCAGTTCTGAGTGAAACTCTACCCTGCCTTTAGCCATCCAAGTATTTCCTTCCCTGTACAGAGGGCTGAATGATTCATTGTACCCAGGATCTCTGTTCACTGGTAGGTACAAAACTGACGTGACTATATAACACAGCCAGAGAACAGAAGCTCTCCTCAGGCTGGGAATCTGAGACACGAAGCAGCAACTACAGAAAGGAACCTTTCCTCCTCAGGATTTATTCATGATATAAGGTCTTAACAACCTTAACAGACAAAAAAATTGTACCTACTTTTCTTTGCAGGGTGTCTGAATTACTTTGTTCCCAATTATGGCAACAGCCAAGGAATTTTTCACCAGGAGATGTGCAGTGAAAGTAGACTTGTAGACCGATTGAATAAGTAAATGATTTTGTAAAACTGAAGTATTAAAATAAAGAGATGTGTCTGCTAAAAATTAAGGGACTGAGAAGAGGAAATTGTATTTTCTTACTCTATAACTTTACCCATGCCAATGAAAATCACATTCAGTTCATTCCTCAGATTAAATTAATCCAACAAAACAAAAAAGGAAGTGACTGACAGTCCTGGGTAATGACCCCACATTTCACCTAACTTTAGTAAGCCATTTTCTAAGCCTCAATTTCAACCCACTCTTCCAGTCTCTGTTCTTATTTTACAAAGATAAGTATGCACTTCCAAAATCTGTTTCTTTGGGTGAGAAAGATCTCCTGCAGATGATTCTCTCTCTCCCATGACAACAGAGGAAGACTAGGTGATCATTTAAGACAGACACTTTACTTTTTGGTAGTCACTTCTTGTGAAATCAGTCCCCGTCCAGTCTACCCATCTCTTACACATATTTTTTTTTTAGAATCTGGCAGCTCCTGTTCATTCCAATGTCTTCTATTATGAGCGTTTTCTCGTACTAGTTCATCTAAACCAGCACAGAAAATGTAGAAACTGAAATGGAGCTGGAGGATTGGAGGAAGAAGGAAAGAAAAGGCTAAGTAAGGGGGGGTAAGCACAGAAATAGAGAGCTATGGTAATAGAAATCAGAGTTGTATCAAAATTAGGGAAATAAATAGAAAGAACCAAAAACTCAAGCAGTCTAAATATAAAACCAGAATATGGCATGTCAAAGAAATATCTGATAAAAAGAATTGCAAAAACGGTAAGAATTTTTAAGCTTTTTCAAGCATATCAGGAATAGGAGGAGTGCAAAAGAAACTAGATCTAAAAGAAGAATTCACAGAATATTAGATAATGGTAGGAAAAGACTAAATTAGATACATATGTTTTAATAAAAGTTCACTGTAGAAGAGCTTGGGAGGAACTTCGTGGAAGAACCATCAGAAGTCCTGCCTGAAACTGAAATTCCAATAGAAGTTAAAGAACTCCAAAAAGTTTATAGAGAAAGTCAATGTGCATCTTGAACTGTACACTTTTACAAATCATCTAACTCATTCAAAAAGGAAAAAAAAAGTAACTTTTATCTATTTATCTGAGATGTCTGTGAATAAGTAATAAAACAGGACAACTGTATCAAAAGGGACTAACCTTTGGACTTAATGGTGATGCCTTGGGTTTTAGCTTTTATATTTTCCAGAATCTCTGCTGCTTAGTGTGCAACTCTGAAATTTCATATTTGGTGTTAGTAAGTTCTCTTCACAGGGTAGTTAGACAAAACAATTCCTTTCTAGCTAGAGAATCAAGGACAACAAAAAGCAGAAACAACGGTGAGGGAAAGGGGGCAAGCCAGGGGGCTGAGACTTCATAGCCTGGGGCTGTGGTTGGATAATTGAACCCAATATGGAGATGAACAAAAACTTGTAAAAGTTTTTGCTCTGTCTAGTCTCTGTTCCACGTCACCCTTTCCAGGCATCAATGGGAAAGAAATAGACAGAAGGAAAAAAAAACCCAGTTGCTTTGGACGATAGACTGGCCATAGGAGCTTGTGCTCATATGGCGTCCATGAAGTGTTTGCACACCAAAACACAAGAGGAAATTCTTTGTGTTGTAGCTCCAGTTTACACGGCAAGCAGCTCAGGCCATCTGGTCACCATATACTTTCATTATACAATTGACTTTCAGAATTGTGCTGAAGAATTTGAAGTGCATGGTACTCAATGGTTTGAGATCTATGGTGGTTCACCATTGCAGATGAGTCTTAGCTTCTGAATATGCAAGAAAATGCAGTGAAAGAATGATTTCCTGACATTCTTGATGTGGAGCACAAAGATAATAAATTTACCTTCACACTGCCATCAGGGTAAAGGATTCAATTCTTGAATTTAGAACAATGACTTATAATTAGCTGACAACTAGTAACTCTAATGTTAATTTTTTATCATTGGGAGATTGATTGTTAAAAGCCTAAAAAATTTATTTTGCTTTTTTTTTAGACATTATTAATTGACTACTTAATATTAGATGCATTTACAGAGACATTACAAGATACTTCAATATGAGGCTTTATTTTCCTTATTATTATCATAAATATTGTCTATTGCCATGGACCTACACTACAGAAAGTATATGGACCTGAAAGAATCTGCCCTATTAGGCTGCAGTTTAAAACAAACAAAGACTTCTCTTTAGATTCAATGATATCATTCCATCATTTTACTGATTTAGGACAGAAAAAAGATATTCATATTAAAATCAAGCTCCTCTGGAAAAGACCATCTGACTTTATAGAAATGTTCAACTTCTTTTTTAAATGCATATCTATACTGAAAAACTCATGTATAAATGTGTTGCACATAGATACATATACATACATAAAAGTAATTCTGTTAGAATGAAAAAAGGAATTCCATGAAAATGTGTTTCCATTGATGATATTAAAGACAAAATTATTCCAAAACCAGAAGAACGGATAAAACTCTCATGTCTATAAATTGTTGACATCTGTGCCGTCTCCTTCATTTCTGGTTTCTCTACTAAATTTCTTAAAAAAAAGTCTCTGCACATTGTGTCACTTCCCTCTTGTATCTTTGACCAGAACACCCCAATTTCCACTACTACTGACTTTCAGCTGTTCAGCTAAGCAAGAGCAATGCATGCTTTCACTATTCATGCTGATGTTTTTTTTAAAATAAAAGCACCTGAATGTCTCAGAGACTTCTCATTCTTATCAGATTTGAATTAAATTGGCTGATGGACTAGCAAAGAGACCAGTAATGGAGACATTAACAGTACATTTTCATCAACTCCATTTCCCTAGAAGACAAGTTACAAAAATCACCCCCAAAAATTAATTTTTGGAGAGATGTGGACCACTTATAGAAGAGGGGAAAAAGATTCTTCATTGCTAAGTCACAGTCAGCTTAGAATTTGACACCAGCATCCTAGGGAGAACAATAGGCAAGTGTCCATCAAACTGAGATATTTTTTAGGCCTTACTTAGGTGCAAACTGGATTACTAAGATGGAAGCCCATAAGATTTCCATTTGATTAGAGTGAACTATATGTAACATTGGCTCTTTACCTCCCTCCCTAGTTTTAGCAAGCTTTATGCTTCCAAATACAAGAGTGTCCCACCCCTTGAGAACTTACCAATTCCTAGATTGTACTGCATCTGGCCCCCAGAGACGTGAAGAAACTCAGGTCAGTGTGAACTAGAACATGTCTCCCAGCTGTGAGAATCCTTGCAGCCTGAGCCCTGATCACTGACACCAGATCTCCATACACATTCATGTGTCCATGCTTATGCACATATTCTGAAAAAAGGAAAATGTCAGATACACCAGCAGCCTAATTGGATGCTAAAAAAAAAAAAAAAAAAAAAAAATTGGAAGCCAGTTGCAATTGAATTACGGAAAGTACTGCCAAGGACCATTTGAGAGGTTAAAAGTTTTTAGCTGAACTCAGACTAGAAGTATTCCTGGCTTTGACAACACAAAAAATGGGGAAAATTATAATCTGTTTAAATATAGCAACAATCAATCTTCATCTCTTTGAACAAGCACTACAAACTGTAGATGAAATCTTGCATCTTAGCTAACCTTGGCTGACAATAATCTAATATTAACAGAAAACATTTTCTCAGTGTGTACACTCCTTTCCCCACAGTGAATAGCTTACAAGTGTTCCTACTGCTCTCTTGGAAGTAATAGGGTCAACTATTGATTAATAAATAAGCCAAAATAAACAGCCCTTACAAAATGAACAAACAAAACCCAGAGAAATCCACAACCCCTCAGCTGTAAAATACAGGTTTTATTGGGGTGAAATATGAAAAGTGCCAGCAGTTTTATTCACCGCCTGTGTGAGTTTCACAAGAAATCATAGGGGAGAACAGAGCTATTTATGTGTCCTACATCATGCTGCAGTTCGAAGGGGCAGATGAACTTCAAGATGCCTAATTTACTGCATTTGAAAAATGGAATGAATAAATCTCTCCCTGAATCACTGACACATGAACAGAACCACTTCAGGAGATGACCTTGCTCATACATAAGCTGCAAGTATCACTGAAGTACCCTCAGTACTGAAGCTGAATTCTGATTTTGAGTGCTGGTATTTCCATAGAGCTACAGTGCAATCTAGCTAAAACTTTCTAAATGTGAACCTAAGTGTTTTAAGACATTGTTTGGAGTTCAGGAGCTCTCTTTCTTAGCATAGCCAAAACGAAGTGAAAGGGCAGAGGGAGATTTAAAAAAAACAAAACAAAACAAAAAAAGGCATGGCCCTCCCCCAGCAAACAAATCGGAAAGCCAAGTGTTCTTAAGAATTCACTGTTACAACATTTTGCATAAAAATTAGAAGATAGTAGCAGGCAGGAAGAAAAGCAGCAAATTAAAGAAAACAGAAACAATGGCCATGCAGTCTTTTTTTCCCAGACAGTTATTCTGGGTTTCTATTAGCACCATGCCAATATTCCCTATATATAGATATTTCTCTGCTAGCTATGTGCAGTCCACTTTATATCAAACTTCCCAGCACATCAGGCTACCCTTGACTCAAGACTTATTGGAACTTTTTTTGTTAGAAATAAAAAACCCTATGAAACTCATTATCTTTACAATCAAAGTCCAAAGAAAGGGGCAATCCTAGAGCAAATGAGAACATCTTAGTCAGCTTGTCAAATACGCAATAAAATTGTGTATTAGTTGTGTAAAGAAACAGCAAAAGCCTGGTCCTGCAACTGGACAGTATGCAGATCTCATTTACTCTATGTGAGGGACTTTCAGTGGTATTTGGTTTTTTTTGCTTTGCTTCAAAGATTTCCATATGTAACATTGCAAAGACAGCTAAATGATAATTCCTCTTTGTTATGGTTATTATTTTGTTTTGTTCTACATGGAACTACAAATATCTCTCCTATTAAAAATAGGGAAACTTTCACAAAAAGTTATGAAACAACCTAATGTTTAAAATAATGTTGACATTTGCAAATAGGCATTTATATTTGCCATCAAGTTTGCACATCTTGTGAAGATTTATAGGTTTTAGGACCAAAAAGGCCCTTCTGAACATATCACATGACATATGCAGGTCAACAGTTACTGAAGCAGTGCCTGTGTTTTTCGGTTCATCCTGTGTCTTACAATTACATCTATGAGAGTCCAATTTTTCTCTCTCTGAAATGAAAATTCTTTGCTACAGGGTTTTTTGGGGTGAGAGGAGAGTGGTTCATTCTGCCATCTTNTTCCTTCCTTCCCTTCTTCCTTTCTTCCTCTTTCTTCTTTTATTTTTGTGTATGTTCCTTCCCACTTGTCCTGATTTCTCAGCTTTGATTTGCTCAGCTTTTTTAAGCAAGCCCCCTCAAGTCCTAGGACACACATAGAACTTCACCCATTTTTGACACATTCAGTAGTTTTGGACTGTTCTCAATGTTGTCTCCTATCCTTTGCATAATTCTCTTTCTGTTTCTCTCTCGTTCTCTCTCTTTCTCTCTCTTTACAAAGCCATCTCCCATCTTTTATTTTATTTTTCCTCTTAATTCCCTCTGGTTGCTCTGTTCCTATTTTTCCATCCATAGCTGATGATGTGTATAACACCTTACAGCTGTTTATGAACATTTGTGTCCTTTAAGTCTTACCATTTGCTGTTTCTTCCCCCACTCCCAAGCCATATTTATATGTGTATTCATTAAGTTCAGAATCTCTATTTATCACTTAAGCTTCTCATTTGGAAAGCCCTTTCTCAATTCTGCCCATTGATTTTTTTTTTGTCTTCTCTCTCTTTTTTGAGCTGTTAAAGTCATAGTAGACATTGGCAGTTTTTTGCTTATGTGCTGGGTGTCCATGGCAAGGCGCTGGCAGTGGCAACTGCAGGGTGGTCACTGCGAGGAGGGGACACTGCCAGCTCCCGCTGTCTCCAGCTGATCCCTCACAGGGCATGGCTGAGCCCCCCAGATGAGGTGGTGACATCTCTTGGGGGTAGTGTGGAAATATAGCATTGCTCATTTGCCACAGGCAAGTGAAATTTCTGAACAATTTTTTTTAAAAGAAGAAAAAATAAACAGACAAACAAAAACTAACAAAAAATAAGGAAAGCATAAGACATTGTCTATGGGAATATTGCCAGATTTTCAGTTTACTTTTTCCCTAATAGACATGTGTGAAGTATTTAGATTTTTTTAGTGTTTCAAGAATAGTATTATTTTAGAATATATCTTTTCACAGGCAAGGCCTCTTTAGACTACAAATGTTACTAAGTGAAGCATTACATAGTTATGCAAAGAAATTCCTATATGACATAAAATTTAGAGTTTTTTCTCTTTCTTTGTATCTTATCTGCATTCAGTGAAAAATAATTTCTGCTTACCTCCTCCCCGAGATAGTCTTTTAAGACCATAAATTTTTCCCTTTACAAAATATGTAACTCATTGAAAAATAAAACAATACTGATTCAAAGTATTATAATACTGCAGTTATTATTTTTTCATAAGCTGACTCTTTCCTGCAAATTCAATGCATAATTGTATATAGATTTGTAAGTTATTAATGCTTTCAATGGAGTGAAACATTAATACTGAGACCCCATATTCATGGCCTACTTTTAAAATATAAAATTTATTTTCATTCTGAACTCCCATTTTCTAGCTCCCTGATGTACACAGAAACAACCACCGCAAATAGAAAAACAAAACATATGAATGTTCATAGTCATTCCTTGTTTCCCTGAACATGCACTGGTCCTTCAAAAATCCACTTGAATTACACGTTCAGCTGATGCTTGAGGTGCCATAAAGACTGCGAAAGATGTTTAGATATGTGACAAACTGTCTAACCAAACTGAATATCTTGCAGTTTCTCATGTTTCTGCATACTGAAGTCTGATTGATTAAGGGGTTGTTTGCACCTAAAAGGGCGACTGGAACAACAAAATGTAATATGAAATACCACAGTGTGAAGGTAGAGTCCTGTGAGGACCACAGTCTAAATAAAAATCAATTACGCCAGCGTTAAAATCTAGGCTGTGAAGGTGTCTTAACTACTGTTTGGATTAGCTTTGAAGTTTTAATAAATTATCTATTACATGGTTTTGTAAAATGAATCTTCACTTGAACTAAAATGCATACTAGCAGGGAAAAATTAGATTAAAAACAGAGCTATTATTTTAACCCCTGCACTGATTTAGCAGTATCAGCTGGGACAATAACTACATTAAGTTCCTCTAGAGTGAAAAGTAACTATGATGTATTCCCAAAGCTGAATGTTAGCCTTTTAAGAGTTGAGAAATTAATTCATACAATTCAGTTTCCATTTTTCTCAACAAGTGTATATACTCTCTGAAGAAACATATGCAGATTATTAATTTTTTTTTCTTCAACTCATCTAAAGTTGTTTTATTTTAAAACTATATTTGTGTTAATGAAATGGATGGCCATCAGGTAGTCAGTACAATGCAGCTATTTCACCAGGATGTTAAATTTAGTTAAAAGCTACTCAATCTGAAAATGCTCCATTTATATTTTTCCCTAGCAAATGTTTCAGTTTTACAAGTTTGTTTGTTTTTAATTGCAGGAAATTTTAATCATACCTTATGAGTAAGAAATCACAATTTTGGAAGAAAAACTCAAGCTATTAAGATACCTTAAGTCTCTATTAAGATATTTGGAATTTTTTCCCAAATGTTGCTCTGCTTCTTAGTAGATGTAGCATGGAAAATAGGATCCTCTCAAATGCAATATCACACTAGGATTAAGAACAAAATTAGTACTCATTATTTAAAATGGGGAAGAAAAGGAACCAGCCCAGACACCCATTGTACTTTTGCTCATGCAAGGACTGATGAGTAGTGATTTTTCTTGTATTTTCAGCTCTTCTACTTTTCTTTCCACTGTGCACTTTAATGTGGTGTACTATGTAATTATGGGCAAGAGTCTGTGCAATCTATGGAAAAGTCAGCAGGTTCCATGCACAAACATATCAGTACTCCTGAAGCTGTGGAAATGAATTAGTTTCAGGCTCAGGAGAACAAGTGCCATATATGTGTCCTAGGTGCAGTGCAATACTGAATCAGATCCCTAGACCATTGTACCCCTGTAGTGGGATAGTCTGTCTCCAGTTTCTTAAGCAAAGAATTTTTTTATGGAAGGTTACACCCATGACTTTTATCTGTAAACAGGATTGTCTGCCAACAACAGCCAAACATTGATTTTTACCAAAAGTTTCAGTTTTTCCAGATGTTTCTTCTTAACAGGAGAGTTAAACATAGTCACTAAACACGATCAATGCCCCAATGCCTCTTCATGTATTAATGAAGGCACAGAAGGGTAAATGAAACAAAGACAACTTGATCCAAATTAGGGTGGTTACAGAGCAGAGCCAGACCGCTGATGGAAAAATAAATTTTGTCAAAAAGGGAAAAGATACTAAAAGAAAGATGTAAATTACCCTAGTCGTGGAATGGCATGTAATACTGGAACAATTTAAAGGTTTGTGATACCTTCAAAAGGCCATATATTTTCCTTAAATTTTACAACATGGAAGACAATTGTAATATGTGTTTTTCAACTATCATAGTGCTTCAAATTTGAGAATTCCTTTAAGGGAAGCATTTTCCAGTAATGATTTCTTTATCTTGGGTAGTGCAAAACATAATAGTCATGATAACAGGCAAATTGGACTGTGATTCTATGAGCAGGGGGAACAAAGGATGTAAATTGATGGTTGAATGGTCATATTGAGATTTCAGAGGTGGAGAAAAGACTGGTTTGAGATTTATTTTGATAGAAAATATGACATGTCCAATGTCTCACTCTGAGGCAGCACAGAACAAGGTAGGAAGGCAAATTCTTTCAACGGCAGCAGAAATGAGCCTGGTTTTGTGCTGCAGAACCTCCAAAACATTTTCCACCCATGGAGAAATCTAATTGCAGCTATATTTTTCATCATCGTCTATGTTCAAAATCCTTGGGGGTTGACTACAAGGGGAGACAAGGATTGCCACTGTTATGATGCTTACTGAATGTGCTGGTGAAGCAATTGTTTAATCTACCCATTCCCTTTGACAGAAGGCATACTTCAATTGACAGCAGCCTGTCCTGATATTCAGTGCCTATGTTTTGGAAAGCCTACTATAAACCTAGCTTCGAGACTTCTTGCTCAAAATTATAAAATATTTTTGTTAACATCTACAGCATATAAGAGGGTAAGCTGTTCCTTCATGATTCCTTTAGTTGACTCCTAGATCCTTCTCCTATTCCTCTCAATGTAAATTTTGTTCACAAAAATAATTCTACAAAACTATGGCGAGAAAATGGACTTTGAATGAATTTTCTTGGGACTTTATGTGGGTTAGAAGATATGAATCAGAGGTATTCCTGTCATCATAATTCATTATTACACTTGGCTTACCATTTTCTTTTGGAGCTGCTTTTTTTTTGTTTTACCTTCAGGATGAAGACACATCACATTGTGCTGCAGTGCATTCCAGGGTCAGAGCGCTGTAGCATGAGTTACAGCAAGCTTTACTTGCTTGTCTTGAAAAATTTCCTTTGAGCATCTGCTGAGTGGAAGAATGTTAATGGAAGTGATTTGAAAATGAAACAAGGTACCCAGATTTCCTGAAAGGTCAGAGTCCGATCTGAAAATTGCACACATGTAGTAGAATCTCAAAATACATACATATCTGCATAAACATAGTTATTTTTAACTAGTTTTCCAGGTTGAGATTTTTTCTGAATGCAGAAAATTATTGTGATGCATGTGAGAAAGGAATATAAGCCAAAAAATTTTAGCAAATCCTATCAGTATTATATGAATGTCTGAACACAAGAGGAATTACTTTTGGTTTGATTATGTCAGGTTCTACATTGCATATAAAATTATAATCTTTTTACTTATTGATAGAGGTAACTGACAATTTGGGTTTTTAATGTTTACCATGATCTGTTTTATTAGTTTTATTTGTAATGTGAGAAGATCAAGTAACAAAAACATAGTAAACAATTTGTATGAATTTACTACACTTGTGAAACTGCCATTCTGATTTTATTAATGGGCACACTGTTTGATGCTGGTACATATATCCTCAAAATTAACTTGCTCAGCTCATTTCTCTTCTGTAAGGAATATTTTGGTTATCACTAGAAACCAAGGATGATTATCTAAAGTAGGTAGCACTGAATCTCAGAGGTGGCCCATGAAACACCAGCTGTAAAAATGAACTTTGCTGCTCCATTTTGTAAAACAAGCCAGATAGTAGCTGCCAAATATATTTTGTCCTTGGTGTTTATGGGTCTCCTTGTCATTTGTAGACTTTCAGGTGTCTTAAGGATGAAGTACATTTTAATATACCATCAGCACCTCACTTAGTGATGCAGAGAGTGGCCTCACAGCAGCTTGTGATTCATAGCCACTGTCCCATTTCTGGATGCATACCTGCCACCTATGGGAAACATGGCTCCTCCCTAAGACTGCTGGATCATTTTCCAGGAAATTCTGAACATGTGATATACAAAGCTAGTGAACAAGTGAGCAGTGCACCCAGTACATTCTAAACACAAATATTCACGTTACATAGATCAACTCTATATCACACTTGTTTGATTGTTAAGGAATCAGGCAACCTACCTGGAAATAGTTTTTCATATAAGATACACATGAACCACATGCACGTGTGGTACAACCCTCCACAAATACACATATTTTTGGGGTTCATCACTGTCAAGCTGGAAAGAGCTATGGAAAAGTTAAAGAAGAAGAGTTAAAGGTACCCTTGATGTTTTTTCCCCTTCCTGACCCCTTTCACTGACCTAACTCTAGGTCAGTGAAATCTACATAAAAGAAACCTTAGAAATAATCCAGAGAAGTGGTAAACCTCCATACTGAACTATTTTGAGGAACACAGTGGATACAAACTGAAATTTAGAAGGTTCAGTTTGAATATCAAGGAACACTCTTTCCCTGTGAGGGTGACCAAGTAGTGGCACAAGTAGCTTGGGGAGGTTATGGTGTTTCCATGCTTCAAGATATTCAAAAGTCATCAAGATGTGAACCTGGGCAACCAGCTCTAGATGGCCCTGCTTGAGGAGGGGGTTGGACAGGACATCTTGATGTTCCTGCCAACCTCACTGTTCTGTTACAATGCCCTTCTACTTGCCTCTGATCTTGTCAGGCAGCTACAGTCTTTATCAACATGAGATATATGGTTAACTAATGCTTTATATCATCAGTATATGTAAATAAAATATTCTACCCAAATATCTGACTTTATAGACAGAGGCCTGTAAAGGGAGAATTGTTCAAAGATAATAAGAATCTTAGACTAGGTAAAACCTATATGCAACATTTGTGTGCATTCACAACAACATCTGGGACATCCTGGTAGTCCTTGCTATGAACCAGCATCAATAGAAGTTGCACCTTTGTCACAACTAATTACTCAGCAAAAGAATTAAGCAATCCAATTGTCTGAAACTTAGACAAATTTATGCTGGGGAAGTGGCACAAAAATCACAAATCAAGTAATGAGATATGAAAGGTTTAAGCCCCCTGCTAAGCTCCTCAGATGAATAGGTTTGACAGGCTTTGAGGAAACAGTGAGCAACCTCAAGTCCCTCCCCATGCCTCCTACAGATATTCAGATACCAATATGTAAGTAAAGAGAAAAGTTACAAAGAGCAACAAATTTACTGACAATACTGAATGCAATCGGAAAGGCTATCCACATACAATTGCTGTTTATGATAAGAAGCATCTTTCTATGGTCTTTATAAATAGGATCTCTTCCTTGATATTTCATTCTGGAATAACTTCAGAGATCTAATTTGTTTTGTCAGGTTTGAAATTATTTCCAGAATTTACATCAGCTCCAGTTTTAATGAGTGCTAACGAGGTTAGCTCAAAAGTGGCCCAAACAACAGACATATTCCCAAAATTTTAAACCCACCAGTCCTGCTTTAATTGACATGATGCCATTTTTCCAGCATATTAAATTTAACACCAGTCTGAAACGAAACAGCTTGAAACCTATTGCACCAATGATGTAGAAATCGTTTCAATTATCAGAAAAAAAAAAACAAAACAAATTCATGGCTAGTAAGAAAATAAACCAACTTTGCCTTTCCCTTCTTTTCCTGAACTTGATGCTTCTTCAATCCCTTTCTGCTTCCTATATTTCCATTCCAATATGAAGGTTATAGAGAGTATATCAAGTATGTAAGAATTTAGTCATAAATGGTCCTAAGGGGAGAGCCAACAAAGAGAAATGATGGGTTAAATGGGTCATATTCTCCTCAGTTTTTTATTCTAGCACAGAAGGAAAAATCATTTAGTCAGCAGCATTGCATTGCAGGATTGCATGTACCAATGACAGAGGAATCAGACCAGATGTTTCTCCACTTCTAAATGGCTTTTTTCTGTTTTCCCCTCTTATTAAAATAACTGCTGTTCTTACCAGAGATGTTCTTACAGAGATGGAGACAGAGAGATAATAGCATTCATACATTAAATCCTATTTTAAATGCTTGTTCTATTACTACCAGAGGTTGATTTCATTAATTACATACCTTATCAATTCCCTCTGTATTTCATGGAAAAGACACAGCTTTTCCATCTTATAATGTTTTCTCTTATAATGTTTGCATTTATAATAAGCAAGTCCAGTGTTATTTACCCTAAATAAACTCCAAACTTTTTATTTCTAGAGTGTCTGCCCAGGAGCTAAAGCGGTGCATGACCTTCCATCTTTGTAATAGATGCCTAAAAATGGGGATGGGCACCTAACATTATTTTTCAGAGCTATTTGAGCTCAGATCCCAGCAGCAAGGACAGGATGGGTTGCATCTGTCTTGAACTTGTGTAGGAATTGAGCAGTATCAGTTTTAAACAGCCGCAGGAATCAAGCAGCTTCAGAACTCTTCCAGCCAGAGGATAATAGCATCTTGGTCAGAAATTGAACTCTCCTGTGGCTATGGAAAACAAAAGAAGGAAAGCCTGGTAACTTGACAGTTTTATGATAAACTAGGTAGGGGGAAATAGAATTTGGCACACAATAATGCTTCTATTTTTTTCAACTTGTTTTTGCTTTCGAATTACCATTCTCCTCTTATTTTAATCAAACTATAATTTGGTTCGTAGAATTTGGTTCTTGTGGGGTTTTTTTTTGTTGTTGTTTCTGTCAAAAAAACTAGGATCTTTATGTTACATCAGATAAAGGTATTTCTTCTAATGTGACAAATACACCAGAAAAACATCAAAGTTTAATTCTATTAGGATTGAAAAATATAGCAAATATTTTCCTATGCTGATTTTTCAGTTTCTTCATTCTTTGTCTCCTCTATGATTTGAGGAAGACTTTTTTTTTGCTTAATCTAGACCTTAGTCCAGAGGGAGTCTTCAGTTCCTGTCTATATCTTCTAAAGAGACAGAGATAAAAACATGGGTGAGGGAAGTAAAACTTCAGAGTCTTATTGCTTTATTGTAGGTCTCTCTCTGCCTTTTTTTTTTCTTTCTTTTTTTTTTGTCAGGAAAGATAAAATGTGAATTCCAGGTATCAGCAAGCTTGCCATGTCTTGCAATGTATGAAAGACTGCAGTGGAAAACCTTAGGGCTTTTTACATTGCAATTGAGATAGAATAGACTGCAACGATTTTGTGGATTTAAGGATTCCACTGTCAAATTTAGCAATTAAAGTAGTAATCTGCTACTACTACTTTCAATGACTTTCAATGAGGGATTTTTTGCAGAAGATTTGCTGCTTCCTGAATGTCACCATTCACATGGAATTAATAAAAGAGAGCTGGAGAATTAAAGTCAGTATTGAAAACAAAATACAGCATTAATGGTCTCAGTACAGTTCATGACATGAACATTTAGAGAGAATACTTCTTATTCTTTTCCTTGAAAAGGTAAAAACTAATTCCCAGCTTTAAATCTACATTTCCTCTGAGTAGATTTCATTTCAAGCTCTACTGCAAATTCAGAGTAAGATTATACAATGGTGACAACTATGCACTTTTCTCATAAAGCTGTATAAGGGATTTGTAAAATCAGCCTGCTGATGTCACTTGCAGCCAAGACCATTTGCTATTTGGGGCTCTGAGAAAACAGATATACTCTTTCAGTAATAATATTTCCTTTCAATAAAAAGGTGTTTACCCCAAATTGGAACAAAATTCATAAATTTGAGCTTTTCCATGGAACGTAAATTTTCAAAATATTTTCTTTTGGGAGAACAAAATGGAATATTAAAAAAAAATCCAAGCCACAGAGCCAGCTGGCTAAATATCTTAGATAGAAATCACACCAGACCATGGTTTTAGCTGCTCCTGGGAGTGGGGAGCCCCGTAAACCAGCAGGGAGGCCCAGTTTGCCTGTCTAGTAGACTGGAGTCTGTCAGGGATTTCAGCAAAATTAATGTGTTCCCGCAAGATGATTTCATTTCACTGAATCTGAATTTTCCAGGGCAAACCAATCCACCAGAACATTCTATTGTTCATGCTTTCCATAGGAATAATTTATAGTTTGTTTGTAAATGGGTTCCATACCCTTTTGCAGAATTTGTGGCCACACTACAGTGGGTATTTTTATTGCTACTGGGCAACCCAACAGACACATCATCTACAGAAACTGAAATGCAATGCCTCCCATAAAAGTACCTCTAACAAAGGAGAATGCAGCAAATTCTTTGTGTCTCCTATGTCCTGAGGGTTGTTGTTCTCTTGCCTGTGGCTCACTATGAGAAATCAACATGTAGCTCATTTAAAGAAGGATATTAAACTCCAGGTACACAGTAGGATAAAGAACACATCCTTGAGTTGAACAAAGAAGAGAGAAGTGGAGAAAATGGGTCTTTCACTGTTATTAGAGCTTCAGAAAAGCTGCATTTTTGTTCCTTTTCCCCTACATTATTTTTCTATCATATTCTGTTATGACAAAAATTCCCTCTTGCCATCTATACTCATGTCATTTAATTTATATAATGTACATAAGCAGCTAAAAATGAGCTCTGAGACTCAAAAGCAAAATCAGAAGATAGAGGAAATTGCAGGAGCTGTTATGGAAGGCTGAAAAAATGAGTAATTAATGTTAATAAGTCAAATGTTAACAATATAAATTTTTACAGACTCTCACTATTAGCAATAAATGCTAAAGCAGAAGTCAGTGGGTTAAAGGTGATTCCCTGATTTCAGCAATAAAACTTCAGGAATGTATTAGAAGAAATGGGAAGTTTTGCTGCTTTTCTTTGAAGAACAGAATAGATAAAAGTTATTTGATGGGGGGGGTATGCAATCAATCATTCCATATTATTTTCTTGATAAAGGTGTTAATAATTGCAGTGGCCGGTGATGTATTAATACTTCAAAATTCTATGCTGAAGAGTTTCAACATGGAAAATATTTTATATGGTGCACATATAAAAATGTGTAGAAAATCTTTATCATTAAACGTATCCATTACTCTTTCTTGGCATCTTCTTTGAAAAATAGTTAGAAAATCAAATTCTTGAATATTGTGCTATGTAATGATGGCAAACACATCAGTTTCTACAGTAATAAATTTTTTCTTTATATTAAAAAAAGTCCAAAAAATGACTTAAATTCATCTATGGAATGAGCGTGTGCCTTGTCAATATAGAGAAACTGGTGTTCTTTAGACCATTTGGTTTATTAAATCTTAAAAATGCTATACACTGGTCTTTTGTCAAAATAAGACAGATATCCAAGTATGTGATTTTAGCTAATGGAGAAATAAATACAAAGGAGAAACCCCCAAGACAACAGGTAACAAAACTGCTATTGACTTTTTTCACAGTTTTTACTCATCCAAGAAATATTGTATTAGTTCACATAAACAAAATGACTGTATTCACGAAGAAGCCAAAACTGTAGATTTTACTTTAGTTCTTGTATGTTCTTCTTGAATTCCTAACATTTCTATTTTTAAATGCCAGGATTTAGGGGAAAAGGTATATGTCAACAAAATTACCAACTTTTTAAAGAAACATAATTTATTTTCATATTGAATATTTTATATTCATTTTTCTTGGACATTAATTTTGTTCTAATTCAGATTCCCAGATGTTAAATCTTTATTTAATTGCATTTACTTTTTGTGAGGCAGAAGGTATCAGTTTGTAGGTACTGTGGAGCAATCAATGAGTGATTACAAGAACTTCAATTTGCACAAGCGAGCTAACATGGGGGTAACCAAGGTGGTCAAAATACATGAAAAAACATATGAGATCTGTAGAGCATGCATTTTGTATTAGCAAAATCAAGGTTTCACTGCTGATTGTGTTTCAGATCTTCTCATGATTCAATACTTTAAACAGATCTTATGTACTGTGACGGTCAAGGATGAAGGAATACAAAAACCAGATTGCTCTATCCATTTTCCATACGGTAAACCATAAAAAATTTCTGACTATTCTGAATGCTTCAGCAGGTTGCTGTTGGTAAAATGTATTCTACCTCTGTGCATTTCAAAGGAAATGGTCTCATGGAAGTACTGAACAAAAGAAACTGAGAACTGGAAGGGCTTCATTTTTCTCAGCCAAAGTAGAATGTAACATAATTAGCAACACAGAAAACTGCAATTGTTCTGCGGTCTGACCTCTGTGAATTACTTCAAACAAACTGAAGAAAGTGAGACTTTTATTTGAGAGCTTATTAAAAACCTGCATTTTATGTGGGATCTTTTAACCATATAAATCAAATCAAGATTCATCAGTATAAAATCAGATATTACAGTGAGAGCCAGTTTTGTGTGTATCCATGAAAACTATCCAGTCTTTGTACAAACTCAAGGTAATGAAAATGGTTTTTGTTGCAGTGAATGGGATGTTGAGGGATACAGATTATCTCAACCTGTAAAACTAAAGCAAGTATCTTTAGGTTTGCCATCGTTTATGTTTGCATCAAGTATTATGTACTCTTAAAATGTAACAAGCTCGTTGTAAAACAACACCTTTACAAAATGTACTAAATATATCTGTTAATTTCTGAAATGGTTGAGTTCCCTAAAAAGATATTTAATGTTCTTTTTATCATGAAAATATTTCTGATTACAACCTATGCAGTCATACATACAGTATATTTTCCTATATTACAATTTGTTACTAAAAGTTGCTCTAAGCACATACTTGAGAAGAAATGCATAGGGGAAGATCCAGAGTTGAGCCACCTTTATATTTTAAAGTTTGAAAAGTGCAGGAAAACCTCTGCCTCTCTGGAGTAAAAGACTGAAAGTACTAGCTGACTTTGGGACTGTCAGTATTTTACCATTATTGCGTTAGTGTCTTACCCTGCTTGGCCCAAATTCGTCTAGGACTTTGGAGGCCAGTCATGGGAGCTTCCCAGGTAGCTCCATGAAATGCACCCCTTGGGCTGTGGGAGGCTGACCCAGACAAGGTGGTGTGGCTTCCCATCAGTAGTACATCCAGCCCTCTCCACACCCCACATATCCCAGAGAGCTGCTGGGGCTGACCTGCAGTCACCTGCATAAGTACAACTTCATTTACTGTTGTTCCAAACTTGCATCATCAGCTGAACACCCCCTCACCGGTGAGTTCACAACTCATTTCAGTTGGGTTTAACTAAAATAAATGGCTGATAAGTCAAGAAACAGTGCTAACTCCCCACTGCCAAAGTGCAGCTGGAAGACCGTAACCCCAGAAAACCAGACTGCTCCTGGACTTATCAGATCAAAGTGTAAGAAAGTGGTGAAAAGTACAGACAGATCAGTTATGAAATATGCAGATAAAATGTTGTTTGACTAGAGAACAGCTTTCAGGGAGAGGTAAAAAGCAGTTCAGGACAAAACTAACTTGAAGTGTTTAACTCCATTATCTAACACCATTAGTCTCATCAGACTTTTTGTTCAAGTAATATTTCCTTTTTAAAGCCAAGGACTTGAATAAATTCCTTTGATTTCTTCTCATTAAAATCCCTCTAACTTGTGCACAATTTATTAATCAAATATTGTTTACAGGAGACATATATTGCAATAGAAGCAGAGGCGAATAGAAAAAGCAAAGTATAAATGGTAAAAGTTAAATACTTAATACTTAACAGAACGCTGTCTTACTTTAAATGTTCCATATTTCAAATTTGACAGGTATAATTTGACTATAAAGTGTACAGTAGGATGCTTTCAGAAGCATTTACTTTTTTCACATTGAAATACACAATTGTCTTGCACATTATAAAGTTTATTCAAGCATCCTGAAGATTCTAATTACTACTTTTAAAAAGGATATGCATTATTTAGCACACAGACATGCTATTCCTAGGCTCAATGTCTACAAGAGGTACTCACAATTGTAATTACTGAGAATTACAGAAAGGCTTACCAATAGGCCAAAACTCTCAAAACTCTTGGTCACCTTCAGAAGAATGAAACAAAGACCAAAGAAGGGTTTTTAGATGGAAGCATGGGAAAGCCTGGTCTAGATTTAACCTCAGCTAGAAGTAGGAAAACCTGTTGTGAGAAGACATTCTTGAAAAAAATAATCCATATGAATTCATCATGAATTCCAAAACTTTACACGACAGTTTACCCAAAGAAGAGGGCAAGTTGGAAGTAGGAGTACCAGTATAATTGTTTAGAATTGATCACTACAAAGTCCAACAGCTATAACTACATTTTTTTTAATCTTGAATGAATTAGGATAATGATATTTCTAGTATTATTTTTTTGTATTGGGGTATATCAGTAAGATAATATATAAAATATTATATATGGTATAAAATATGTATCATATATAATATGTAATATGCATTCTCTATTCTATTAATTATATTATATAGTTATATTGATGCAGTCCAGAGATGCTATATGCCGCCATTAGCATTTAGGGTCAGACTTCTTTAATTTCAATAATTTCAAGTATTTGAACCACAAAAGCAATGCTTACGGAATAAGAAATCTAATAAGGAACTGAGAGAAGTGAAAGAAAAAAAATGTCTGGAAAAGCTGGGAAGCTGTACTGGTCATGAACAGTTTTGGAAAGTAATGAAGGAAGAAAGTTGAAGGAAAATAAAAAGACAGTACATTTAGCCCATGATCAGCATAACAAGACATACTTCTTTGATTTCCCAAGTTGTACATTATTTTATAAAATAGAAAGTCCTCTGTGTAACGTAGTGCATTCTTCTGCATCCTACTGTCTTAATTAATAAAATTATATCAAACATTTATTTGGATAGTCTCAGGACACTAGGAGTAATGAAGCAAAATCAGAAGTACACTTTCTTCATTCAGGAATCTTATCTAGGAGCCAAAATCCATGGTAATAGTAACAATGATCAGGATGTAGATTTTGACCCTGTGCTTCATTCGTGCCTAAAGAACAGAACATCTGGACCCCAGAAAACAGAGACTTGTAAAGGGAATTGTACCTCCCACTATGAAGCCAATAGAATGCTACTCAGAATTACAAAAATACTCTCAGTGATCTCATCATCCCATTCCAAATGTGATCAAGGGACATAGCATTCTGAAATGCATAAATGTAGACTCTGAATTTTAATCAATATAAACAAAAAGAAAACTTTTTCATATATTTGTACCAAAGGGCTCAGCAACAAAACAGTGGCTGTAGCAAAAGCATATTTTATGGACCTCTAAAGGTACATTTGTATGTTTACCTGTTTCCTACATAAGACAATAATAAATGCTTAACTTCTCCATCTTAAATATCTTCCTAAGCAGTAAATTATGCTGTGTTCATAGTCCTCTAAAATGTAAATCAGCTTCTGCACAATAAAATTAATGAGCAGTGTTGCTAAGAGCCAGGTGTTGCAGCCTGAATGAAATGTCTCAGGGGAGCTCAGACTTTGGACCATTAAGCATGGCTAATCGGCATGGCTATTTTATAAGCAGAAGCAGATGTCCCTCTAGAACAGTCTTCATTTTGTGAGTGTGCAGATAGTACCAGGTATTACTTTAAACTAAATTTTATACATTGCTCTGAAGGCTTTTGCAAAGCAGAAGTGGTGATAATGATTCGTCTTTTACTCTGATTTTATCAGATAATATATCTGCTTTCTATGGTGGCTCAAGACAGTGGAGAAGAACTATTATTTTGTTTCAAGAGGCTAAATTTACAAGAGTTTGTTCGACTAAATGCATAGTATCTCTGAAAGTTCACAGAATATGCCAAGGTGTCTTTTTTTCCTTCCCCGAACAAAATGCGGCCTTTTTAAAGTGTTCTGGGGAAAGAAAATGAAAGATGCCAGATGACAAATGCTAAGTGCTCATTGCTTAGCAAACACACTGAATAAATATCACAAACTTGTAAAGCCATTAAGTACAGGAACTCATTCCACTGAAGCCCAGAGCAGGAAGACAAATAAAGTGTGAGCGCTATTCTCATGAAAATATAGTTGGAGGCAACTGAGTTATATCTAAATTGAATGTGAAGAGACATTTATTTTGGTGTAACTATATTGTGACATTGTACTACTTTATATTACATTCAAGTATTTAATTTTAAGATAATGAATCATGACAGAAATGGCACCACCTTGCAAAAATTAACACAACATAATGATATAAACCTTCTTATTAAACTTAAACTTTAATCTGCTCTTTTACTTTTCTCTCTGCAATAAAGGAATGGACCATACATTACAGCCAAATCATTATCTTTCAGTTGATTTACTAATATATGGTATTCCTAATCCCCGAAAGTTGACTAATGTAGCAAAAATTTTAACATCACTTATACTCCATGTTATTGCCTATGAAAGTAAAACAGAAGATCCAAGAGTTGTCACAACTCTTTAGTTTCCTGTGTGGAAAGCTACAGGTAGGGAGATTTGTCTAGCTCTCTGCCAAAGGCCAACTATATAGAAAAAAAAGAGTCTACCAGATTCATTGAAGATACAGGGCCTATCATAATTAAGAATTTAAGCACAAGCCAAGGGCACTTGTCAGAAAGCAGAAATTATTTACTTTTCCAGCAGAAAAAACGGTTTCATGTTCTCAATAGTGAGGGATTTGCGCAGGATAGCATACATTGCTTACCAAGTTATAGTAAATTTGTTTTAGCAGTTGTACCCATGTACTAGCTTGATAAACAAATCTTATGTTTTAACAAAGTCAACTTATAGCTCTGTAATTAACCAACAGGGGATGATTAGGCAAAGTGACCACCTGAAAACCCAAAGTTTGAATCTAAAGATAAATCTTTTTGGACACATACTTTATCACTACTTAAAATGCCATTTAGTATGCTTACAGGAGAATTCTCTGGGATTTTAAGAGCTTGATAGTGCAATATTCTGGCTATTTTAATTTTTTAAATTAATTATAAAAATATTGAAAATTGTTTGCTCCCAGCATACCAGAGTCAAAGGACATGCTGGGTCGCCTGAAGGTCAGCAAGTCAGAGCTAGAATTGTAGTGTGATGTTATCTAAACCATGTCATTCCTCTGTATCTGCTACTGCTGTCAGATAGCCCAAATAGAAAGTGCAAAGAGCGAGATCATTAGCCAGCAGCTGAAGAAGGTTTTGGATCCTGCTTGTGAAAAAAGGAAAAAAAGGCAGATGAAAAATGAATGTTTCATCTTTGTAGCTCTCTGGCAGAGCTAAATACAAAACTGTCTGATGTGGTCAGTGGTCAAGTAAGGTTCAGAAAACCAGCACAGATTCCTCTTCCACAGATAAATGACAAGATATGGATGTGCTCTCCTCACACCCACGTCATTCCTGCCAAGAGGTCTGGAAAGTGCTGTATTCAAGCATCCAGATGAAGGCCAATGTTTACTGGAATCTGCTGTGAATTGCAAGAGGATACATATATTATTAGGCCTCAGAACATTCATTGGCTCCATCTGGGGAAATATTTTCCATACTCTCAATACAGGCTGTATACCCCAAAGGCAATGCTGCAAAAAATCATTTAAATGAATAGAAGGAACGCTTACCACAAAGAGAGCCAATAAGGTCACAAACTTGACAATAAATCGACAGAAAGTGGGTTCCAACCCAGTGTTGCTGTCAGATAATGTCTTCAGGCAGATTTTGCTATAACATCACTGTTAGAAGTGGTAGGGGATTAAACTTCCCCCAGAAAACAAAACCAAACCCAAACAAACAAAAAAGAAAAAAAAATGCAAACAACCTGTTCCTCCCCGCTCCCTCCCTCCCCAAAAAAGAAAATCTAACCAACCTTTAAACAAATCAAAAGGAGAACAGGACAGGACTGTAACCCACCTGTTTTCCCTAGCACTTCTGTTTTGATGTGTGCAACGAGTTCTTGCTCTGCAACGTATGGGGGTCACACTGCCTAATGTGCAGGTCCAATCCAAAAAAACACAGTGATGCATCAGGTCTTGATAGCCTGCTTTGGTAAATTACACTGGAATATCTGTCAACAACTGGCAGCTTTCTCAGCTCTGCCTGGAAATGTAGCTTTTTTCACAGATTCAGAGAATATGCTGGGTTGGAAGTACCCACAAGAACTGTCATAGTCCAGCTCCTGGCCCTGCACAGCACCATCCCCAAAAGTCACATCCTGTGCCTGAGAGCACTGACCAAACGCTTCTTGAGCTCTGTCAGGCTGTGACCCTTACTCTGGAGAGCCCATNTTCCAGGTGCAGAATCCAGCACTTTCCCTTGTTGAACTTCATGTGGTTGGTGATTGCCCAGCCTTTCATTTGTCAAGGTCTCTCTGCAGGGCCTCCCTGCAGAGGGAATCCTCCCAGTTTTGTATCATCTGTGAACTTGCTCAGTATTTCTTCTAATCCTGCCTCCAAGTCATTTATGAAGATATTGAAGAGCATAGGGCTGAGGATGGAGCCCTGTGAAATCCCACTAGTGACAGGTCACCAGTCTGATGTCACGCCATTCACTGTAACCCTTTGTGCCCGACCCTTTTGTGGATCCTTTTCATTATATGATAAATTGTGGACTATTTTGACTTTGAAAGTTTTCAGAATTGACTAGACTTTATTCAGTCTGGGAAACAGCAATCATGTTCTTGCTGAGCTGTATAGAATAACAAAAAGGAATATCAGTTTTTCAAAGCTTTTTAGTTTATGATAGATGTCAACTGTCAGTCTGTAATAAACTACTGGTGGTCTTAATTATCAGTTTTATTTCTTTTTCAGAGCAAGTTGATTTGCTCTGAAATTCAGAAATTGTATAGCCAACTGTGAATCTGAGCTTGTGGTATCAGTGAGTTCTGACACGACAAATGGATTTTCAGTGTTTGAAAAGAAAGGGTAACAGAACCTTAGTTAAATTCCCTTTCCAATTATTTATACATATGATTATCAATTTTCTTTCCTGTTATAGAGAGGGAAACTTTTTTCTATGCTTTCACTGATTATATTAGGACTCAGATTTTTATACTGTATCCCTAATGCTACTGTGAAGAAAAAGTTTTGCATTCTGGATAAGTGGTTGTTGTAATCTTAGCTCTATGGCAGAGATGTATCATTCTCAGTGTAACTCAAATGTCTTACAAAGCACATTTACAGCCAAAATTAGTAGTTTGTTTTTTTTTTTTTAATTGTAGGTGGTGACACTGTCTACAAAGCTTTGCTTCTTCATATATGTGTGGCATGTTGGAAAATAAATTAGCAAAATCCAAAGTGGAAGAGCATCAGAAGGAAAGTTATAGGTTGTTTTTCTTTCTTTTTTCTTTTCTATGTTTCAATTACCATGCATTCTTACTTGAAGGAAGTTGCACACACACAAAAAAAAATCACATTGAGACATAAAAAAACAGAAGTCCAGACTATTAAGTGTTTTGGAGTTGCAAGTTGGCTTAATAATATGTTTTGAAATATTATAACACTTTCTCATGCAGTGATTTCTGCCGTGTTCTTGTGTTCTTTAACTTCACACCTTGGTGCACTTTACAAGCTTCTTGGATCTGAATTCTTTCTTTCCCCCAATTCAGTGTAACCAGGGCAAATAGTCATTAATAGGCTAAAGCACTCAGTTAACAACACCTTTCAATTATTGACCATGAGGAATTTCCTTGTGAATAATGCCTTACTGTTGAATTAACATTAAGACATTGAGGGAACAGAGTCACCCCTATCATAGTTTACATTGGAAAAGGCAGATACATTAATATTTCTAGCAAGCCACTGTATTATACTGAGTCAGTTTGAATGCATAGGGGATAGAGAAGTAGCTAGGCATTTTTTATGGAAAAAAAGTGTGAACATCAGCATATCAGCCAAGAAATACTCTTTCCTTCACCTCCTTTCCTTTCTGCCCCATCCTGGACCTTCTCTTGTCTTAGGAGTTTTTATTTGTGTTTTATTTCTTAAGACACAGGTAAGTTTTCTAAACAAATCCATCTGTTGCAAAAATTGTTGCTTATTTTCACAGACGAATGTATGTTGGCTGTGCTGGCTCTCAATATTAGTTTAGGATATGGGATGAGAAAATTGACTATAAAAAGAGCAAGAATTAGAAAGCTTAAGTTTTCCTAATCCATTACTTATTTCCCTCACTGAACACATTAGATAATAACTGGTAATGGTATAATTTGGCCCAGGTTCTCACACATGTGTGCCAAGTATCAGTGGCCTTATTTTCAGAAGATACTCTCTCCAAGACACACAGACATATTAAACGAATATGTAATATTTCTAGGAATGGGTAAAATTTGCAATGTCTACATCTTCATTTAGATTCACCAAAGGCAGCATTCAATTTGGATCATGCTCAAATTTTGGCAGCTATTTGGAAATCAGCTCCCATGAGTTTAGAAAATAACATTGTCTGGAAGAAAACCAATAAACTCTGCTCTTATGAACTTGATATGTTTGCCCTGCCAAGACTTTCTCTGAGTCATGCAGCTCCTCATCACCTGTTGTGTGAAACAATATATAATGGAAATGCTTATGGATTTCTAAAGGAGAGGTTCTGAATCTGAGATTTCAAGCTTTCACTGAAGAGCTTGTCTTCTTTCACTGCCATCTCTTAAATCCATGTGGAAATAAAAACAGTAGCAGGCGACAGGGAAAACTCTTACAAATGTCAAGGAACAACCATGAAATTTAAATAAATGCTGTTGAAATTAGAAATGTGGGTGCTGAAATATCAAGTGATCATTGTGTTAAATTCATCACAGTGCTGGTTACATGAAACACATGCTCAGCACTTACCTGTGTCCATGGAAGCCAATCAGCCCTAAATGCCCAGGGTGCCACCTCACAGTCACTTGCAAAGCTCTCCTAAACAGAGTGATTGCCTTTATTTAGATGTGATTAGAGGAGGCTTACAGAAGTTGAGAAGACTTCATGTTATCACTGTTTAAGACAAAAGCGAGTCTGATGACCCTTCTCAAGCCTAGAAAGCAGTTCTGGTTCTTCCAAATAAAAATGGCTAAAGGTGATGGTGAAAACCTCTTTCGGTTGACCCACTATTTAAAAGGACTGCATACATTTATTTAAAAAACCCTGCTCACACACTTTTATGTACATTATGGATGCAGAAAGACAGCATGAGGTGCTCTCATAGGACAACAATAATTTTTAAAACATTGCTTGACTGAACACGACAGTGGAGAATAATTCATATGATTGACATGATATGAATCATAACCTCTGTGAAGTAGAAAATGGCATTTTCAGTATATTTAGATATGTACTAGTAGTATAGGGAGATTTTTAATTGCCATTTCCATGCACTATAATTACAGCTATAACTGTTTGTACCATAATTTTAAACTATTGGCTCATAGTACTTTTCCCAAGTTTCCAAAGCCAGTTAAAAGTATAATATTAAAATTATAATTTAAAAAATAAAGAATGCCTTAATATTCTAATTGTTCATACCAAAGATAAATGCATATTTGGAGAAACATATTTATGGATCAGTAGCAACTCCTCCATACCCTCAAATTTATACAACTTATCAGTCATGCCTCACATCATAATTGCACAATTTAGTCATGTCCAGAAATAGCTGAGCAATACCCTGCATAAAAATATTCCTTAAAGGGTATCATGAGGTGTTTGTTAACAGAATTAAATGGTTGTTTCCATCCAAATGTGGGGTACAGCACTTGTAGACTCATCTGGTCTATATTCACCACTGCAAGTGTAAGGAACAGGATGTCTGGCTGTTGCACTGAGTTTTTCATAGGCTATGACAAAGCTATCTCTACATACATGTTTTTAAGATTAACATGAGCTGAGGTCTGCACTGACACAACAGAACAGGGATTATTCCCCAGGCTAAAGAGTTTAAACTCTATAAATTGTGTGGTTAAACATTTGGCTGCAGTGTAAACATATCCCTGGGGACAAGTTCTCACTGTATGGAAGCACAAACGTCAACAGGAATGTATCAGTAATGCTAAAATATGGATCAGACTTGTCCATAAGGTTTTATCCTTATTATGAGCCTTAAGAGAATGGGAGGAGGGCAGGGGGGAAAACATATATTTAAGTCTAATTATTTCATTATGTTCATATTTTGGTTCAAAAAAACTTAATAGGTTAGTACATGTGGAACTAATAAATATTTCAAATTGGATAAATTTTGAGCTATTCAAGAATGAAAAAGCATCTTAAACAATAAACTTTGGATTTTATACCTTCTATATGTAGACTGCATAGCACCAGACAAATTTTTCATCAAAAAATTCATTCCTAAGAATCCTTTTCTAATTCTAAAGTTTAGAAATATTATAATTTTATTTTTATTATTTAGAAACACTCTGGAGTGTTTAGAAGCACTCAAGATTGTTTTTATGTGGCAAAGTGCATACACAAGAAAAAGGCACTTCATGATGAAAGCACACACTTGACTCCAACTGTAACATAGCCAGGGGCACCATTATAATCATGAAGACCTACCTCACTTGAGATGTCCTTTCTGCATGCACACATTGATTTTTAAATACCAATTCACAGTCAACAAAAGGACAGATTCGAGCAATTCCAGCAATTCCTAGCAACTTACAGAATTAATTCACTTATCAAGAAGACTTTCATCCTGCTTCCAGTGATTATGAATCATCATAAAATCCATGATTTATGAGATGATATTATAAATCACAGTACCTACTGTACTATGAAAATAAAACTGTAGGGTTGGACAAAATATGGTTTGACTCAGGTTTTAGCTGTAAAATCTCTGGGACTCTAAAGACCCAGCTCCAGCTCAGATCTCTTAGCTTAAATTCCCAAGGTGGATGCCACATTTGTTTCCACTCTACATTTATTGCTTCTAACACTATGTACTTTCAAAATGGAAAAATATTATTTTTCCAAACTGAGAAATGCCCATGGTGGTTAACCCTGCACTTTTTGTATGTTAGCTTTAGGAAAAGGCCATAGGGTGCATACTGCTCAGAGTCCAGCTCCCCCACGTTTTGATGCCTCTTCTGGAACACTCCTTGAAGCATTACTGTAGGGTCAGGTTTTGTGAGATAAGAGAGAAAAGTCACTAAAGTCCTGGATCTCTTGGGGGAAAACATGCTTTCTGCAATTGCAATGGAAAAATGAAAAATTAAAATTATTTCAACTTTTGCTTAAATGAAAAATGAGCAGAACAGAATTTAAGGAAATGGTACCAAAAAATGGCAGACTTAACTGTCTTCAGTAACAGGGCTTTGATTAAAGAGTTGAAGAAACGTGGTGTGGAACTGGAATATGTACACCATGTATCCCATCTTTTTTTTCTGAAGTGGGACTATAATACTGACAAGCAGCCACTGAACAATGGATGTCTTTGAAAAACGTTACTTTCAGCAGACAGGCATGCCGGAGCAGCAAGTTGCAATCCCTCACTTATGGCAGCCCTGCTGCAGTTGGTGTCCTGTAGTCATGGGAAGTCTGACCCAGAACACCTCTGCAGGATTGTAGCCACAGCTGCCTTCACTCTGGATCCTTTTCTTCTGGTCATTGAGGAGGGAAATGTTGTACTGTTTGGCTGGCTGTAGCCTGCTCACTGCTGACAAGCTAATCTCCCGTGGCAGACTGCCTCTCCCTCTAACAAACATGCTCAGGCTGTTCTTGCTGTCAGCTGAGCAAACCCTGCAGAGCTTGTATGTTCTGTATTTTGAACTCTGATATTAACAATTTTCTTCACTAAGGATGTGGTGGAGCTGAGGGAATGTCAGTTCTTTTTTATCCTTATGCTGCTACTAATCTTCACAAACTCCAGAGCCCTTTCTTGGTTTTATTAAAAACTGAACGCAGAAAAACAGATTTATATAATCTTTCAAAATTCATATAAGGAAATTAAATTGACACAATACCCTACATTCTGGCAGAAAAATCTAATATTAAGGGTAGTCCAAGACAATCCCTTTCATGCCCACATATGCATGAGATGAAGAACATCACTTCTTTCCCCTGTGCAGTCTAGCTGTGGGCTTCTCCTGCCACTGTGGAAATCCCCTGCAGGAAGCAGCAAGCTGTCAAGATCCTTTCTCGTTGAGCTAATGGCATCTGACTCATATCAGATGAAAACAGAGGATTTCTACACAGATGCACCGTGGCAATGCCACTGAAAGCACGGTAGCCAGATATTTATGCTCCCTGACAATGACAGACTAAGGGGGTTGCCAACAGAGGATTATTGATTAGAAGAATAGATAAATTAAATAAAAAATTTTGAAAAATCTAGTAGTTAAAAATGTTTCGCATAATTATCTCTCACCAGGGTCTGTGGCTCAAGGCTTTGTCAAATATGTTCCTTGTTCTGTCAGACCACTTAAGTGAGTGGAAGAGTTTTGTCTCTTTGCTGGAACTTGCACTCTATGCAAAGATACAAATATATTTGCAAGTCATGATAGTACAATTACCCTGAAAAGTAGTCAGCCTGGGCAACAAGAATTGATATCTTATCCTTATTCATTATTCGAGTTCAGATTTTGTCACTGCAGTTTATACCTCCAACATGGAATCTGTCACAGAGCAAGGAAGACATGAGGCTGCAGGGTTAAAAAAATTGTGGTTGTTTAATTATATTTTTCAATTCTCTAAATTTTGAGATGTCAGAATAAGATATGAAATACTCTTTCTCTTATTTCGGATGTTTGCTGTTCATTATGGTTCAGCATTTCCTCCAGCTGAAAATCTAGCATTTAATAGTGGAGATTTAGTTGACAGTGAATGACAGGTCTTTGCATGTTATTATCATGCTCCCCTGGCAGGGTTAACATTCACCGCTCTTAAACTGATTTCTAAATTTTAGGTAGATTGAGCTAGTAAAGTAGGTGTTTGGGTTTTTTTCCCCTGCAGAATGGAATGTTCTTGTAAAAAAAAAAAAAATTCTTAAATTTACTGCTTTAGACTATTTACTGAGTGAATTAACAAAAATCTCTTCATGACAAATTTTAAATTTACAGTCTGAGAGAATAATCATACACATACCATATGCAATGTTTTTAAATGTAGTCAAATAATTTTTTCCATATTGCACTTTAGAATACTGAAACAATAACGTTGGCTAACAGAGCATTTGATTTCCATATTTTTCCATAACTTTCAACTGTTTAAAGTCAGAGACAGCAAATTTCCCTTGCTAATAGTGTCTTGTCATGTTTGAGCATATATTGTATCTATCTGGGGAAGAGAGGTTCTTAGGTACAAGATTTATAGAGGAGGAATAATAGCTTACAAAACGCAGTGAACCACTGATGTAGAATCCTCTTATTGTGCAATAAATGGTGGAAAGGCTTAGACAACTACTTACACAGTCAGCTTTAGTTGTTTGTGAGATTTATTTACGTTTATTTTTGCTGCACAGGCTAGGAATAATCTCCTGCCTGATGAATGCAAATGGTCAGGATTAAGGGTTCTGGGGCAGGAAGGACAAGAGGAAATAGTGAATTACTGTCATATGCAGAGGTTTGGGCCAGTGCCAAGTGCTGTGCAGGTGCGAGATTACAATGCAGTTCCTTATTTTTTCAGCAAACCCTTCTGTTCATGACTGTTTTCCTATGCAGGTTACTTCCTTCAGAGGCTCAACTACATCCTTAGGTGAAATACCTAAGTGAGAGAATTCAAATTCATTATGGGAAATAAAAGAATTTTATATAAAACTCCTGCCATGTAACAAAACAGTAGATTCTTAGAGGTTTTCACAGCACTGGATGCTTTATATATGCTACTTATCTAATTGTGTATTTGCTTTGGCATCCTCAGCATATAAACCCACTTATTCTTAAAGCAATGAGTTTGGGGTTAATTAAACATCCTGGTGATACTTTTTAACCCCCATATACTTATTTATAGCATTATAATATATCTTTTTGTTAGCAATATACTTTATATTACCAACATTACTTGAACAGAGATTTTATGTGTTTCATTTTGTTTTATAATGCTATGACTACTATTAAAATTGTCAGTCACATTGTTGTGACAAAGAGTTTGTGAATTTCAATTGAGAATACAAAGTCTATAATTCCATTGATCAAGGAGAGACATGGGGACTTGAAAAAGCTGCCCCATGCCAGTAGAAGACACATAAACACTTTTACAACGTAATCCATAGCACAAACCCTCACTGATTTTGGTAAATGGACTTATTGCAAACTTAAGGGATCTCTATTGCAACAGCTCTGTCACTATGTCCATAGTTACTATTGCAAGTATAAAGTTGTGCAAGCACAAATGCCTTAGTTCAAAAGTCAGGTTAAATTAAAGCCTTTTAGATAGTAAAAAATACTGGAGCAGAGATAGCACCTTGAGAAACAGATAAATAATTTGAATCCTAACTTCAAAAATTATTCAGAGCCAGGTCTGATATGGGCTTAGGGTTTGAAAAGTTCAGGTTCACAACTGCAAAATGTCGTTTAATTACCAGCAATTACCTGTTCTGACATGGGGATAAAAATTCACTGTATAGCACTTGGAGAGAGTTAAATACTCAAAATCTAGGAAAGAGCCACACACTAACCCATTCATTGGAAGGGGAAATATAGAAGCTACCATTGAAGAGAAGGGAATACTAACAATGTCCAGCATCTTGGATACAGTGTGCAGATTGGATGATTTAAGTCCTGTAATATTATGATGATACATAGGTAAATCTTGACCACAGACTGCTCTCCATTTGGAATTTTTTACCTCCTACAAATACTTCACCAATTCTCATGTGCTTAGTACCTGCTGGAATGGCTTTTTTTTTTTGCCCCAAGCCAAAGGTTTGGTTCTTTTGTGTTTCTTTTCTGTGCTACAGATATAAGATGCAACAGTTTCAAGGTCACTGTGATCTGTGATCCACCCTAACTATAAAACCCTTTTTCTAAAGAATGGATCAGAATGTCAGAATTTGTATTTGATTAAATGTCATTCAACAGCTGACTCTTTCGAAAACTAACTCAAAAAATTTCTGGCCATTCCTTGAGAATATTTTTTTTGAGTTTTTTTGCAAATCTGAGTATGTTAGAATTCCCTCCTTATTGCAATGAACGCATGCTATACATTCCTGTAAGGCCCACTAGTTATCAAACAAATACAAATGCTAATTGGAGGAAGCAATGTTTTCCACAATGAGTGTGAGCTACAAATACTCACCAGAACCCTCTTGCTATGCTCCACCTAAAATATGAAAAATACTTGGGAGATAGCTAATCCAGTTCATCCATTTTCTCAAAGCTTTATTTAAATCGTTCTGGCTGTACACACTTAAAGGATCTAGATTCTTTATTTTTGTCCTAACAAGACTGGTAAAGGTGCTCCTTGTTATATATGTATAAACTATACAATATTCTCATTCCTACCTTCTCTTCTTGAAATACACTCTTTGTTTTCACAAAGAGCCAGAAGTGCCCCCAGGTGACAATAGAACATCCCTTCCCATTGACTTCTGTGGGAGCTGGGAATAAAGTAGACCACCCAGAATAGGAATTTTGAAGGAAAAGCTCTCTTCACTTGAAGAAAATCTTATTACAGGCTCCTTTCCAAGTAGGAAGTGACCTTTAAAATTAATCTTTAGCAAACCACTCACGCATCACTAACTTAAACAAACATTATAGTCTTAGCTAAACCAGGGAGTATATTTCCTTCCTGCTGATTTGTCCCCAATTACTGTTGTAACAGAGGGAAGTAGAAGATCCTCAAACGAAGTAAGCAACAGATGCAAGATGTTTGGAAAGTTATTATAATTTGTGTAAACATTATCCTGAAATAAGCCAAGCATTAGCCGAATTAGGGACATCAATCATATTCATAACCAATTTTTTCGTTCAGCAGAACTGATCTGTGTCACAACATGGAAGCTTTTCGAAAATAAAAGATGGGGTCTTATGAAGTCCTGATGTCCTTTTGCTTGCTCTGAGCTCACTAAAAATTGAGAAATTCCCTGAGAAGGATGCAATTCCTCAAGCAGACCGTGGCCTCTCCAAACTGCCCAGAGTGAGATTCATACTCATAAATGACCTTTCCTTTACGCAAAATATCACAGTTCCTTTTCTGTTCAGTAATACTCAACCTTTTTAAAGACAAGGTCCATTAAGGCAAAAAAATCATTAACTTTCTCCAAAAATTTAAAATTTGTGAAAACAAATGGAAACATGCCAGGAAATATTTCTATGGGATGCATGAAAAGTGATTAGGAAAGGCTTTTTTTAGACAGTAGACTGCAACTCACTGTGAATCCTTCAGATGTCCCCTGGGATGTGTTTTTCTTCCAGAGTGCTGAGTGAAATAAAGCAAGAACCAACAGCAGCTTTTTTTTCTACAGTATTACCCACCATGGACATTTCTAAACTCACACATGAATTTCTCTGAGTCTCTAAACTCTCAGAAGAAAACTACAGAATGACATACTATATTCAGATCACCCCTTCAGCATTGGCACAGCTATGATCTTGTATTTGCTGCAAATACCTCTTACTGTAGCACTGAACCAGATTTCTTCCTTGCTGTTCACTTTCTCCTTCTCATTGTATTGATTTGGTTGGGTTGCTTTTATTTTTTTTTTAGCTAGTTAGGATTTCTACCCCTTTTTTGATCTCTTTACCAAAGCACAAAGCAATCACAAAGCTGGTGTGTGCCTGTGTATGAGAGTACACCCATATGTGTTTGACAAATATTAAGTTCTTGCTAATAGAAACAGGCAGCTGAGGAAAAAAAATCGATCCTGGAACCTGTATAGTTATGCCTGATGAGAGGCTGCTTCAGGCACTACTATGTTATTAGATGCCAGTTAGGCAAAAGGTAGATTTGCCCTTCTAATTCCCAAATGCACAGAAAGCCTGGAGCTCCAATGTGAATATCATAGGAAGCTGAGAACTGTTAGTTTGGGTGCTAGTAGAGTACTTCTTTGGCTATCAAATGCTGTTTCACAGCGTTCAGTGGTGATGCCACAGCACTGCTTGTCTATGCTGATCACTGCACATGAGGATACTGCAGTGAAGATGTGTCCACCATAGTCCAAGAGACAGCTTAAAATATTCTGGGTCATGTGCAACCAAATACTAAAAATCCCCGAAATCATAACAATTTGCAGATGCTTAGAGGTCCCAGTCTGTTGAGTCACATTGTCATATTGAGATACCTTCCACCATAACTGACACTTTTGGGTAAATGGTTCAGGAAAAAAAAGATTGGGTAATTCATGACATTTCCTACCTTGTCTGAGTTAGAGAACACAGGGCATGCAGAATACATGGGAGAACTATGAGAGAGTCAAGGTAGCAAAAACTGAAGCGTTCCTCTCTATCTTATTTGCCACTATAAAAGACCTCAGGTTTTTTCATTCTAGGTCTGAAGCTCCCCTAAATGCAGGTGATTATCTGCTTTGTCAAACAAAATAATTATAATTTAAATAGCATCTTTTTAACATATCTTTTATATCTTTTTTTTTCTTTTCATCAGTCTAAACATATTTGCGTGTAACACAAAATTTTATGCTCCTGTCTAAATTAGAACCCTTGAAGCAAAATATGAATACAGATTTTTCTGAAGCTATTGCTGCTGCTAATTGACCTGTTGCCCAGGTGATGAATGACTTCCCTTTAAAACTATTCAAGCCAGATAGACCACAGGATATTTGGCACAACTTGCTATCATGAATTTCAAGTTTCTATACATATGAAGTATATGAAAGGGCAGAAAGCCAAAATACCTTGAGAAACAGCCCTTCCTCTGGGAAGATACCATGACTGACCTTGGCAAGCCACTTGGGTGTTCTGCCTGTACCTAACAAGCCAAGTGCTGAGTTTCCATGCAGGATCTGAGCAACCTAGTTAACAAAGTGTCAGCAAACTGCCAGCAGCTGCTTTCTAGAGTAGGTAGTTTTCAATTGTGAGGCTCCTTCTGTTTTTGTAGGTGACCCTATCTCATCCACAACCTATGAAATAGGACAAAGATTGTCCTGGAAATTTCTGCAACTTTTGACACTTCTACCTCCCTTCTTCACAACTTCTTGATGGGAGATGTCATGAACTGCACTGTGCTAAAAACTTCAGTCTTCTCATCCCTGGTATTCATTATATTTGCAAAACTCTTAAATAAATCACTAAGGTCACAGAAGATCTCTACTTTTGTTTCTAAGAACACCTTGGCAGTGGCCCAAAAATATCCTGAAAATGTCTCTCTCTTTTATTTAAAATGTGAGCAGTATCAAAACTTTTCAGTTATTTTCATCAGGTGAGAGGTGTGTTGTTGTTGTGGCTACGCCTAGGGAAGCCCTGATAAAAGGCAAGGACAAATGTGGATGTCAATAAAAGACTTTTTCTTCCTTTATAATTCCTATTACTATCACGAGTAGCTGAAATTAAGTAGGTCCACAGCTTTAGAATGTTCTTTATCCACCATTGCTAGATATCTATACATATCTACAGAAGCACCAACTTGCTTCTGTATAATCTGTTCTTATCAATCCCTTTCTCTGTCCAAGGAAATAAGGATTTATAACTTAAATATGCTACGTGTAAGTTTTGCAAAGAGTCCAGATATCTGTAAAGACCATCAGTTGATAATGGAGGCAATAGTTCATCCACTTTACTATAACTGGAATAGAATTGTAATTAGATTTATGCACAGATTAGGTTAGATTAGATTTATGTTCATTTAACATCAGTAAAAAGCTCATGTCCTAATAAAGCAGTCTCTGGTGGCAGGTTTTTTCTTTTTTACACATATTATCTTTGTTTTAGTCTTAACTTCATATTAAAATCAATGCTTTTTAAGGAAACTTCAAAATTTTTTTCAATTAGAAAAAAACTCTTCTCCCCCTACAATAAATAACATTTTATAGGCAAATTCTGAAATAATAGGGGAAAAAAAAAAGATCTCAATCATGAAATTCAGTATTTTTTGGAAGCACAGAACTTTTTTTTCATAAGCAGTTACATTTTAACTAAGATGTTTTTCTCCCTTTAACTTTATAAAGACATGGATTGTTAAGACTGAAATTGTCCAGATAGAAGAGAGATATATTATGAGAACTAGCCTGTGATTAGGGATCTCCTATCTGTGAGTTACGTAAAAATAATATAAAAAACTGTGATAAAACAACATACATTATCACAATCAGAAGAAATAATTCAGCTTAACTCATTCTTCTTTTGTTTTATGTGTAAAAACAATTACAAAGCATTTTGAAATTTTTGTAACACAGAGTTATTCCTATATAAAATACTTCAGACTTCTTAAAATAGTGCAACATAAAATTGCACAACACATCCGTATTGAAATATAAATACTGAGAACTTTTAAAAATACACTGGACTTCTCAGCAAATTAAATCTGGTCTTTACTGAGACCAATGCTAAAATACAATAATGATATTTAAAGAAAGAGATTAAAAATTCATTAGCATAAATACATGTTCTTACTCATATTACCTTATGACAAATCTTGCTAATATGAAAATTTAGGCTAGATATGCAGTGAATTTATATTTTCATTTGATTTTGGCCAGTTCTTTTTATGCAAAAGAATGCTACTTTAGGGATTGAATAAAGACACGGGTTTCTTGTAACTTCCACTAACTTGCCTTTGGGTTTGATTGGAGCAATGTGCTCTAGGAAGACCCTGCTTGAGCAGGGAGGTTGGACAGGATGACTGTGATCCCTTCCAACCTGACCCATTCTGTGTTTATGTGATTTTGTGATGGGAACATCTTGTTCTCTAAGACATAATTTTGTGCTTTGTAAACCTAAAACTTTTCCCAATGTTGTTTGAATTGTAGAATGAAAATTATTGAATTTGATCTTCCAAAGAGAGATGGAAAAATTAACTAAATAATAGCTTTTACTTACAAATCCATGATTCATTTCTTTAATTGGAGATTATATGAGGAAATACAAATCCAAACATTAAGTCTTCATTCTTCAAGAGAAGTTCTCCTGACATCCAAGACTTAAAGTCTGAACTTCCAAATTCTGCCTAACATAATGAAGATGGAGGGACATTTCAGAGAGCGTCTCCTTCCCTACAGCTCAGATACAGACTTCTTTGACTTGGATGAGCCATTCTACAGAGGTGATTATTTCTTCGTGTTGGCTCCAGGAAGCAGCTAGGTGGCCACCTGAGACAAAATTACTCCCTTTAAGGTGTTTGCAAAGAATGATCCCATACTGTGAAAATTTCAAGTAGAAAAAGTAGTTGGGCTTTCACTAACACATTCACCATAACATCCACTTTACAGACTTTCTGTTGAAAAATAATTGCATGCATTTTTTAACTTCCTTGTATTGGTTTTGAAATATTGATTTGGCAGAAAAATAAGAAAATTTGTTCACCCAAACAGAACAGTCAATTTCTTTTTTCTTTTTTGATGCAATTTATTTCAACCACGTGCATTTCTTAATGCTAGTTTACATACTAGACATACTGCATGTTGGTTTTTTTAGAAGTACAAACCCAACATAATTTAAAAAGTATGCATATCAAACTAACTGCAATGTTTGTTTTATTAGTATTCAGAAAGCACACAGCTACTCATGCAGCAAGATTGAAATAGAGATCTGCTCCCTTTTTTCTTTCTTGTTCTTAGTGAAAATTTCAATGTTTACTGTGGTACTGAATTATACCACCTCATTAGTGATTTCCTAAGTTCATCTGACTTCTAGTTCTAGTCTCTATTTGATAGTTTAAGCTTCATGCCAGTAGTAAGGTTAATCAATTTCCCCTCTTGAAACAGATTTTGTTCCTGCTTTCAACAGTCTTTACTAAAAGAAATCCAAAAACTGAACCTTTTTGGTATTCTGCTTGAAGTAATGTTTGTGACTTTGAACCTTTTCCTTTAACAGAGCATTTCTTTACATATCCCAGAATTTTGCTGTCAGCTTTCTCATGTATAGAGATGATGCTCTCTGCCAGTGCATTTACACCCCTCTCCCTGCAGAGACTAAACTAATGAAACATTACCTGTTATTGTGGTTTCTCTCTACCTTATTGATTTAATCCATTCTTTTTGGCCTCAAGAGGGGGACAGTATAACAGTGTGAGATATGTCATAGTCCTGAAGAATAAAACCATGAGAGCAAAAACTAGAATGACACTGTTTCCTGATCTGTGCTGAAATACTAACTCATTTGTCCTGAGCAACCCTCTCTTAAGATTACTTTTCTGTCCTCATTTTTCCATTTGTCAGCTGAGGATAATGTATTTTGTCACAGTAAAAATTTGGATAATTAAGGGTTTTAATGCAATCCTTATGGAATAATTTGGGTTACATTTCTAGCAATCAGGGAATCAATAGCCTCAGGTTTCAAATATCCCAAACAATTATTTTTTGAACTCTAACAAAATTATAGCATAATCAGAACAGTTGGATGAATTGACTCTTAATTCACCATATAAGCCAAAAGTAAATGCTTCAGTTAAATAAAATATTTTGATCTGGATATTTTTTTTCTTTACACTTATTTTTCTTTTGTAAGGAAGTACTCAGATAAAATTGTAAATGCTACTTTGAAAATAAAAGCTAACATATTTTTGTATGCTGAAATTAATCTCTCAGTGTATGTGTCATTCCCACTTGGTGTGTAGACTCCTAATCTGCAGTTTAAAACAAACAGTATTAAATAAGAAAATTTGTTAGTCCAAAAGGGGATAAGATTATATTAATTACTGGAACAATAAAAACTTAGGAAGAGTTTTCTTTTTGTTTTTGACAGTCACTTTTGAGTGATTATTGTAATGCTGCTGGATTACAGTAATCAGTCTTGCACAATAGGGAAACTAAGGGCTTTATATAGTTTAAGTCCATATAGATATCATGTTATTGAACAACATATACAACAAATAAAACAACTGTGTAATGTCTTACAAGGAACATCATGATTTTGCCAGCCTGAACATTTTCCAAGTTTTGATTGGAAACAAGCATTGAGTTTCTAAGTGAAATGGTGTCGGTGTCCATCAAATCCCCAGGACTATGTTTCATACAGAACAGGGGCAGCATCACCCACAATTCCATTTGGATGGGGTTGGGACCTGCAGTCTTGGGGGATTTTTGATAGGGCTGGGGCAGCATCCCATGCCATACCCTCATCTCCAGCTGCCCTAGCACTGTAGCTCCTTCCAGGTTGCTGAGGGTACCCTGCATTCCCCATCAGCATCTGACTGCACAGCACCACCCACCAAGGAGGTCATGGTGCCTTACAAACAGCATTGTATGTCTGCAGATGGCCAGATTCAGGCTTACAGGAAGGCAGCTGCTGAAAAGATCCTATGTCAGAATGGCAGGGAGTGAAGTCATCATTATTGGATCAAGTGTATTTATTTTTGCCAGCATTTGTATGATTCATGAATTGCTTTTCTACTGTTGGAAAAAAGTGTTCAATAAGTGAAGACTGTCTCTGTTCCTTAACTCCAGCCCAGAATCTAGAATATTCCCATTTTAAAAACTCTCCTGTATTTCCTGAGCTCAGGGGACAGCTTTTAATGATTCAAGGTAGACAGCACAGATGAGGAAAATAGGAAGAAGATGCAAATCAAATACACAACTCTCCACAGAATAGTGTTCTAATTTGCTAAACTCTTCAAGGGGAGTGAGAAATGAACAAGGTTTTACTAACAGACGTTTCTAAATGAGAAATCACAGTCTGCATCAGTTTTAAATACGCGAAGATTTAAATTATTTTAAGATTTGGCTTATTTCTAAATGCACTGCATTTCTAATTGGTTCTAAACAGACTTTATTTAATTCATTTTTTGAAAGGCAACATTCAGAGATAGCACAGGGCCTGGACCCTGAATACATCAGCACATGAAAATCAATAGCTCTGGAAAAGCTCCTAATCCCTCTGCATACCACCCAGCTGAAAACAGGCTGCTCAAGGGCGCTTGGAAAGGACCAGGTGCCAAAGGGATATGGAGAAACTTGTTGTGTTTTGGAATCATGGCCTGCAGTGTCACTTCCTTTCCTTCCAAAACATCTCCCTCAGAGTTGCAAAAACGCAGCCCCATGCATTAGGAACAGAAGACAGGGCTACTGTCTCTTTCATCCAGCGCTGCTTTGAAGTCTCGTGGGTACAACATTTTGGTCAGTGCCTCATGAGCTCACAGTAAACTGTGGGTCACAGTGACAGGGTGTTATTGAACCCCTACACTCAAGGCAGCCTAATACAGTTCTCATAACATAGCTATAGTCTGTTGTATATAGAGACATGACAGCAGGGACATAGGTCAACTCTGACATGACCCTGGTGGGCCAGCCACCCAGAAATATGCCCTTGCTTTTCTTGCTTGACAGGGTCAGACAGACTTCATACTCTTTTCTGCACCTTTCCAAAAGGAGCATCAGGTAGTAATTCCTATCTAGGCTAGTCTATAGCCCAGGTCCTGTGACTGAAGATCTTTTTTTGGAACATGGAAACATGAACTTCTTCCTGAAGAAGAAAGCAATGGACACCTAGATTTGTATATAAGGTGGTTCCTCTCCCACTGTACACTTTATTAGTTAGTGGTCACACTACCATGGTACAGAGCCTGCTTTCATTCTTTAGTATTAGGATTAGGTATTATCTTGGACCCAGCTATCCAACTCCATAAAAACCAAGGTACTTCTGCACAGAATGAGCTTTCTATCATTTCAAGGTTTCTTAGTCACAGCTCAACTCCATGGTTGTGTAGAGATGGCCAGTTTGAGCCATTTGCTGGCTTTTTTGGTGTTGCATCCTCAGAGCTGTGGGCCCAGGCTCCCTGTGTGTGTCAGTGCCAGTGTGATACCTGCGTCAGCAGTGCTGGCAGTGCAGGCATGCTGAGCAGCCACCTGGACAGCCTCAGCAGGGCACTTACTGCTGAGCTACTAGGATGAGTGACAAGAGGTGTAATGTTTGCACTGCTGCAGGGCTGAGCCTGCAAGACCCAGCCTCCAGGTTTTTTGTGTTTTGTCCTGCTTGTCAGAGTTTGTGGATGCAGTAGCTGTTGTTGGTGTGGTGTTGAACTGCCTGTGCTCCATGATTCACCATGTAGTATAGACACCAACATTTCAATAATCCCATGTTGTTGATCAGAGCTTACTTCTTGGACATTGTCCTCATGGAGTCGTCTCCTGTCCTAAAAAACAAGGCCAGGATATTCCAACAGCAGCATAACACTACAGCAATAAGTCTCTAACCACCCTGGCATGTGGAACAAGTGACGAACTCCATGGACTTCAATTTTACTGACTCCTGCTAACACACCTTGTGTGATTGCACTGAATTTTCCCAGCTGTCTTTGGTAGGACTCTTTACCACTGAAGCACACCTTGTTTGATTCTTGCAGTAGAAGCAAGGTCATTGGCCAAAAGGAACTAAGAAAACTGCCAAGGAGGAATTGCAATGCAGTACAATTTTATTCACTTATGGATTAATTGTGCCAAGGTGTAATTTAAAAGGCTAGTTTCTCTCCCCATTCAAGTCAGAATGGTTATCTGTTGACAGCAAAGTTATGTTCACAGTGACCTTTATAAAATTGTTGAGATTTTCTGTCTTTGTGCCCATGACAATGAGGAACGATTAAAGCTCTGGGGTAAAAATATCCAAAGGTATTTTAACCCTAGTGTCTTGCAACCCTCTTGAAAGAGATGAAATATCTGAAAAATTAGGAAGCCTCTTCATCTGCTTATCTTAATCAGGAAACTATTTGACCAGCTGACCTGTGCCAAGATCACTGAAAAGAACAACTCTGTATCATTTCCCTGGGCTTGCATCCCAGCCCTCGTATTTTTGTGAGGGTGCTGAATTTTTAGCAGGATTTTAGTACATAGTGGCTTTAACAGATGCACATTCAGACTTCATATGAGTGCATATTGTAACCAACCTAAAACACATGCAGCACTGTGCTGAATTTTCTCAAACAAAAGCTTCAAAATGTCATGTCATACCTTATCATATGAGACAGCCTTCAAAAAATGAAGTAAATGTGGCCTCTGCAATGTCCTCATTTCTTTTTTTCCTTCCTTTTGCTTTTTGCTTAAAAATTCTGTTACAGTGATGCACAATCCCTGTATTTCCCCTTGGAAGTACAATTAATTTCATCTACAGGTACAGTCTCAAAAAATGAAATGAACTGTCTTACACTCATTTATTAATCCTGGTTTTCTATACATCTTTTGCAATATCAATCCCCTTTCTATCCCAAAGGGTGCACAGGGCAAGACAAAAGCAGAAGGCATATAAAAGTGAGACACAGGGCACGATCTGGAGTAAGTTGTGCGTAGAGCAAAAGATGCAGATGTCTCTGGCCTCAGGCTCTTTTGTGAGGACTAGTGCAGATTTTGATAGATCAGCAGAGTGTGTGGGGCAAACACATGGAGTTCAGAGGTTTGATGATATTTCTTTCTTCCTTCTTCCAGAAGATAACAATTCATAAATACCAGCAATCAAAACTGGGTTAATCAAGTGCTCTGAAAAGACAGTCAAAGGAAAGGGAAAGGAAGGACAGTATATTTAAAAGTGATAAATATGGAAGCAGCAAAAAGCTCAGAGAAGCAGAGCAGCTGAATATCAAAGCAGGGAGATGAGGGCACATTAGGACTACTGCGTTAGAAAATGAAATTTGCACACACCCACAAAGAGTCAGTGAAAAAACATATTTTAAAAAAAGTAAACCACTCTAGCATAAAGTAGATGATGATATGAGCAGCTTTCCTTCTTCTGGAAAAAGAAAGCTTTGACTTGAAGAGCCATGAAGCAAGTGAAAAAGAATAAATATGCCAATACATTTTTATAAAAATTGAAAGCATATGTGTTGTGTTAAAACATACATTTTTAAACAAAACTTAACTTATAAAGATCTTTCCATTGAAACACAAAATTTGGGCCAGTTGGAGACTTAGCTAGTAGCAATGATTGAAAGAGATCTGCAAAATGGGGTCTGAACTGGGCAGGTTCCTTCTCTGCAACAGCAAAAATCCATTGCAGCTTTGCACAAGAGGCAGAGCTGTGTTTCTTCCACCAAACCTTGAAGGAACCCACAAGAAGGGAAAACTTCAGATCTTGTGCTTTTTTAAAAAGTATTTCTGTTCTTTCCTGGTCCATATAGCACCAGCATGACATAGATGTTCAGCTGTCTGACTCTGTGTGTACTGTGAGTGAGAATTTGGATCCACACTCACCAGCTACCTACTGCTTATGTATGAGATTGAAGAGAGCTAAATTGAGCTGTAGGGAAAGCCATGGTGCAGGATCTTTTCACACCAAAAGAGACCTGGAACACGGGGCTGACACTGGCTGCACCCAGGTCCTCCCTCTGCCCTGGAAACAAAGTCAGGGCACTCTTACCACACAGAAAACTGCTCTGGGTCTGACTGAGAAGGGTGCTGATGCTGCCTGCTGTAAGACAGATGGGAACTGTAGCCCTTGGACATGAATATGTCTCCAATAAGCAGTGTGAATATACAGAGTCAAATTACCCTTAGCGCTTTGCAGCCCCATAGGACTCAGAAAATCCAGTCACATTCAATCACTTTCAGGAGTCAGCAGACACAGCTACACATCTCAAGACAAGAGATTTTAATGCATTTTCCAAAGACACAGGGGAGAGGGGGGAGAAGGGGCTGTTTTGTCTGAAAATCCTTGTCTCAGGTGATACTTTTAAAATGTGCCTCCGATGTAATCCAAGACTGCCCCTAGCACTGGTGCAGGGCTGCAGGGAAGTGATTTGTACTGGGAAGTCCCAATCTAAATGCATTCTTTTATGAGCAAATGAAACTTAATGAAAGTGCCAATTAAGAAATTTATAGGCTTATAAAAGCCTGACCAATACCAAACTCAAAACTTATGTAGACATCCTAGAGTGCATACATTAAAATATTAATGTGCCACTATTCAGCTCCTTTTGCTCCTTGCTCCATTTAAATCTTCCTCTTGACCAATCTTAATGTGTCCTCGCTCGGCCTAAGATAAAGTATTATTCAGGCTCAGCATTGGCCCACGTTATGTCTAGTCTTTAAGTTTCCACTGGTTTCTGACCCAAGGCATTATGTGTCTCCATCTCACTGTTACTTACTTCAATATTTATGGCATCCAAAGCTGGATGTCTCAAAGTTGCTTAATGTTCAATTCCACTCCCATAAAAATTAGAGCCCCTCCTTTGGCAAACAGGACAGCTTCTCTACCGCTCCTCCCACCTTTCCGCTCAAACGGTGAGCACTGCTCTGCTACCAAAAGAGTCAGTTCTTTTAATGCTCAATGAAACTTCTGATTCAGAGCTGCATGGGGTGCTTAAAACACTTTTATATTTCTTTACCATTTGAGAAAGAGTGCCGGAATTAAATAGGTTCTCCTCCCTGCTGACTCTCACTAATGTCTCCAATTTATCACTTCACCAAGTGACTCGCAGGCCAATTTCTAGGTGCTGTCACTTGGCCCCTCGGTGGGGAGGCAGGAGGGTCCTGCTACAGCAGCATTCACAATCACTTGCTTGGGAAACTGTTTTTACTTCATTTTGTGAAGTTTCTTTTCTTTTAGTGATTTGGCTCATCTATAATACCACCTCTTTGTCCTCATAATAGTTTCTATTCCGCATTCCTAAGCAGAAAATGAACAGACAGCGCTTCCAGCATCAACTGTAGCTATCACAGGTCTGATATGCATATACCAGATCCTTTATGTCCTTCAGCATTTAAACATCCTGACTGTGTTTTCTATTGCACCAATTATCTCTCTTCCTTTAGTGAAAAAGTTGAGATGCTAACTAGTATTTAAACCACAAAAAATGCTGCATATGAGCAACAGCATGATATTCTTGTATTCAACTATTGATTACCATTATAAAAACAGTATGATATATATATTTGGATTGCACTTTCAAATTCTTCAGTATGCTGCTCATTTTGCCCCACTTTTTGGTCCTTAGGCAAAATTGCTATCATGAGAAAGGATTTATTAATGAACTAGCAAACAATATATCATGTCTCAGGATTTCTTAAATGTGGTTTTCTAATTTCTTCAGCCTGTGCCTCAAAGACCTGAAAATTTTTGCACCCCACCAGAATGCACTGCCTAGGTGAACTTATGTGAGACTGGGGCAGTGTGGCAATCAATGTGTCTCAAAACAGGCCCACTCTTCCAGCCAGATCTGGGCTCCAGAGCAAATTCAGGTGATGTCCAGAGGAAAATTATTTTCCTCTGGAGGGTACAGACAAAATTTGGGGGAGGTGAAATTTGTCAGGGGAATTAGGCATGGGGCTAGCCTTAAAACCAGATCTTGGAAAATTCATTGCAATTCATTGCAAGTTTTGAACTTGCAAATCACAGAGGATAAGCTTCTTTATAAAAGTATATCACTGATTATTACATAACTGAGTCACTGAAAAAAGAAAGAGCTAAACGAGCATGATTCACCTGAGCAGGAAAAGCAGGAAAAGGATGGATTTATAAGCAATTAGTACAGTCTGCTCTGTATTTGACGTCACTATGAAAGATTTAAGAGTTCATAACCATATGCAGAAAAAGTAAAATTCTCTAAAGGTGTATTTATACAAATTGAAAAATGGTGTCATTTTTCTCACTGTTTATTGGCAAATAAACAAATACTGCCATTTGAGATGTTTCCCTCTGAACGTTTTATTCCTATGAAGTGTTGCCCCAAACCCTTACCCTATTCCTGTCCTTGCTCTTTACCATAATCAGAAGTATCAAAAGGCAATTTTCAGTCATAGTAAAGCCAGCTCCCCTCCTGCATTCACTGAAATATTGTTGCCGAGACCTCACCTCCAGTTCATTTCCACAAAACTTAACTGTATTGCAAATCAGGTGCAGAGGTTTCATTGCTTTCTTCCTTGGCCTTTTTTTTTTTTTAATTTTTTTTTCTGATTTCATGTAAATTATCAGTTTCACAACAGGTATGGAAAATTTAGATCAAAAGTAGGAAACACTGTCTTATTGCCACAGTGATATGGCACTCAGTTAGTGCACTATGTAGAAAAAAAAAAGGCAAGAAACTTGTATTTCCACAACTGAAGCTTTGCAAAGCAAATTCTGGGAAATTTAAACAGCTGCTTTTTTCTTGGTATTTTAACTTTTATGTTCAAATTTCATCTGGGTAGTGGGAGAAACAACTAAACGAAAAAAACAAGCAGAATTTTTGAAACATGATCTAAACTAAAATAGCAGCAGTTCCAGAAGCACAGACTGAAGATTAGAATAAAGGTAAGAAATAAACAGATCAATCTCTTTGCATTTTTTTTTGTTCTTGTAGATTGTTGCTCTTCCTCTGTGCACATGTCTTCATATGAACTGCACAACAGCGGCTATACATAGCATTCCCAACATTTTTGGAGCACCAGCCACAGCTTTTGTCATTTCACAGATCATTACTAATATGATAGAGTGATTATACAGAGACAAATGTCATATTCTGCTCCATTCTACACATGTAAGTTGGTTAACATTATTTTTCTTGCCTGGGCTAAGGGATGCATAGATCAGAGGGACCCACTGCTTACTGTTGTTTAATTGCCAATCAGTGTTGATTACTTTGAAAGTGAGTTGCATTATCTTTCCCCCATTAGTTCACATTAAAGAAACTTAGTTAAATCTTCTGATAATTACAGCTAATGTATGCCTTTCTGTCTTGCATTATTTTCTAGCTAGTAGATTTTAGCTATGGTTCTCTTTTTACCAACAATTTCACTTTTTCTCTAAGATGAAACTGGGTGTCAAAATTAGGCATAAAGTGAGTAGAATTAGGCATATTAAAATTTGTGATATGAACACTGAATTGCTTAAAGGAACCACTATATAAACACGGAAAGTGGCATGGAAAATAAGAATTCTGAACTCAAAATTTAACCATTTCTTACAAAATCTCCTTGGTGCTCTGTAGTTCAAGTTAAAAAAAAGAAAACAACAACAAAGTAAAAATACTGTCTTAATTTCTGAAAACTGTTAAAATTTCCACTGAGAGGCTATGGAACCCTATAGACAAAAAAAATTTACAATAAATTTACTAAAGTCAGTTATGAACATATGGCAACAACTTGCAAAGAACTGATGTAATTTTCACACATAAGTTTAGAGTGAAGTGGGAGCAACTTTTTCTGATAATGTCATTGGTACTCAATAGTACTCTTAAGACAGCAACACACACTATTTAAAAATAATTGCTGGAGAATCATTAAAAATTTCTTTTAGCTCTTCTAAAGATTCCTAAACTGAAGCAAAAGATGCCACATACAACACTGTTACTTTTCCTACATGAGAATGCTTGGGTTCTATTGGAATGGACTAAGCTCATCTTGATGCAGAAGACATGTGAAGATTACACCACTGAAGGGAAAGGGAGGATACATTTTTGCTGCTGAAATAGTATCATAAACTTGGTGATTTTCCCCATTATGTTATATAAATGCAAATTCTTGAATTTAAAGCTGATTTGCTTTTTAAAGAAAAAATATATTTCTGTGTAATTTACAGCTCCATTAAGGCATATAAGGGCAGTAAAATAAACTGGTTTTGAAATTCCAGTCAAAGGCTGTGATATTTATTGCCTGTGTTAATAACCTCCATGCAACGATTTTTTATGTCTGGTGGTTAAGGTCTACTCTTGTTTATATGGTACATTGCCACCAGATTCAGAAATGCAGTATCTGTTTTGATACAGGAATCCTGCAGATATTTATACAGCAACTAAACAGTATTCCAGATCCTTAGTTAAACTAAATCAGTTAAGCCCCATCAGGCACAGTGAAGACATGATTTGTGTCAGATGAGAATCGAGCTTTTCTCAACTTCATTCTTTTTAAGAAAAAAAAAATACCCAAACTAATCTCCAGCTGTGCATCATAGCAGGAGCAGGTTGTCTCCAATTGTCCAGACTGAGGCCAAGCTGGGTGTTTATAAAGGCTCCTGTATGTCGCAGGGCTTTAATTTCTGAGGAAACTGGGGCACTTGGGACTGGTGTGTACTCAAGTCTCCCGCCAGCGTGGAGTTAGGAGACGGCCAAGGTGTATACTCGAGAGCTCACTTGGGAGCCCAGACACAGCGACTGCTGGCAGCACAGTGGTTTAGCACACTTACTCATACCATTATAAGCGCTTCTCTCCTTTCTCCAGCGGCTTGACAGTGTATGGGATCCCATGGATTATTTCCACTGAGAGGCAGGTAGCAGGATTTTCTGTGATGCAGCCCTGCTCATCCATGACATTCAACCCCACTTCTCAAAGTAAACATTGAGTGGCTGTGAAGATAAATAAATTTAACTTATTCTTTTTTATGAAAACGGATGTGCTGTGAGACAATGAGGTGGTTGGCAGTCATCACTGCCCTTAGAAAAGTCTCCTGCTGCACACTCTGTGGCAGGTCCAAGATTCCAATCTCTGCCCACATGAGAGATGCTGGATTAATAACTCAGAAACCTGTAGCAGGAGGGAGTATCAAGGGCTGATCTTGTGCTTCTGCTGAGCCTTCTTTCCAGGGAGAACTTGGCCCATGGCTTAGTAATTGCTTTGGTGGGAGGGCTGCAAGGTCTGTATTTGGGAGATGTAGTCATTTAGAAGACCATGTGTGACTAGTGGGAGAACAGTCTTGCAACTGATGACATAAAAGTTGCTTCTTGTCCTGGATGCAAAGCCTGAGTTATGAAGGGTTTTTAAGCCAGGGACAAGGCACAAAAGAGTGGGTGGCAAGTCAGGTGCCAAAGGCTAGCCTCTAGATACAGAAGGTGAATATGGCCATGCAGGTAGATAGGGAGGTCTCTACTTTACCACGAGATTTAAAGTTCTGCAAAAGGTATTTCATTCACTTTGAATGGTCAAATAAGTAATCGACTGTATGCTTTTCATGAGCCTGGCCATAAAGAAAGATTTCTCAACCTGATGCTAATGTGTGGAAAAGCGGTTGAACCACAGATTTACGGTAATAAGGCTGGAATCTGTGTACCTTTAAATAGCAGTTATAACAACACTGCTGCCACATCATGACTGGAGAGTGGGACAAGACCTCATAGTCTGTGAACCCTGATTTACTAACATAGGAAGAAGAAAAAGAGGGAGTGTAGTATTAGGTAAAAGAGGAAGAGGTAGAAGAACTCAATACAAAGATATATATGCCAACTCAATCAGAGTTTTATTTTTCTGTTGTGACTTCTTTTCTATTAATCATCATATATATGCCTAGAAACCTTACTGTCTGCAGAAGAAAGGTTGTCCTTGTATCATATATCCATAAAACATATATCCCAGTGCAAAAAAAAATCTGCATTTTTTTCTCTCAACAATATTATAATCTTTCTAGATGAATGGTCAATTTAAGAAAACTCATAAACTGTCTTCTTATTTAAAAAATTCTATTTTTAAAACATGTTTATGTTATTTAAAGTCTTACATGGATTAATTCTTCTTGATATGCTTGTGACGCGAAAATCTTACTGAATTCAGGAATTAAGATACAGCAGTATGACTGGCTTTTAAATAAATATGCATATTAAAAGCCAAAAAAGTAAATATAAGGTTTCTTCCCAACTGCACTAGACAAACATCTGATTTACTACAAGATCTTCTAACTGTAAATACCAGTATATTAGTAATTTTTTCTTTTAATGAATGGTTTTGCAAAGAGCAAATTGCTGTTTATTTATTTAAATTAGGAGAATAGGTCTTTTGTGCATAATATTCCAGAGTTAAATGGAAGACCAGAGAATATTTTCACTGGCACAATTAAGCATGTGCAGAATTTTCAAGACATTTATTACAGAAATATGACTAACCAACACTGACATGAGCAACATCATAGAGGAATGTCCAAATTATTTATTTTTATTTAAAGATAAATGTTTGAAAATTACTCTCTCCCCTTTATTTGCATTTAGTTACAGTCCAAAAGGTTAGGGAAAACTTCAGTCCTTTTCAGTGAACAATTTTCCATTCACAAAAATCTGCTAAGGAGCATACAGAGAAGATGGGTTGAATGTTGGGGTGTTTTTTATACAATTATTTATTTAGAAGTAGAAAGGAGCCTACACCAAAACTCTCACTTCTGCTTTTCATAGAGTTATAAGGTTTGATATCTCCTGGGAAAAACCCTGATGCAAGACTGAGCAATCAACTCAAATATCTTCACGGAATCAATCTTGTTTTCTCACTCTCAGCTGGAAAAAATACCCCAGGATCAGAATTCGAGGTATGGCATAATTATCCTGAAAAAAACAAAGGAACAACCTTATAAAATTTTCATTCATTATTTCATTTATTCTTGTGTATATAGTAGGGGTGTGTGTAGAACTCATTGTTCCAAGTGCTGGTAAAATACATTACTGTTAAAGTTCCGGCAGTTCCAAGCACATGATGCCTCACATGGTTCATTCTGCTGAAGCCTACACAAAGAACTCATATGTGTCCTGACCATCCAACCCAGTAGAAAGTCATGCAAGTCAATTTTTTGGGAAGCTTTCATATTTCCTCTTGTTCGTCTATGATTTTATAATTTTCCTGAAAGAAAAACTCTGATAATACATTTTCTTTTCTTCCTGTACTAGTGACAATTGGAAGTTATGTACCTCTATGACCAAACACTTTGCTCTGTAAAGACAGACTGTACTACAGAAGAAAATATGCTATATTGTCTGAAAATTCAGAAATTGTATTGACAGAATCCAAATTTCTTCCCTCATTGATGACCTGCCAGCTGATGCCCTGGGTTGTGGGTAGAAGGGTAGGTTGAGCCATGGGTGCTGCCTGGAGCAGTCCTCACCTCCCCAGCTCATTCTGCACTGCATTAAAATACCAGGGTGGCTGAAAATTAATACCAGAGGCAGAAAGCAGTTGTTTTCAAGCCCTGTGAGTGCTCTGATCCTCTTTGCTGCTCAGACACAATGGCTTAAACAGGCATGAGAGGGCCCAAGGTAGGGCAGGACTGGATGCTGGGGAGGAGATGAATCATTCCCCCTGGTGCAGCACTAGTTTGGGTGAGCACTGCTCTATTGCCTCCTCTCCTGTGCTCTGTTCTGTGAGCCTTCCTCCTGTGGTTGTGCTTGTACCACGCAGAAAATGGTCTTCTTATTGAAAAATTGCTACTTCCTTATAGTCACAGAAAAGTAAAACAAAATTATCTGAACAAATTTCTTTCAACCATGGGAAGAAAAAGTCTGTGCAATCTCCATCATCCTGGCAATTTGAGCCTCTTTGCAGTGCTGTCTCATCAGCCAAACCAATATTGTTCAAAGACTGCAGTTTGGTGGTGCTATAGCTATTATTATATCAGTATATTTAATTGCTTTATAGACAGAAGCATTTTTCATCCTAATACAGCTATAGCTGTTTACAACTATACAACTGTAGCTATATTATACAGATATACTTACCATGATAAATAAAAATTATAGTCGTCTAACAGGAATGTCCATTAAAAAATGTATTTACTAGAGGTGTTATAAACACATTAGAGAGGGCTGCAGTTGGTAACACAGCAGAGTCAATCACATAATGGCTGTGGAGTCAGCTGGAATGTGAGAATTTCAAATATGAAATAAGCAGGAGTGAAAGAAATGACATTCTGAAACATGATCATGTTCCTGTGTAAGCATCTCTTGTAAATAAAATTCAGAAATCATGTGGAGAAGGCCAAAGTCTTTCTAATACGGCATCTGCAAAATTGTTTCAAAACACAAAGTTTTCCAGAGATATCCCTGAGGTGTCAACAGCTCTTTATAACATTTTTTTTATTTAAACAAGTTGTTAAAACTGGAGAGAAATTTAACTGACATCACAGCATGATCATTTACTGGGACAAGGGAAAAGAAACTCAGCAGCTGCCAGTTTGGATGAGGAGATGAGTTTTCTCTGCCCTGCAACAGGGGCTCCAGTGCCTTTAACCTTGGGAAGCTGGTAGTGCCTAGACCTCTCCTCATCTACCAGACAGCTCATTGTTACCCTCATTCTGTGCCCACTGAGGTCTGTACAAAACCCTCCTTTTTTTAGTGGGAGTTGTATGAATGCCAGCTTTTTCTCTCTTTCAACATTTCAGCAAAAAAAAGTTGTATCTTTTCTCTACAGGTACAAATCTGTTGTCATCACCTTTGTCAAAAGAAACATGCTGTTACTTTAGACTATTTAAAGCAGAAAACACTGATGTCAATAGCTCCTTTAACTAAACTAAAAATCTTTTTTGAAGAGTGAGCTGGCATTGCTCTGCCATGAGCCCAATAAGATGAGAGCTGTGTCTGATTGTGAATATTATTATCACTACAGCATGCAGTCAAATATAAATGTCAGAATTTTTGCTAATATTTATACTACCCTGACCGGTTCCACTCTGGAATATTCAGTTTTACCAAGTGTAGTGGTATTATTTATTTTCCCAGAAGGGATGGGTTCCCAACTCTCCACGGGTATATTTCATGTCAGACACTGTTAGTAGACCACAAGTACCTTATTCTGCACAGAAACATCTTGCTCTGTGTAACTATGATTCATTGATCGCCATTACCAGTCAGCTACTAGCTTTTCTCATGTCTTACTAGTGTGTCAGAAAGAGACCTAGGTATATCTCTGAGCAAAATTGTCTTCAGGCAGGTTGAAATTTTTTATTTCCATATTTTAAATAACATAAAACTATTTGCTGCAAAGAAGTTTGCTGCATCTCAGAAGAGCTACAGACCAACATAACTCTTGTAGATTACATATTTTCAAGTTTTATTTCTCTTCCTTTAGTAAAGTTTTCAATTATTTAGCTGCCAAGGTGGACATGCAAGGAACTCAATCCAAGAGGCTTAGTCATATGCTAGTCAAGAGAGAAATAAACCACAAAAAGTAATGAAGGGCACTGAAAAAACACACATATATTGATCTTTCACAGCCTCAGTGCTATCACTTCTGAGTCATCAATTTCAGACCTGCAGAGGCAACCATATTAAGGGATTACCAACAACACGAGTTGGCCTCTGCAAATCCTGAACTAAAGCAAATAAAACTCCAAGGATTTGTCTAATATGCATTTGCTTCTATTCTCATTCTTCTATATTCCCCATAAGCCTTGTGGAGAAAAACATAATTGGACCCAAACATGGAATCAAGTAAATACCTTCTCTTTTGGGCCAATTTCTGGATCAAATTCTACCCATTCATCTGCATGAAAGATCAAAGTTTGCTTTAAATCTCAAATAGTTGTAGCTAAACAAGGATTTGACTTTTCTTGTGCAGAATTTTGTATTGCAGAGCAGAAACAAATGCACTAAGATACATCCTATTAGCTCTTTATGGCCCAGTAATGCACAAGTGAGAGCTGTTGATGCCACTGGAGATCCATTCCTCCCACTAGCAAGACCATGGAGATTCACAGCTAAATTAGTGGCCTTCTAGGAGAGGCAGAATTTGGGGGATCTGTCTCAAAAGATCAGAGGGCCTTGAGAGAAGTCTTGAATTTTCACAGTATGCCCTATATCCAAGACTTCTTCCTCCTTGTCTCTGCCTTCATTCCCCTCCACATCTTTAATCTTCCAGAAAGTTTTAATGCAACACAAAGAATTTTCCTGAAATCTCAGTGAATCAGCAAAATGGGTTTTGGACCCTGAATTCCATTTCTAAGGGACATCAAGCTGATCTTCTCCTCAACACCCCCACCCCAAATACTGTATCAGATGATCAGTGGTAAGGCAGTGGGATTTCAAGGTGGTGTCCAGCTGTCAGCAGACAACCTTATGGTCAGAGCTTGCTGTGAGCTACATAATACAGAGCTCTGGAATCTCCCAACATATGCAAGTTATACAACTTACCTCTAATTTACTGATATTTAACACATCTTTAAAAGCCCAATTTGCATGGAGCAAAGGACAGAGGAAGATTCTTGAGGGTTACAGTGCACTATAAAAAAAGAAATAAAAGAAAAATCATGTATGAACAGGATTTTTAAATTTAATTTTTCATTTTATTTTGACATAGCATCTTTCAGTGCTGGACAAGAATTGTTAGCAGCATCTTTCACTATGTATTATGTGCTAGCCAAGCATGTTGTTTTCTTGGAGACATCTTAATGCAACTGAATTGCCTTGCTGAATGCATCAACTGTGCTGGCAAATTAAATATTTTCTCCAAATATTTCTTGCTTAAAATAATCCTATGAAGACAAAAATAAGTTTCAATATATTGAAATTAATGTCTCAATGTCACGTATATATGAATGATACAGGAGTGAGAATAGATAAAAAATACCATTTTTTTTCTTCCATGTCCTCAGATGATAGGCTCTACTATGATATGCAGGAGAAAGTAAAAAGACATTTATGACTTTAAAAGAATGATCTCAGTTTGAAATACAATCACAGTCTTTGACTATATTATCAAGCTCAAGTCCTCCTCCTGAACTCTAAATACTATGCACCTATAACATACTAATGGCAACAATTTCAAAATACTTTTTTTAACATTCTATGAGATATTTCAAAAAGCAACAGCACAACAGAAAAATTACAGTCTTGGCACAAATGCTGCAATATGAACAAAGCACAGAAGCAAACCAAAGAGTCACTACAATATTCCAGCAACTGATAGCTTTAAATTACACTTTGATCACTATTAATTGTTCTACAAATTAGGAGTGAGCTGAAATTCTGAGCTGTGTGGTACAAGGCAGAAACCTCTCCGTGTTCTGTCATGTTATATGCACTAACAGAAACCCAGAAGCTGCAAATGACAACCTAAGTCTATCAATCTTTGCCTCTGCAAAGACAGGAGACATGTTGTTTCAATCTTGCAACTATTTTTGCAAAGCCTGTAATGAGTTATATAATTTTTTCCTATAAGGCTTAAGCTTGCTGAAGACTTGCTGATTTTCACAGGGTGGAACAGACACTGTAACAGGGGCTGTAGGTGAGGGTTTGACAATCTTGATCCAAGTGGTAGAACCATGGACAGACTCCAGTGGCCTTCTCCAAATTAAGCCCCTTCATCCTTTTTTCTGCTGCTGCACCACCTGGTTCTGGTGTGGGATCCTCACAGGATTGAAGTGATACAGAGGACTTTAGATTGGCCTTCTGCACTGGGAATTATCCCCTTTCATGTTCTAGACAACTATTCAATATAAAAACAACCAGAACCCAGATTATGTCTGTGGGAGAAAAAAATCCCTGTCACCTTGCAGTCCTCATTCAAGCAAAACAATATACCCAAATGGAAGAAATCATGTACCTAACCATCATGTTTGCATCCTTGCTTCATGAATAATGAGAGTTCCTATTAAAGTATCAGTTAGTATGCAAAGCTAAATAATATGAGCGTTCATCAGTTATATGAAAACACAAGTGAAGAGCTACCACAGGTCAGTTCATAGGCAGTACCTCGTTAAACCACTGTATTCCCGTAGAAACTTCAGCCTTTTTGAGCACGTCTTCCTTCCCCTAAGATAGTTTCTTGGCTGTCCTGGAGCAGCAAAGTGCCAATGAATGCAAAATGAAAGATGCCCTGAGTTACTAAAAGCATTTCAGGACATAGAGTTGGGCAGAGTAGGAGATAGGCTGCTTGTCTCCCAAGGGCCTTTGTAAAGCACTAACTATATGAACACAGTCTTTACAGGAAGCCGGATGGAGACAGAACCAGACATTTAAGTTATGTTAAAATAAGTAGGTGAAAAAGGAAAACAAAGTCATTGGTGATGTGGAAGCATATAATAATTAGCAGATCTAAACATGCCAGAGAGAGATAAAATTACCATTCTTTATGCCACAACTAAAAGAAACAGCAAGATCCTTTCATCATTGTCTTAAGAAGAAATGCGTTCTTGCTTTTGAGGCTGAAGAGTTTTCTTCACATTATAAAAGAAAAAGAAAGAGGAAGGTTAATGACTCAATGTCTATTAAAGAATGGCTGACAGAGGAAGGAAGATTTAATTAATGTAGCAAGATCTGAATTTTCAGAAAAGAGTTTCCCAACCTTTGATCCCATCAGGAGATTCAAATCTCTTTTTCTGCTAAGCTCAAGCACTTGAAATAAGTAAGAGCTTAATTCAACAGCAGGCAAATAATGAACATAATTATAGTGACAGACTCAGGATCAATGAAAGCCTAGCCTCGAGTATACCACATTAGGTGACCCTGGAGTCATGATTGAACAAACCTACGTATTTTCCTGCACTGCCTTACCTTTTCAGTGCTGGAGCCTGGATACTGATGTGATTGCTGACGCAATACAGGTACTTCTGGAAGGTGTGGGTGACACATGGCTCAGGTTTCCTGGCATCACACAAAACATCTTCTGCCTAGGAACCAGCATTTGTTACACTGTGGGGAAAGACTTCCCCCCCAAAGTCAAATACTACCATCTGTAGACTCCATTGGAAGATTTTTTCTTGACTGCTGGTGATGGGTTCATCCACCTCAGGAGATATTTAAAGGCCTTCTGGAAACACAAAAGGCCACTGAACCCTGAGGAAGAGGCTAATGCGTTCATGGGAGATGTGGCAGAAATCTTCCTCCAGCATCACTTTATCTACAAAACTGTGTTTGTCCATTTTTTCTAATTTTTTACCAAATCTCATTTTAATAACATTCTTTTTAAGTTCTGATATTTTAACAGCATTTTCTGGTGTAAAGGAGGCCATTCATTTCCCAAGAAGAAAAGCTAGGTACATAGCGACTACTGAGGGCTATAACAAGTCAGTATAGCTTTCAACTTGTTGCTAACAATCTGCAGCTTACAATTACCTTCCTCCTTAGTAGAAACCAGAAACAAGAAATCCTGAGGGAAAGGGCAGTATCCCTTCTCCCTTCATCTCATAAAAAGTGTGGATCTATCCATTTTATCATTAAATTCTTAAAAATGTTTATGAAGGTGTTTTTCTTTAAAATTTTGCAACACCCCATCTGTTAAAGACACTTCCCCTCTTTAAGACTATTTACATGCAAAGCTTTAGACTGCAGCTGCTTTTGTCATGACACCATCAAAATATTTGGAATTATTTATTTTTTTTAAATGCGGGAAAATCTATTTCCCATTTGTACTTGACTCTGCATTGCTAAGAAGCTCTTCTGGTACAAATCATACTGAATTTGCTGTGGTGCTACTAGAACAGCTAATAAAACTTGGCCCAGCATGGTACCCCTAATTATGTTAATATGTTTCAGAACCCTTTTATGAAATAAATAATGGCCATTCCTTTTGTCTGACTAGGAGGTAGAAGAACCTTGTCTATACATTTGCCTTCCCAGTCTTATATTCCTTACTAAATCAGTGTTCTCTCACAAACCTTTGAAGGTCTTTTTAAGGCTCTTTTCACACTTAGAAAAGTTTGTACTCTTTACGCTAAGGAAAACCATATTTTTACAAATTAATTCTGAATTATAACAAATGAAAGATTTGCAAATCAATACTAATTGGTTTTAAAGCTTCACTATCCTATGTAGTTTTTCCATGGTTAGATTGGTAAACTGAGTTGCTGTGCATGATGATAGCAGGTACATCTGTGTTATGTTGACACAATAGGTCTTGTTTAGTACAAAAGAAAGTTAATTCTTGCTAGCAATCTCCTGTTAAGATTAAGAGAGAGAGAGAATGAGGTACAATGCATTTCATAACAATATTTAGGAAGAAAAGTATTTGCAACAGGTGGTAGAGCTGGAAATACATTTAGATGTGTCTGCTGCACATTTAGATATATCTTTTGAAAGGAAAAGATTCAGATTTGTCAATTTAGACGAGAAGCAATGAAAATATAACTCAGAGAGAGAAAGGTGTAGTGGTCTGAAGCTTTCTGAGGGTCAGAAAACGGGAAAGATGTGACAGTGAGGAAAATCACAGATAACAATGGACACATGAGAACAACATTTTGCCTCCACTGTGCTTTTTTGTTTGAGACCACAGCTAAGAAAAGACTTGATAAGAGATGATAATACTTCCCCTGCATCCCAACACTGCTGAAAAGATGGATGCATCATTGCAACATGCCAGACATGGCAATCTTTTATGTATTGTGTAACTACAAAGTGCAGTGAGAGAGAAAGATGAGCTCTCACCAACCCTGTCAATACATGTGCTAAGTAACTCAAGGTCATGACATAGCCCAAGAGTTTATTTAATAATCAAATAAACAAAAGTATTTTAACTTCACTGGACTTCTTTATTTTAACTTCCTCCTCTGCCAGGGTCCCTAAGCAAACTACATTCAAAAAATATATCACACTGTATATCCTAAAGCCTATGTCACTCCAGCATTGTAACTGCACACAGATGCAGAGAAAACTGTCAACAGAAGGAGAAATACAGGGCATTTTCTTTCAATTTAAACAACAAGATTAAGGTGTTACTATTTCTTGAGATTTGATAAAAATTTGACAATGTAAATACAAAACTGCTTTCGGGGACCACTGTTCTTGTTTAGGTAGTTTTCATTGTCAGAAAAAAAAAACCAGAACCAAGCAAACCAACCAAAAAAGACTAAAGAACCAAACCCAAAACAAAAAGCAAACAAAAAACCTGAAAAAAAAACCCAAACAAACAAACAAGAAAAAAAAAACAAACAAAAAACTGAACCACAATGGGTTGAGAAGAGACAATTTTAATTTTAACTTTAAATGAAATTTGGTATCAGTTCTGACTCTTAGAAAGAACAATTTGAAATACAGCATACAAGTAAAGAATTCAAAAAATATGGATGTTTTCAGCAAAGACTGCAAACAGATATTGTGGTTTTCTACTTAGGATGTGTACTCCAAAACCTGGAAAATGGGTGCTAAACTGCTGAATAAGAGAAAATTCCTAGCATAGAGTGCCACAAATGACAAAACATCACTACAATCACTCCAGTAACTAGCCCATGTGCAAATAGCTGTGTCTACATCACTTGGGGTTGTTTTCTGCCACGTTTATCTGCTATAAAGACGTAACAAATTGCAAAACACCAGACTCATTTAATTTCTTAATTTTGGACAGATCTTGGACAGCCAGAATTAAACATATACCTCTTATATAAAAACACAGATCCATGAAGAATCACAAGCCTAAGCTGGCAAAGTTATGCCAACCTCCTTATAAAAAGTGCTTTTACAAAGCGCTTACATAGCTCATCAGCAGATATAATTTTGGTCAGAGATGCCAACACCTGACAGAAATAAATACCAGCACAAAAAGAAGAAATTTCAATTTCTAGCCAAATATAGAAAAGTGATATTGCTTGGGAGGCAATAGCAGTTTGAACTTGAAGGCAAAAAGTTTAAATTGCCAAGATAACACACTGCCAGAAGACTGTTAAAACTTGTCATCGATGTTAACAATGTTAGGAAATGTCTGTCTTTGGCCAAATCACACGTCTATCACCATATTGGACTACTGCAACAATTTTCCATCAAATTTAGAGAGAAGAGCTCAAAGAGGATTTGGCTTTCCTTAAAAAAATATAGGAATGGGGGCAGAAGGAAGGAAGGAGGAATCCCATTTCAGCCTAAACTGAGATACAGTTTTTGTCCTGAGCTCTGAACCCCTTTATTTTAATGGCCAGTCAGCTCACTGTAGATGAGGACAGGGATGGAGGATTGTTCCCAGTAAAGTCAGTGAAGCCAGCTTTTTGCCTTAATAGTCCCAATATAAGCCAGACAATTTATATTTTGTCATGGTCAAGCATCAACAGAATTGAAGCCCTGACAGGAAATTTGAAATGATCCTCCAAATATCATCTTTCTTCTGGTACCTCAAACAGTTGAAAGCTGAAGTTTACACAAAAAAAATCTTACTTTTATTTTCCACCATTTAGGACCAAAGCAAGAGAAGGAGAGAAACACCAGCACAGTTCACATACAATATACTGAAATAAGGATAAAAGATGGTTTTGGAATTAAAACTGGTCATTTGGAATTAAAACTGGTCTCAGTGTCTATGTTTTTTGAACAGGTATTTCCAAATCAATTTATCATTCCAGCCTCAGGTTTCCTGCTCAAAGAGCTAGATAACTAATGATGTGTCTGAAAGAGGCATCATCAGATATAGTTTAAATGGCTAGTACTTAGATCAGTCTAGAGGTCTATTTCCATTTAAATGAACCTCTTAAACTTTCTATACTATCTGTGAGAATTAAGTGGTTCATACAACATCCACATTTTATTCAGCACTTTGAAGTGCATGAGAGAAATTTAAAGGTTATGTAAGTTTATATTTTCAAATGCAGTTTTTTTAAACACCAAGAGAAATTCTAAAATATTTTAATGAAGAGAGGTGCATATACCTGAAAACTCCCATACTTGATCTGGTTATGGTTTTGCATTGGCATAATTAAGGGTTAAGTTGAATTGGAATGGCCTGCCCAGGGAGTCGGTCAAGAAACAACTGGATGTGGCACTTAGTGCTATGGTTTAGTTGACAAGGTGGTGATTGATCAAAGATTGGACTCTACAATCTTGGAAGTCTTTTCCAGTCTAAATGATTCTATGATTTTATTGATTGTTCCTGTGGGACAATTTCCTGAGGGAAAGGAAGATGGGACAACTAATATTTTTTAATTTTGCTGTTGTACTGAAAGGACAGCAAAGGAAAAGATTTCCTAACCTTTCACCAAAGAAGTCCCAGTAGAGAAAAAGTAAGGCACCTTTATAGAAATTAGATTTCTTGGGAGCCTTTATTTATTTCAATCTTCAGGAAGTTTTCGTATATGTTCTTTCAAGAATTCATTAACCTATAAAATTTTCTTCTTTCTGCTTCACAAGCAGTCACTCAAGGGAGTGAAACACCTCATCAAAATAAAATTAGAAGTTAAATTACATCTATCTAAATCAAGGTATAGAGAGGATGGAGTCAGAGGACTTAAGTAGATGTCTGTGGACACATAAAACCTGACCTCTTCAGGGAAGGCCTCAGAGCTCCCTATCCAGCAGCTCTGAGTCGGAGAAGCTGTCTGCAGCAGACAGTCAGGAGAGTTTCCAGGGTCTGCAACTTTAGTAAGTAATTTTGCAGGAACTGTATAAAATGTTCAGTATGCCCCATTGTACTTTAATAGTCAGTCTACTGAACCTGAGGGTGACAGTAGAGAATTTGAAATAACTGTTTTCTTCAGGACTGGGCCCAGATGTATCTGACTGCCAGTGGTTTTATTTCTACTCCTTGCATCCCCTAGAACACCTAGGTGAAAATGCCATTGGCAATAAGAGCTCATTTATCATTCAAGCAAACAATAATTTACCAGACATGACTGAAGGGCTCATACTTCTGATGTTATATTCTGTTATTATGACAACACATTAACACATTATCTGAAATGAGTTATAGATAGAAACAAACTGACTCTGGAGAAAGTTTAGGAGAAGAAAGTTAGTGGTTGTAAAACCACTATATTTCTGGTTTTAGAGCAAAAAATAACTAGTGAAATGCAATATGCTCCTTTCCCTATGAGTGCATACACAATTAACTTGGAAGAGAATACTTACCTTCCCCTTTCTTTCTATTGATTGGGGCTTTTTTATGGAAATAAGATATGGGTAGACGTTGACAAAGTCATCCCTGTAATCCTGCTGTAAAAGGACTTTAAATAGGCAACTGAGTTAGCTCCCTGTGCAGCTGTGAACATATCACAGAGGCAACTCAGAAGGCCAGGTTATGGCATTCAGACAAGTATCTCTGGTTACATATACAACAATGGAGAGCTCAGTTCAAGGTGGTCAGCAGCTCTTTCTGCATCTCCTCAGCTGTTCACCTTTGTCTTTCCTCTCTTCTCTAGCACAGAAGGGTGTTTTGTCCCAACAGGTCCAAAACAAAGCCATTATTAGTCTGCTCTGTAAGATGCTGGCAGCCCTCAACTGCTGATTTTAAAGGGACCCAGATTCTTCAAGGGGCTAATTCCCGCTTAGAAATTATTTTGCTTCAAAAGTACTGAATGTTTAGCAAATACCAGTATAAAGCCTTTCTTTCCCACTGATTTGCCAGGACACGAAATTCTCCCCATCAGTGACTCATGGTCATTGAGAGTCAAACTGACTTGTACCTTCCACGAGGCCAGCACATTCAGAAGTCACTCACAACACGAGCAACTCTTACCCACTGCTATCGTTTTCAGACTAATCACCAGCATGGCTAATTACTGGATTGCACAGCTCTGCCACAGCACACAAGTGTGCTTAGGTCTGAATGGACAGGAACAGGGAATTCTAAAAGGAACATAAAGGCTTTCAACTCCTAATCTTTAATTAAAATTTGTCTCAAATAATGCATTAAGGTTTATTATTACATCAGACAGATGTTTGGTTGCCACAGAGAAAGAAGCTGTGGCTCTCATTACAGTGACTAGCAAGCCAGTACTCAATAGCAGTATCCATCCTTAAAGCAGGAGGCAATTATGATGCTGCCTCAGTAGAAGCTAAAATGTGAACAAGACGAGAGGATGGAAATGCCATGTTCCAATGGCATAGAAAAGCAGGCATGCTGCTACATGCTCTAGCTAAGCAGTGCTTGAAAGTCATAAATCTCATACTTTTCAGCTTGAACTACAAATAAATCCTTATTGAGGAAGTCTAAGAAATGACTGAATTTATATATGAGCTGATGTGTATATATATGGCTGAGTCCCAAACTTCCCTCACAAACTCTAAATGCCCCTTGGTTACGATGACATTAAAAGTTATTGCTTGGCCCAGAGTGCTGACATTTATGACTATACTATAATGTTTCCTCTTGGGAGCAAAGGTAAAGCCAGTGTGACCACTCTCCACTGTTCTACCCCTCTAAATTGTAAAAAATCCTTCTTTCCTTGGACTGAGGCAAAGCAGACATGCTTAGTTTATTCATAGCCCTGCTTTTGTTTACCAGCAATCTCTGCTCCAGGCAGGCACTGTAGCATCAGGGCAGAGCCCATCCCATGCCTAAGGCTGTGACGACAGTGACTCCCGCTGCCCTGCTGGCTTCTCCACTTCTCTGCAGTCTCACCCTGCTCCAGGGCCATGGCACTATGGCCATCTTGGGAATCACAGAATTATAGAATTATACAATAGTTTAGTAGCTGGGCTAGAAAGGACCCTTAAAGTTCAACTAGTCCAACCCCTGTGCAACAAGCAGGGACATCTTCAACTAGATAATGTTGCTCACATCCAACATCCTTGAATATTTTCAGCAATGGGACATCCACTGCCTCTTTGGGCAACTCATTCTAGTGTTCTACAACCTTCATTCTAAAAGCTGCTTTCTTACATCTAATCTAGACATACCCTCTTTTAGTATAAAACCGTTACTGGGTTTAATCACAGCAGAGATCTCCTCCTGCTCCTCTGTGACTTCTCCTTATGTCTAAGTGGTGCCCAGGCACACAAAGGCAATGAGGCATATGAGGGGCCATCTTGACCCCTAAATATATTGTCTAATAAAAACTTTCTATAAGCTACCATTATGGTCCAACCTGTCAATGCTATTTTATGATAACATAAAAGAAATTATACTAAAAGCATTACTCCTACATGCACAAGATTCAGAGGCATCATTTTTCACAAAATAGATCTCGCAGTTATCATTTCTTGGGACTCCACTATCAACTCTATAATTGCATAAATATTTCATATGAAATTTTGGCCTACTTTAGATGACAGAAAATTTCATTACTTCTGCTAGTTTTGATATTACTGCAGGTTATTTTGTCTGTACAGAATGTGACTTTACTCCCTTAAACTGTTTGAATAAAATATGACCTTAATCTTGCAGTGATAGATTTTGTAATAATTGTCTTTTCTTTGGATGAAGAAAAATGGAAAAATGAACAGGTGCTCCTTTGGGAAATCAGAAACTGTGGTCAGAAGAAAATCAACAATTTTTAGAAGAAAACAAATGTATCATGGATAACAGCTTTCTGTATATAAACAGTTTGATTAATAACACTGTTGGTGTGTTCCTAGAAGTGTTATAACAATTCCGTGTCAGAGATAATATATTACTAGTCAAAGTATGCCTTCTGCACAGGAAAGTCACCATCAGCCTCAAGACTGAAGACCTTCCCTCAGTCAAGGACGATTGGGTTAGAGAACCAGACAAATTTGAAATACACAGGTCCATGGGCCCCAACAGAATGCATCCACAGTGCTGAGAGAGATGGGGGACACAACAGTGAGGCTGCTCACGATCATCTTTGAAGGGTTGTAGAGATCAGGAGGAGTGCCTGAGGGTTGGTAGAAAGTAAATGTCACCCTCATCAACAGGGGCAAGAAAGAGGACCCAGAGACATTTTGGGATGCATATGTGAGGGGAAAGGGACAGGTTGGGGCTAGCCCATGTGAGGCAGTGCTTTACCCCACACCCCTAGAGCCTGTATCCCACCCTGCAGTGGCTACCAATCATGGCACACCAGAGGAAATGGTCCACACCTGTACCTGGAGTCCCTAACCCAGCTCCTGAGTGGCCAAATGACCAGAAATTCCACCTTGGGGAAGGGCCCAAGAAGGCAAAATGCTATTTAAGGCTGAACACAAGGTCAATGCATTGTCTGGACCCTACCTCTTCTTGTAGTTTCTATCACCATTGGAACCCAGAAGTTGATAGCCATATGTGTGCTTTTCTAAACCTTTTCTGTCTTTCTCTCTTTCTTCTTCCAACTACCCCTTGGAATTCTTGAGTAACTTGAAATCCAATAGGCTTAAAGTTTAGTAAGTTTAATGGGCCAAGTTAATACTTTGAGAAGTGTTTTATGTTGACTGGATTTTGTTCTAAACCCTTTGCCAAAGTTCTCTGATTTTCTAAAATTGCAAGTAAAGCATTTTCTGCTGTTTTGACCTCTTCAGAAAATGCTTGTCATTATTTCTCCTGTGCATCCAACCCAGAGTACATGAAAAACCATAAGCCCTGTAAAAACCTTGTTGAGCAAGTTGTTTGGAGCCTTGCAGCATCCTCATGGGAGAACTGAGGAAATGTGGACTGGCTGAGCGGACAGTGAGTGGATTGAGAGCTAGCTGAATGGCAGATCCTAGAAGATCCTTAACAGAGACACAGGGTTTAGTTGGAGGCTTGTCACTAGTGGTATTCCCAAAAGTTCAATACTGGGCCCAGTATTGTTCAACTTATCCATTGGTGACTTGGATGAAGAGGCAGATGGCCTCTCAGTCAGTGAGCTGATCGCACAAAGCTGGGAGGAGTGATAAATACACCAGGGACCATGACAGGCTGGAGAGAGAAGAATTGTCTGAAGTTCTGTGATTCTGTGACTGCTGCACTTAGTCTTGAATTCTGCTGCTGTAGTGTTTATTTTTTTCTGCCTCTTTTTTTCATGGCTTAGAATTTGTATCTTTATAACAGAAAAAACCCAAACAACCAGTTGAGCAAATAATGTCGCACATAACGACCATCTACTGCCATGGAGAGGACACCCATCCATGTATGTGGTCAGCTCCCTCTGAGAAACACCAAATATATGTGAAGTTGAAAGGGTATGTAATTTTTCTGTGGTAGCATCTAGTGTGTAATCTTAGAGAAAGTTTCTCCATCAGATCCTTGAGACTGATTTAAACTGTACATCTATTACACCCTCTCAGTGTTGGGTGAGCACGTTCTGCCTTATGGAACACTTTGAAAGTCTTTTAACTCTTCAAAATAGGAAGAACAGAACTCAGACTATGTTAAAACAATTTTTTATACTCCGTGAAATTGTACTGATGGACTTTTTTTAACTTATTGCTAGGATTTGCTGTCAAAGCTATTTTTTTTGTGACGGTCTTTTGTATCATACTGATGGCATCATCTCTGGAAAAGTCACCTGAGGTAAAATAGTTTTGTATTAAAATGTAATGATTCAAGTTCCTGACTTATTACTGATAAAGTTAAGAAAAAAAAAAGGATAGAAGAAAAGATAAAATAAAACTTAAAAAATTAAAATGCAGCAGTAAAGACACTGTTTCTGCCAATACACAGAAAGCAGCTGGAGTGTGGCATGTTTGTTGCTGGATCACCAGCAGAGCACAAATTGTACATCTGTGCAGATCAGACAGCCAAATGTTGTGTTTAAAGCATGCTAATTAACCAGACCATTCCCGGAATAAGGAGAAAGAAATTGCCCAAAGTCATTGCAAAATATTTCTTTTTTTTTCATCTATCCATTCAGCTAAGTAGTTCACATGCCAATAAACTTTAAGCATTTTGAAAGAATGTGGATAACTTTTCCAATTGTTGAAAGATCTGAAGATATTTCTCAAGTACTTGTAACTGTCCTGAGTGTTTCTTTTTAGCTTATGGCATTGCCTCTTCCCAGTTACAGAGGGTGGATACTAAATATTAAACTGATGAAATTTATTGATGGTTCTGCAGTAGACCAGAATAATTTACATTGGCAGAAACATGTTAAAGTTACTGATTAAAAGAGTTGACTTCAAGACAACTTTTCCAGGATATTTGAAAAACTTAGCTGTCCAATTTCTTTAAAATGATGGTGCAACAGTCCACTCCCAAATTTTGCCAAGGGAGCATGGTAAACCATAAAAGCATTTTCAGTTGGGAATGTCCAAGTGCTTTCTAATGAATTAAGATGGACAAACCTCAAAACATTTGCTTTAGAACCGTTTAAGCAATGAAATTTATTCCAATGTTTCAGAATAATAAAAATGGGATGCACATGATACGATGATTGCATGTCATACACGACATCTTGTAAAGCCAGAAATAAGCTAGAAGTAGTCTTGTACTGCTAGAAATAAGCCTCCTGAGATTTCAGCCCCTCTACTTTAAAATCATATTTCTTCTGATATTTTATTAAAAGTATATGCTGCACATTATATTTTTAACATCTAACAACTGCATAAATACTTTGCTTATAGAAGTGATTTAGCTTTGACAATATTTAAATAAACTTGTCCTACCTGAGAGCCAGAAGCTACTTCTCTTCAGAATGATTTTGCTTAAGGGAATGATTGCCTAGACCATTTCTCAAAAGTATGAATTGAATTGTTCTACAGTTAATTCACTCCCCAGCTGTGACCATCAACAACTGCCAGTCTGTTTCATCAGCAGCCAGAATATATACATCTTCATTTCTATTCTTAAAGTCAAAGTGTAGACCATCCTGGAAAGCAGTCCCAGACACTGACACTTTTTCAGGAAAATTCTTTTCTAACAATCCTCCATAGCTAAATATAATACAGCTCTACAATAGAAGTATGCAGCCACGTTTAGCTTAGCTCAGATAACAACAAAAGTGCATTTACAGCCAAATGATTTGCTTATTTGCCTATCCCAAAGGTTTGCATGCTTTAGACAGGATAAATAACAAGGACAATTCATTTCCTTGGGGGAGGTGGGAAGATACATTGTCAGAGGAGAGTTGTTTCTGTTAATTAGAATACTAACCACAAACATGTCTATACAATCAGCTTCTGTCTAATTAATTTTAATCTAATCAAACACAACAAGAATTGCAAGTACAAAGGAATTGATGTCATTGTCAGAACTTTTCATAAATAAGGACATTTGCAATTGCCCTGGCAATTAACAAATAAAATTGTATGAAAGCCAGCTCCAATACAGTAGAAACTAACATAGCTCAATTAATTTAAATATGGCGATATCAATTTACGCTAGCAAAGGTCTTGACCTCACACAGAGTTAAAAAACTGGGAGCAACTATGGATAAAAACTAAAATGCATAAAGAACTGTGGTGACTAATATCCAACTTCAGGTAATACAATATCAGCCGTGTTTACAAACCCATGGAAATAAGACATAAATGCTTGCTACCTCCTCTTCATCCATATACGACAATGTAAGCTGTCCATGAAATCTTAAGTACATGTGCACCAAGGCTACACCATTAGTGTGCTTGTCCATACCCACAAGGCCACAAAACCTGTCCTACATCACATCCCTTCCTGCACGTGCAGTGTGTATACAGCACTTTTATGCATGTGTGTAGACCAAAGAGATATTTTTCCAGGATCAAAAAAGCTGCTAACCAAGGCCTCACAACGGCACAGGAATGGCCTTTGTAATAAGGGGAGTCTTATGACAGGGTATCACCAAGGCAGGAGCTAAAAATTAGGTAAATACTCGTGAGCTAAGGAGCTCTTTCTCTGGAGGAGCTACCCCTGTGCAGAGGTGCAGCTGCTGTGAAGGTATTAGGTTATGGTGATCACAGAATGTGGTTTTCCAGGGAGCAGGAAGCCTTGGGAACGGTGCAACTGAGAAGGAAGATGGTTTCTCAGAGTGCAGTCTTTGTTTCTGCATAGTTCAGGAAAATGCTCACTTCAAAAAAGCCAGCCAAATGGACCAAGGTTTTCTACTGAAAAACAAGTGAGACATTTTTGCAAGTCTTTATCTGATATGCCTTTTTATCTAAAGTGCTTTAGGAATGTTTTTTCAAATCCACCATCTGCATATCACTTTGTAAGAAGAAAGCCTAGTGTCTGCTTCTACAGGCCAGGCTTCATGCAGGACTGAAGTTTCCAGTAGCCTAATGCAAAGTGGCACTTGTGATGCCTGTATGGATGGATATGACACTCAACTCCAGCTCCAGGCACAGGACCACTGCTCAGGACTTTGAACTCCCGTCCCTTTGAGGTGTCACAGGGAAAATGTAGCTCAGTTTTGAAAATAAAAAAAATAAAAGCATCTCTGCTTACTTGAATTAGCTGAGAGATAAAGCTTCAACTTAAGAAATGTCAGAATGTCTTCAGATTCATATTTTTCTGGAATTTTCATTATAATATTTTTTGTCCTGCTTTGAGGAAAAAAGCAAACATTAAAATATGCAAGTTTCCTGTGGGATAAAATTTCCAAATTTAGCTCTGCTGCAGGAGACATAAAATAAGTTGCCATAATCCAGAAAGATATGCATTTTCCATGTGTACACATACTTCTGTACTCCTGCATTCTCCTGACTTCTCCAAAAAGATTTTTGCTACCCTAAACAGTAGGAAACAAACTTTCCTTTTTAGCCTTTATGTAGATCTTGGTATTTATGTGTGCTTGGTATTGGTGTACCCAGGCTTCTAAAACTCAAGAAAAATTATTTTAAAAATAGTTTTTTCATCATTGTATGTTAAAAGAGACATACCTGGTAACTCCCAGTTGTGAGCTAGTGATCTGTAATTATCAGAGCTGAACATCAAACCAGAAAGGTAACTTGAGAGAGGGATTCCAACCTGTGCCTATCTGCAAGCTTCAGTGCCTTTCTCCTAAGCCATTTGTATCTCTTCTTCCCAATTATCTCTGATCACTTGGGTGCTACCTCTGCTGCATCCTTGAGAAGAGCTATTTCTAGTTTATCCCAGAACTCCTACACTTTCAGGCATTATGGAATTACTGGTTATTAAACTGTGCCAACCATGCAGATAGTTTCTCAGTTTAGAACCTTTGCATTTCCAGCACTAAAAAGGAGACTTACAAGGGAACTAAGGATTAGCAGAAATAGTCCTGCAGTTACCCCAAGAGTCTCTGTTGAATCAAAGGTGGAATGTCAGGGCACAAAGCAGAACTACTCAAAGCTGTTCCCTATTTCCAGTTAGGGCCTTACTCTCTTAAGATTTGCATGAGGGTATGTAGAAGAGAAATAATTTCATTCTAGTCAATTAATTTAAATGGCTGTGAAATTCATATTACAGAAAGAAAAAGACAAACCTATTTTATTGATGACAACACTGCCCAGGATGCTGTACCACACACTGTAATAATTCTCATACCTTTGGTACATTTGCTTCCTACCAGCCCACCCAAAGCAGGATGAGTTTGAGGTTATCACACCATGCTTTCGCCTGCCAAATCTGACTTTACAAGCTTCTGATGAAATGCTAAATGCATCAGTTATAAAGTATTCTCATTCCACACGGATGCTTGGGAGCTATTTCAGTTGCAATGTTTTCCTTCTAAAACCTCATTCCCCAAGTGAGAGAACCATTTTCCCAGGAAGGTTTGGAGCAAAGAAAACCTCATGGACGTGTGCTATAATTTCCCAAACAGAACATAAACCAGTAGAAATGTCTACACTTTTTTTTTTTTTGCTAGTAATATTCAGCAATAAAATTTCCATAAACTGAATGAAATAAACTTCTGTGTGGAGCTAGCCTCCAGCTTTAGGCATTTACATTTCATATTCAGTAAATACTGTGTCAGTCCCAATCAAGCTTGGATCTTGCCTGATCAATAAACTAATGATGTTTTAAACAGTCGTGTCTGTGATGCCTGCTGTGTGGCCAGCATACAAACCATTCTTTCACCACCTCTTCTGTTTTATTTTGTTTTTTTAACCCAGTTCAAACAATTAAAACAGTAGATTAAGTATATATTATGCTGCCATCTGACCACCATCAGAGACCTGCATCAGGCCCCACAAAGGCAGATGCAACAGGACAGTTTGCTGAGGTGCCAGGCTGTGACAGACCCTGATCTCCATCATTTGCCAGGTCAGGAGTCCTCAGATTGAGGAATAAGTCCCAGCATATGATGCTCAGTAACCAGAGAGTCAGTCACTCAGTCTTGCTCATAAACCAAGGCTAGACTTTTTATTTCCTGTTGACCTGCTTACTAAACATTCGAATAACTAAGCATTCTCTACAGGTGACTACATTACATTTGCTGTGTTACAGTACAATTGAGATCTTCCAATTCTGATCCTAAATATGAGAAATGGAATCAAGACCCTTGACAAGTAGAATGGATTTTTACTGTGAGCTGAAACAGGAGTGAAAGGACATTCACTATCAAAGGAAACTTGAAAACATTTTCCATGACCCATTAGTTGGTCAAATATCAGCCCAATGCCGCCATTTCCCCAAAGCAAAATATATGTGTTCACTACTGTTAAACCAAATCAGCCAACGACCAAGACTGAAATCAAGTGATAAGTGATAAGCAATTCTACTTCAGTTTCCAACCACATGGCAGCATATGAAGACAAATAAGAGTCACTGTGACATATGAAATTAAGAAGTTTGCCGAGTACTTTCCTAGTTATGTACATGATAGTGCGATAGTTAATTCTATGACCACAGAAATGCATTTATGAATGTGCATACATTCATATATACTACTCATACATAAGGGTATGCTAATTTGTGATTTATGCAAAGGACAAATAACCAGTTCACTTTATCCAGGTTTTTAGATAAGTACACTTTAATTTCCTCCTTGTCTGAAAGTAACAAATTTGTTCTTCTAAAAATTCTTAGTTTTAAAAAACAGACTGAAAATATTTTTAAGAACTTAAGCATTCTTCTGAAAGCTGGTCTCGTTTAATGAAATTCCATTGTATATATTTTTTTCTTTCTGAAAATGTAAAAGACACCTACAAGTTATTTAGGCAGGGTAAACCAATATAAAACTCTATTTCTTTTCATCAGAACTTCTCAATGGACAGGTGAAAGATTGTTGTAACCTTATGGTACAACATAGAGCATTATGGATTAATAAAATCCAGATACAGGTGCCTTTCATAAAAGTATTAAAAACTTTCAACACTTTGATGGATTTTTTCTGAACTTCTTAATGTTCAAAATTGCCTGGGGAAAAAGAAAATAATGATGAGTACAGACCCCTATAATATTTCTAAAACATGCACTGTTTTTCTAGGGTGAATATTCTATAAAATCGATTTTAGAATATGAAAATAAGAACTACTTGCCACCTACAGAATTTTCATAATACTGCTATGTATTAAATCTATTTTAAAGTGCAGATTTAAATTTTTATCTGCAGATGGTAGCATGTTGCCAAGTTAACTATCCCGCAAAGAAGTCTATGGTAGCTTATCATGTATGATGTCCAACTTTGCCACTGCAACCCCAAATACATATAAGTATTTTAGAAAAGTAACTTTATTTCTTTATTTGGAATCAGTAGCTCCTGAACTTCACAAGTCTTTCATATTTTACTTTAAGTTAATAATCATAGAATGATTTGGGTTGGAATTGACCTTTACAACCATCTAGTCCAATACTCCTGCCACAGACAGGGACAGAGGCTGCTCAGTTGTCATAAAAGAGCATTCCCATTGTGAGAACAAAGTGTCCCAATAATAACACCCCTCTTGGTAGAGAGTGTATCTCCTCAAATCGTTGCTCATTCTTCCAGACCTCAAGGATAACTCTGCTGGTTTCAAGTATGAAAGTGTGAAATTCATAGATAGAAAGTGCCATGAGGTTGTCTAGTACATCCTCTTGAAAAAAACAAGATTTAATTTTGTCTTGCTTGCTATCTTATGTCTACTAGAGTGCAATTCTTCAGCAACTGCACATCTTCAGCTGTAGATATGGAAGAACCATACACTTTCATTCCGCAATACGATGCATTTGCAGCCTTTCTTTCCTCTCATTTTATCCCTTTTAATAAACTAAAAAGAAAAATTTCCAAGTAATATTTAGACATCCCCTTAGTTATGTGGCTATTTTCTAAATATCTTCTTAGTCACAACAGACTGGATTTAACTTTTTCACAAAAATATTGTTTTTCAGATTTCCACTTGTAACCACTGTTTTCTAAATTTCTTTAGGCACCTTCAACCAATGCCACTAAATCCATTGAACACTAAGAACGCGATACAGAGTAGTTTCTACATGTTTATGGTTTTTCAGTTTCATTCCAATCAACAGATCCTGAGTAAGATGAGAACAGAAAACATAAAATAACTTTTGGTATATTTACTCATGCTTATGCCTGTTTAACTGTTCCTCTTTGTATGATAATACATCATCTTTATATTTGAAAAAATATTTTTAAATGAAAACAAAATTCTTGTGGAAAAATGCATATCTGTGAGAACTGGTATTTTCAGTGGGACAAGATTACATTTTTAGAAAGAAAGAAATAATTTATTTTGGATATGGGGAAATGTTATAAAAACCTGTTTTAATTAAAAATTTTCAGATGTGAGGGTTTAATCATCATGAGGGAAAATGACTTTCTCCTGTCTTTCCTTGTGACTTATCTTAATGAACGTCTTTTTTTTGCAGAGATATAACCTGGACAAATCACACTCTCAAAAGGATGAGGGCACCAGTTGGTAAATCTGCTGCTACACATTCCCCTGCCATTTATAACAGAGCTTCTTTTCTTCCAGTTATTTCTGTAGCAACTGATATTTTAAAGTTGCTGCAGTTAATTTTTGCTGCGAGGGTGGTGAGGCACTGGAACAGGTTGCCCGGAGAAGTTCTGGATGTGCCAGCCCTATCAGCGTTCCAAGGCCAGGCTGGATGGGCTCAGAGCAACTTGGTATGGTAGAAGGTGTCTCTGCCCAAGGCAGGGGGGATGGAACTAGACGATTTTTAAGATCTCTTCCAAACCAAACTATTCTATCAATCTATGATTAATCTCTTCTCTTTATCATGTTCTATAGACTGAAATTATCTATCAAGGTTTAGTTCAGGGAAGACTCTACTGCCTATCTCCCAACTAGCTCACAAACAACTTGATAAATCCTGCCAAATTGTGTCACAGTCTGGTAATCATTTCAACTAACCAAATGGCACTGCAACATCATTAAGTAATCAGAGCTTTCTTCTTCAAACAAAAAGTACCATCTCTCAGCACGGTCTCCATCTTCTCTTTCTTCTTTCTCATTCGGCATCAAAAGAATTTATGAGAAGATCATCTCTGTCTTTTGAGCTGATCTGTTTTCCACATCTCTACTCCTTGACATGATGTTTAATGATTAAAAAAAAAAAAAAAGAAATTAGTTTTATTTTCATCTGTGTTCATCAGATACATAAATTTTTAAAGTTAGACAGTTTGTTTAAACAATCATTCATTTCCCATTCTACATTTTACTGAAAGTTTTATGGTTTTGCTCTCATGAAATTTCTGAGGCTTGTTTGTATTTGGGAAGAGAGAATTACTTGTTTTTCTTTTTCTTTGTATCACAATTATTAAGGGGATGTTCTCCCAAGTCCCACTTTAAGGTTGCCTAAGGGTTTGTCATATTGCCCTGAGCAGCAGAAAGCTTTCTAAATCTCTTTGGTTACTATCCTAATCTTCCTCTGAAGTCCTATGGAAACCTATTATTTTTCTTCACTGGGATTTGGGAAAGGCTATTGCTTACAAGCCCATGACAGATGAGTCTGTTCTTTTTATGGAGGCTGAAAAATACAATTCTGATTGGAATGTACCAATCACAGACTTTCCAACATTACTTTGATTTAACTGGAGAGTTGAGAAATGTTGGCATCAATCCTGCAGTGCCTGTTTTCCTATTGAGCAGCTGTATGCATTTTAAAAGGCCAATTCAGTTGAAAAGATATTGCAGTGAAAGTAAATCTGAGCAGATACTTCTTTCCTTCAAATTCCTGCTATCACTTTCTACTGCTACACAAAAATAACTCATTAAAATTTATTCAACAACTACTGAAATCTTGCAAAGCATTTGTCACCAAAGCCTTGTAGAAAAGAGATTTTCTACTACAGCAAGGTATGTTCACACATTCATTTGGTCTGACTTGGGCATTGCTGCCTTGACTTCCAGCTCAGCACCATAGATGGCACCACGATGTCCCATCATGTATGTATGAGACTCACTGCACATTTATTACCTTTTATAACTGCTGGAGTTGCTAGCACTATGTGATAATGATTATTAATACATAATTTTTTAGGACTCTCTTGTGCAAATCCAGTTTAAAAAGCAAAGACCAGATTGAGTCAACTAAGGCAAAACCAGCTGGCAAAGGCAGAAAATGTATGACAAAACACGTGTTTTCATTTGTATAAAGACAGAAAAAACATAAACATGTCTGTAAGCAATTGCTTTCCATTATGGCTCTTTATCATCTTTGTTTCCACTGATTACAATGATACTTCTATTGTGATGATGTGGTTTGTTCATGTGTCCCAGGCAGTAGAGATTACATTCTTCCCACTAACATCAAATCTGACTTTTGCTGCTCTTCTCACTAAATTAAAACAAGATCCATGCTTTCTAGTCTGCTTCACACACAGCTTTAACACATCCAGATGTGATTTGAGAAATGCTAAATGTCTTCTTGCTTAAAGAGACTGTCCTAATCATTTTAAATACAGGCAATTTTAGCTCACCAGCAAAAACTGCAGCTATTGCTTGAAGTAGGGTATAGAAAGTAATGTGCGGGAAATCCTTATTAACACTTAGCTTTAACTTTTGGATTATTTGCAGAAAAAAAGGTAAAACTTTCCCCTTTTACAGGTTTGGTTCAGTCTTAAAAAAAAAGTAAAGTCCCCTTCAGCAGATGTGGATAGATAATTCAAAAGCAATACAAAATCCAACCTGCCCAGACTGTCAGCTAACTGGAAATACAGGTGTCCACTGATCTCTGTAGATCCTCCTTTCAGCACTTTAGCCTCCATTTCCCACCACTTTCCCATTTGATTTATGAAAAGAACTACCTGTTAATCTCAATGACAGCAACAAGCCACAAAGATACCACACTCTTTGTCAGGAAGAAGATTTTTACATATGTTGAAGAAGATTGTGTTTGGGAAAATCATCCTATATCCTGGTGTTAGGAAGTTGGGCAGAGTATCTATGGCATTGTTTTCATCAATGTATGTACAGTACATGAATGTGGAAGGCACAGCAATGCACATGTACTACACATATGTTGACTTGTGTTATTGCCTTGAGAGCTGCTCTTGGGTTTTTAAAAACAACATTATGGTCAGCTAAGTAACTATATTTTCTGTTTATACTGAAGATATAAGAGGCTTGCTTTAGTTGCTGATGATTTTGCTATTGTTTAACCCTGTTGACATTGAAGGTGATACACTCTGGGTGTGTAAACAGGACTTTCCACAAACACTTTTGAAAAGTTGCACTATTTCCAGTTACTAATGCTGAGATGTGAATCAGAAAGGCCAAAGGCTCACTTTCAAAATCCTAGGTAAGACTGACTTTTGTAAGAGAAGAAAGTTACTTTTTTATTTAATATATTAAGTCCAGATTATGTTGAAGCTATGAAGAGAAATGCATGAAAGTCTATAACCAGTGGTCAAGTGTGTGGTGTTTACCAAGTTCAGAATACCTCAGTACTTTTAAAAAGGAGATGCTATGAGCTTTTGTGCCTTCTTGCTACCTTGTTAATGACTGTGACCCTCTATAGCCCTTTAGAGTGATGTAGGACCTGCCATCTATGACAAGAAGAGCTATTTCTGCCAAAATATACCAAAAAAGTTGCATATCCATGTCTGATGGACCCTTTTGTAATTGTTCCTTGTCAAAGGTCAGTCACCAGGCACTGAAGGCAAGCTCCCTTGAGACAGTGAACTGAAACTGCAAACTGTTCTCAACACCAGCAGGCAGCCTATTCTTCCTCCACTGTTACCTGTCAGCTCTGAAACACTTGTCCTGGAGGACCCAAGCTTCCCACTGAACATGAGTACTGACACAAGTACCCAGGTCCAGAGAGCTGTCAGAAAGCTCCCTGCTTTCCTTTCCAAGCTTGTGAAGCAGCAGCCCTTAGTCAAATAACACAAGTCACCAGGCACATGCCCATGACTGAACTGAAAACCATGGCAGAACCCACTCACAATTCAAATGGAGTGGAGGTGATTCCTCAATCACAGACAAAGCCAAAACCATGTTTGTCCAGACAAATGCTTTGCCTGGGAAAGAATAAGGACTCTCAGTCCCTCACCTGACTCTGTCCTGGCTGCAGGAATTGCTGCACTGGCATTGCCCAGTCTGCTTGATACTAGACCCAAAGAACAAAGTATACCAAAGCTGATGAAAGAGGATTAGGAAAATGCACCTAAATCTTTTTTCCTGTATAGACCAATTTAATAGTGCACAAGAAGAGCATGCTGCAAGGTCCTCTTCCACCCCTGAAAAGTTTGCATTATCCCAAGACCTTCCAAACACCACTGTGCATGATACAAGCACGACTGAAATCTTTGTAGGCAATGCAGAATTTGCACATGCATGTACCAGCATTAGGGGAAGAAAAGTGAATCAAATGTTCAGTGATGGGGAAAAGGGAAAAGTTGGGACACTCATCCACAAAATTAGAATGAAATCCAGAAGTCACTTAAGACCATTTAACCAAATCAGAAAAAAGGTTTATTTATGTATTTTCAAGTGGGAAAAATTCTTCATAATGGTTGCCCATAAAACATATCAAGTGACTGAAAAATAAAAGCAAAACAAAACAAAACAAATGAAAAAAACAAACAAACAAAAAAAACAAAAAAAACCATACTCTAGCAGTTGCTGTATTCTTTGGGCATTTTATGTTAAGAAACCATATCTGTTTATCTAGAGTAAAATTGGCAAGTTTTTAAATTAAATTTTGCCAAAAGCTTTCGTTAATCATAAAATATGAGAGTATAAGAACATGTGCCATGCCTTCTGGACATAATACTTATAGGAACTTAAATCAGGAGTTACTTCAGAAAAGCTGAAAAAAATTTCCGTTACAAAAGAAGATCAAAGCCAGAGTGCTCCAAGCTGGTATATGTGTGTGTGTGTGTGTGTGTGTGTGTGTGTATGTATTGGCTCTTTCCTGATCATATAATTTCAATTCTTAGGGTGGCAGACAGTTATCAAGAGCCTGTCTACTCAAAAAAGAAAAATGTATCTTGCAAAATGAAGAGGCCACACCTCATGAGCTTGGCATCTTCATGTCTCTTTTAACCATCTGGCTGTGTCCCTTGCTGACTAAACAGGGCCCATGTGTTTAGCAGGTTGCCTTTCTACCAGTACTTCTAAGAAAAGGTCTACAGAACTAAAACAGCATAGATGCTTGCAACAGATGTTTGGCTTAAGACCCTTTCTTCACTCTCTCCCTCTTTGCTCTATAGAGAAATTATAACTGACTTACAGTTAAAAGAGTTAAAAGTACTTAATGACGAATCACCCTCATCTGCAACACTCATTTTCTTTATGAATTATTGAAATTCCCCTGAAGCATGCAGTGACAGAAAAAAATCACATTTATGATTTTTCATGAAGACTTGGGAGTAGAGTTCAGCTAAAGCCTAGTCAAGATGAGCTAACTCAAATACACGTTAGCAGAGTAAACATAAAATAAAAAAGAATGGATATTTCTTCCTGTTTGTTACCTCTTGTTCACCCACCTTCCTGAATAGCCTGTTTTCTGGATCAGGACTTGTGTCAGATGGTTGTGTAGTATAAATTACAGTGCCATTCCTCACTGACCAGAGGGATAAAAGTAAATGGAATGGGCTGTAAGTCTAGCAAACAGTTTTAGGATATCTTAGAATACCCCAAAGATAGAGATACTGAGAGCTGTGGGAGGGTTTGGGAAAAGCCATGCACATCCCACTCTCTTCTGACCACCTGTGTAGAGAACTAGAGACATTTTTATAGGAAAAAAGGTTAACTTCTTTTTTCCTGGTCTTTCAAATCTCAGGCAACTAACACAAATGATTCTTGGGGGAAAAGAGCCAAACCACAGTTGAAAATCTCTCTTCCATTTAAGATCAGTTAAAGCATTTTTTTTTCAAGAGGCATTTCAATGTTAGCCATGGCTCCATATCTTCTTCCCATGAATATCAACTTGCATTGGCCATTAGACATTCCCCAGAAGATCCCTCTTTGTGGCTACCAGATCAGGAACACAATCACTTCAAGATGTGAAGTGCAAACTCACAGGATGGAACTGTGTCAGAAAACATCCTGTAACATCCTGTAGCAATAATGCTGTCCTGACAGGCTTTAAACAAGATTAAATATTCTCTTCCCTCCAACAGCCTAACTCTAGCACAAAAAACTGTCTCATGTGCACGAGCTAATTTGACAAAAATGTGACTCATGGCTCAGACTGGCTCTGGATCAAGCCTGCCCTGGTAGGTGAGACAGTGAGGTACAGAGCTATTCGGTGTGGAAGCTGAGCCTGAGACAGAAGTTTGGCTACAAATTTGGTATCACTCAGACAAAGTGAAAACATTTTGACAGATGAGTTTAAGACCAGAAATCTCAATTTCAGTTAAAATAAAAAGTCTCAAGAGAATGTGTTGATTTTTAAGACATTTTTCTGCAGGTGTCAAAATATTTGCAATTTTTTTCTTTATACTTTGACAACATCAAAATATTTTGTTTAGATACAACAATTTTTTTATTATTTCCTCAGCTGGTCTTATGACATTTATTTTGACATAGCATAGTAAAATTATTATTTACTATAGTGGATAATTTTATATTATGATATGTCAACATAATCATAAACTGCTGTCAAAACATTTTAATGTTTTCCAAGTCTTCATTCCTCCAAGACTTTAAAACATTTGGTTTGCTTTAACTCATGATTAAATAAATGAGGAATAACATAATTTATCAGTGAAAGAGAATTCTTTTTTTGTAAACTGATCAAGATTCTGCAACTTTATTTTATAATGCTGCATTTCAAATAATGTGTCTCACAATAAAATCCTCCTCTATGTGAAAATTACTGGAGATGATCCCTTATATTGACAGAAATTAAAGAAAGTTGAATGAAAAGATAACTGTTTATAAATGTTGTTTTTCTCATACACATGAAAAGGCCTCTAGTTTGAGGAAAACAGTAGTGGACTAGAAGAATTCTGCATTTTAGAGAGACACATGAGCACTGACTGAAGATTAATTTTTTTTTCATTGTAGTTAGCTTAGAAATAGCTGTAACAACAGCTCTGAACTCTGAATCTCTAGTGACACTACTCCCACCTGTTTCTGAGGTGGGCTCAGTTGTGAAAGCTTATGCAGTGAAGAGTAAAAGTTTATAAAGGAAGATAAAAATATTGCAAATTAATAAAAGAAGACATTTCTGATGACAACTTGCAGAATTTAAAGTTTTTGTTAATAAAAATCTTGTCTATTTTTCTATCTTTTATTTTAAAGTAACATGCATTTGTATACCTATAAAAGCAAATATTTTTAAAAGTGTAAAGCCATTCCTAACCCAATAACCTCTCTAAAAAGCTAAGTTTCAGTGTTTTCCCCTATCCAAAATTTGATAAGCATTGAGAAGTTGGAGAAAAAGAACCAGATATTTTTCAGACACTTGGTCACTTAAATAAGTACCAATGTAGAGTTACACTAGCATTGAAATTTTTGAATAAAAAAAGAAAAAAGGGTAAGAGTGGTTTGAAGATATGTTTAATTTCTCTTTGATTTATTATTCTTTCAATTTCCAGAAGTGAGGACAGGCATTTTAAGAGAAAGAAATCCTTAAGGCAGAATTGATGATGTTCTGTTCATTATGTAAGAAAAAAAAAGAAAAAGTTGCACATTCTTGAAAGATTATAGCAACCCTTCTGTTTACATGTCATAATCCTTAAGATGATATCTTACAAAATGGGAGGCAAACTCCAGTTACTGCAAATGCAACAGATGTCTTTTCTAAAGAGGAGAAAAATGTTGCAGAGGAGTAGACCCTGAAAGAAAGATGTTATGTAGGGCGTTATGTCCCCTTCAGATTCATCACACACTTCCCTGTGTTCCTTGCTTGAACCAGGCTGATAACCTCGACCAGTTTGTGGCTGATGGGGCAAATGCCTGCTGTAATTAACCTGTCTTGGTAATCTACTCATCAGCTTTCACTATAAAAGATAAGGGTTTAGTGACTTTTTCAGGCCTTGGGCCAGCACACTGACTATTCAAGGAATGTTTCACCATCCAGTAAAACCAGGACTAAAATGGACAAACTTTCCCACAGATTCTGCCAATGTGTTTGAATTCTGCCTATAATAACAGTCCTGCTGTTCCCAGTACCAGGCCTTTTGTGAGCAGACAATCTCAGCTCAGTCCAAATTACAGAAAGAATAAAAATGTGTACTGAGATGTAAATTTTTAGTCCATTCTCCTTTGTGTTTTTCTCAGATATTTGCACAAACACTGCTAACCTCTCCAACAGCACAACAAAAGCCTATGTCTTTAAAACAAGTGGGAACTGCTTGCTACCCGGGAAAAGCAGTCTAATTAGGCAATAATATTTCAGTGTCATGCTGCCACAGAAAAACTAGGCAGTGTTCACACCCTGCTTGAGCTGAGCAGAGGGTTAGTCTAAATGAGATTAAATAAGAGCTATGGGGCAAAAATGGCCTAAATTGTTCCACCAAAACAATAAAGAGTGAATAAACTCTGAATAATAGTGAATAAACCACCTAATTTTTCATTTTCTGCTTTGAAAATCCAGCAATAGCTGTAATGTTTATTGACTGTCTCTTTGCTTGTTACTAGCACTTTGCAGTGTTTCCTGGATGAAGTAAATTGCTATAAACTTAAGGAAAATATTGAAAAAAAAAATTACAAGGTTAAACTTTCTTGTTTGCATTCATAAGCCAGAATTTCTATTTTGTAATAGGGATTTGAGGTTGCCAGGAATTTCCAGACTGTGCCCTATCAGTTTTATTTCAGTCTATCACCATGGCCTTCTTTCTGCATATTTCATTATAAGAAAATATTTTTGCATGGAGAGATTACCAAGGAGAGAAGATAACATTGAAACAAGACTGTAATGGGTGGTAGATTCACTACTGGAATGCAGATCTGAAATACTGTTGTTTCAAACAGGACACTTAAATGTCATCCTCCTAGTTCTACACTTAGGAAATAGCAGGATAGACCTAAAATAGCAACTCACTCAATGTCCTATGCTTGTTTTACCACGGGAAAATGAAGGAAAACAACTAGAAGGGACTATTTCCACTATCTGATATGCCCATCTCTTCCATTATTGCCAGGTTCTAACTGGCAGCTCCTTGCCAAACTAACCTTCTGACATGTTGCCCTGGCCTATCACCCTTCCCTGAGAGATGACTGCAGCCTCTTCATGAACATCTCTTCCTTTGCCTACAAAGAACCATGATCTGCAAGTCTGAGCTGCAGTGAGCACTTCTGTGTGAGGAAAGGCTTGGGGCTGAAGTACTTCTCTTCCACGTATATGCAGTCAAACTAGAACTGGGAGCTGTCTCTGGAGCTGAGGGAAAAACACTGGAACCTGAACTGTGGTAGCAAACCAGAGCACCCTGTGGCATGCTGTGGCCTCTTTGCCAGACTGACCTGTCTCTTTCAGCACCAGAACACAGATTTGTGAGTCCTGTCTCCATCAAGCCAGTCCCCTGGCACACACACCTCTTGCTTGCTTATGGCCACAGGTAGCACATGTCAGGAAGACCTTCCTGCTCCCATTCCCTGTGCCTGGGACACCTTGCTGTAGCTGTAGGCAGACAAACATGGTCTGAAGGCTCCTGAAGGTTTTTAGAGCTGAAGCAGGTGACAAGCACGAGGCTTAGATGCTGTCAGGCTCTCTTTAATTCCATTTGGGCCCTGTTCCCAATGCACCTGGAGCAGGACCAGCTTTCAGTGCAACTTAACACACAGCAACACATAAGAAACTTAATTACTTTAACTACAGGCTATGAGAAAAGCAAACAGGATCAAGGATATACCCAGCTGTGGCCAAAACACGCTCTGTGTTCGTCAATACCTATGTATTTTGGGACAGGTGAAGAAAGCAGTCTAGTCAGTGACTCATCCTGTCCAAAGCCTTTCCATCATATTAGAGTCTATTTTCTGCATTTCTTCTGCCCTGGTGGAGGGGTTTTCTCCTGGGGTACATCCTGGGGGGGATGCTTTAAGATCCAGCCTTGACCTCGTCCGAAGGTTTAAACAGATTCATAGCTGAGACTGGCATGTCCCTAGGAGAAGTCTACACAGCTCTGTTCTCTGAAAGTCACTCTTTGTCTCCACAAAACATAGTGCAGCACAGCTACAAGTGGCAGGTATAGATCTGTCTGGGTAGATAAACAGCCTTTTGGAGTGGAAAGGGGGTGGAGAGAAAAACACTCTGTTGGAGATGTCTCCCACAAAGGATTTTCTATTAACATTTGATTGCATTTCACGGGATTTATTGCTGCAGTGCCCTACAGATAAGATATGCCGAAACACTGGCTGAAGCTTTTCCTAAACATAAATTCTACAGAGTGCAATCAAAATGTCAATAGCAAGCTCGATCTGTTCTGCATGTCTGTGCTGCAGTGTAGCTGTCATGGGTTTGCCAAAACTTAACAAAATCTGCTGCTTTTCAAAGCATTGAGGGGCTGGGTTTACTGCTCAGGATTTCTGCTAATTGCTTTGAAACTCTTCATTAATTAAATAAGTATTGTGGGGGAGGGCAGTGAAGAAGTCACTAAACATATTTCCCAGCCTTTTTCAGGCTGTAGTTTTCTGCTGTGCTACTCAGGAATCACAAAACGTGGGAGTGGAAAAAAATTTTTCAACTAACTGAGGTGTCATTGCAGTGAATGCCTCACTACGCTTTCTCAACTGCTGTGGATGAGTTATGGGGAAAAACTGAAGGACCACTTTATTCCCCATTACCACATTCAGCACTCTCATAGACATGAAAAGCGTTTTCCATCCTGTAGAAAACTTGGGACAAAACTGTTGCTTCTGCATCAAGAGTGCCTATCAGCTGTGTTTTGTAAACAGCACAAAACATCAGCAGTACCTGGTTTTAGATATGTACATAACAGTATAAATGCACATAAGTAGCAGAGTCTAGAAAGTCTACAAAAGGAAAACTGATTAAGTAAAGATTAGAATTCTTCAAAGACTCTTGGCAGATTAAAAGAGGGGATTTCCCAAAAAAAGAGCTCATCTTTTACAGGCTGTTTCTGCAATTAATAAAACACTTTCAGGAGCTTTATATAACCTGCTACTGCCTTTCGAGGTAATCATAAAGCAGGAGATCCTATTTAAACACTGCATTTTCTCCAAACATAATCAAAATTCCTTGCATTTTCTAAAAGGAACAAAAAGACGGAAGTCCAGTCTTTTACATCTCTAGGGCCATGAATTCTGCCTAATATGAAAAAAGAAGCAAAATATGGTCGAACAACAGATCAAGTAGTGAGATATATTCTTCTCCTTTCACAAGATATGCTTGAGGCAGGGAATAAAAAAAAAGTCATCTTCAAAAATCCACTTCTGGCTCCCTGCTTCAATTCGGTTCCTGCCACAGACCTGCAGTGATCCAAATGGATCATGAGAGAAATTTTTGGTGCAGCAGACTCACCTTGTACAGCTCAAATGATATAAAGGGAAGCCAAATGTTGCTGAGAAATTACCCTGTGGGAGCTAACTGAGCTCAGCACTAGTATGTCATCAGCATTTTAAGACACAAGACTCTGATAGTGACTATTATTAATGATACGGAAGACTGTCTAAATAAAACATAATGATATTTAAAAGGATTTCTGAAAGATCTTTGGTATGATTCATTATGTTTTTATGTTAATAGTGAAGAAAATTTATTTTCAATATGCAAGTTGTTGCCAGAAAGAAGTGATTTATCATTTAAACAACCTCAGCCAAATTACAGCAATAATTTATTAAATGGGAGTATTTAATCTCCCTGAAATGTAAGAATCTTGAGAGATTTTTGCTCATTTTTCTTGCCTAAATTCAAAGAAAGAAACAATTAGAATCAAGTCACTTGTCAAGCTGTGGCTTTTCACAAAACCATTTCTGATAAAAAAGGAACAATACAATTTCCAAAATAATTCTGATTACTCAGACAAGAAAATGGTGTATCAAATTAACTAAGAATGGACAAAATAAGATTAACTTTGAATTAAATCCTCCTAGTCTCATTCCATAATTGCCTGTCATTCATATTTTTCCTGCAGTTAAAAGGATTACAGATCAATGTCTGGATTTATTCACTGAATTTACTGCTCTTTAATTTTCCCTGTGCAGTGAAGACTGAGCATTATACTTGCATGCAGAAATTACTGAATAGTTTGTGTCTGTGACTAGAGATGTTTTGTCCCAGCCACGATACCCCCTTCCATCACTGACATAACCAAGCCAGTGAGATTTATTTCCATCTTCCTTATTGGTTAACATAGGTCCCTTTCACTGGGAAACTCAGGGCTGCACAATGAAAAGGCTGGGGAAAAGGCTTCAGTGTGTTAAAAATGACAAAAGTGACCAACAGTAAAATTCTGGTGAAAGATAGGCTGATAGTATTTGTGCCACAATACTGTGCATCTTTACATTGCAGCTTTCTCTTTCCCTGGGTTGCTTTGTAGATGGCTGTTCAGCATCTTCCCAAGTCTTTACATTAATAATTCCAGAGGATTTGGAGCAAGACCAGACAAGGGATATGAAGTTGATAAGGGACTAAAGCAATTCTCCCACGAAGGCAGACTGACAAAGTTGGAGTTCCTCATTCCAGAAAAGAGAAGTTTGTGTGGAGACCTCATAGCAACCTTCCAGTATCTGAAGGAGCCTCCAAGAAAGCCAGAGAGGGACCCACTGTCACAAGTTGTAGTGATAGGACAAGGAGTAATTGGTCTAAATTGAAAGAGGAGATATTTAGGTTACATATACAGAAAAAATTCTTTATTGTGAGAATAGTGGTACACTAGCAAAGGTTTTCCAGAGAAGCTGTGGATGCCCCATCCCTAGCAATATTCAGGGTCAGCTTGGATGGGGCAGTGAGGTTGGAACTTTAAGGTCACTTCCAAACCATTCTATGTTTCAATGATTCTAATATCCAAAAATCAGATTTGTGATGCACAGCAATGGGAGGACAGCAGGAGAAGCCTGAATTGTGCTGTCTCCAGAAAGTATATGACATAGAATGTAAGAGAACTTTAACAAAGTGTACCAGTACCAACTCAATCAGACCTAAGGGCTTCCCCAGATTTTGCTATATTGCATTGCCCATTAAGGACTGCTCTAACAGACCTGCAGCAAAAATTACACACCAGTCATTTTCCCTTTCCTTCTAGCTCTTTGCATTCAAATGGTTAACAACCATTTACTCTGTTCCCACACATGCCAACAAACTGTCACTTTATTAGTTCTTCATGTCATGTCTGCTATCAATCAAATTCATTCCACTCTTTGAAGTACACCAATTGCCTACTGAATTTCTCTTCTTTCAAGCTGCAGAGTGGGGGGAAAATGAACAATGTCTCTAAAAATAACAGAAAAGAAAATGTAATTCAAAACCATTTTCTATTCCAGCCTTGCTTCAGAAAACATTACTAATAAACTTAAGATGATGCTTGCTTTTGAAAATTAATTTAAAAAGGGAGAAACAACCTCTTTCCACAAGATCAACAAGTTGCTCTGCCTAGCTCATAAGCACTGCAAGTACTAAGAAGCTCTTAATTTACTGTATTCTAAGCTGATTTTACCAAAAATTTATTCTTTCTTCAAGTCATGCCATTTATCAATCAAGTACTTATTTGCTAAGTAGGCTTGAACTTTTACCTTTTTTTTGCTACCTTCATAACTTAAAAATTAATTAAAAGATAGTTATTTGCTGAATAATTTTAGTGTTCACTCTCCTTCAAATCTTCAGAAATTTTTTGAGAGTTTTAGCCAATATCAATTTCATAGTCCTTTGGAAGGAAACTCACGTTGTTAGATGTATTTAATAAATATGCCATTTATAAATACATATGATGAGGAGGTTTGTTTTCTACCAAATATCAAACAAAGGTGACAGACAAAACTACATCTCAAGTACTGTATGTATCAGCCATAAAATTGCATAGTTTGCCATTTTTTTCATTCTGCTTCCTCCTTATATTATCTTTTATTATTTTTTTGTATCTCAGTTTTGATTAGTGGATATGGAAAATAGAAGTATTTTTATCTTCTTTGAGGGGTTTTTTTGGGGGGTTTGGTTTTGTTTTTCTTTTTTTTTTAGCATTGAAAGACAGATTCTCCCTGTTCTATGGACCTGAAAGGTGACCCAGTTTCTATATTTGAGCAGCAAAGAAAGCAGACTTCCTAAAAAAACTTTGCAGCCACTAGAAGTAATGCTTCCTTCAAAATCAAGTCTGAAAATTGATGCAGCCTCTAAAAGATTTGTCATATACATCTGCTTGCCTCATTTTCTCATCAAGGGCTGGATTCACCTCTATGAATGTTTGCTATCCAAAGGGAAAGCATTTAGATAAGTTACTGCTCTGGATTCTTTCCATAATCATCACAAAGGGATACATACATCACAATACAATTGATCTCCTTTGAAAATACAAGTCTAAAATAAAATTAATTGGTTTCTGGAGAGACATCACAGTTGGTTGACCATGGAATGATCAAAGACACCTACATTTGAGACCACTAACAGCAGCAAAATCCATCCTATTTCTATGCACCATCAACACAGACATTTCACTTTCCCAGTTTGAATTTCACTTTTTTTAATTTCTCAACTCGGATGTAAAATTCAGGCACTCTTTCCTTCTCGCTAATGCAAAATGTAGTATCCCAGCTCCAGAAGAAAAAGAGAATGACCAGCATGTCCAGAGCATTTCCAGCCTCTGGTCAAAGGCTAAGGCTAAGGCTAAGGTATCTCTCCTTTCCCACACTTCCCAATGAGCTGCCTGGACTCAGACTGAAAAGGAGATAATAAAAATAATAATGGAAAATTTTCCCTTCTACTGCCTTCCTTTTTACACACCTGGCACCTCTGTATTGTTCTGCATCCACCCAGTCTGTCTTCCTGAGGCTTGCAAGCAACCCAGGAGACTACACTGTCATCCTACCAAAACCAGTTCAGACAGAAATATGATCTATAGGTATATATAAAACTGTTCATCTGGCACACACACATATGGCAATGCAGGTTTAGAGAGATAGGACCTGTACTTTGTGAGACATGGTCCCTTAAGCCTTATGTAGGTATCCAGATTCTTTTACATGTCTGACACAGATAACTCTTAGTTACAGAACAGTTGTTAAAACCATGTACTACATTTAGGGCTCTTCTACTTCACGTGTATGAAGGTCAAATTCACTTTGTCCATTTAAAAGCATTTTGGTAGGTCTGTACAGGGTTCTAGGAAAGACCTTTTTTACTGATTGCCCCATACCACTAAATCAGAAGGGTTTTGAATACTTTAAAATGATATTTTACCCTGTATTTAGCACTTTTGACCAGCAGATCTGTAAGTACTTTAACAATCACCATTTCACACAAAGAGAAAAAATTCAGTTCTGAGTTGTGTGGTGATATTTCCTATCATGACCTTGGCAGGCTCACTTGTTTCCCCTCTCTTATGTGCTGTATAAGCAAATAGAAAGAATGGAAATCCAGCAAGTGGAAATGTATTGACTGAATTTTATTAATTTCATTCCAAACGATATGGAATGTCTAATGAACTCTCTGAAGCTAAGTTCATTGTCTTTCAGCTGCTTGACATATTTCTCAGCTAATTTAACATTTATAAACACACACACAAAATGAAATTTTAATGTCATATTTGCATGTGAAATTCTGGGTGGACTGTAAGCTTGGTTTGCTCAAGAAAACCAAATTCTCATTAGTGGAGAATAAAAGTATGAGCAAAATAATTTCTTGTAAATAAAATTTAAAAATTAAAAAAATAAATTAACCCCTTTCCCCCCAGGAACATACAGACAAAAAATGGTGCTGAACTTTCTGATGGGAAAAATGTATGACTTTTTGTGGAGTTCTAACATTACTTATGTGAAAAAAAGAAAAAATCAAATTGTTCAAACATTATGTAGTTATTTTAAGCACTTAGTCTGTTACTTCTCTAATTACCATAAAGATGAGTAAGTAAAATCATAAAATAAATTTCTTCTTTATGGAGATAAAAAGGGAGCAAACACACATTAACTACTAGTAGAAAACAAAAAGGTTATTTAGTATTTGTGTGGGAAGAGAGGAGATATTATCTTATAAGTAGGCAAGTTTTTTTGCTGCAAGTCCTGCTGTAGTGCTGGATTTTAAAAATAAGTATATTTTCAGAGAAATGGCATTTTTTAAAGTCTCAACATGAATAGAAATTTAAGAGCCTCTAATTTTCTACTGGCTGACATGGTTCACACTGGTAGAAGGAATGTCATATAAGGGTAGAAGACTTGCCCTAAACAGGCACACACCATTCATAGACTTTCTGGTCAGCTGCCACAGCTAGATTTCACATCTCAAGATTTCAGTGCTTCTTAAGATAGGTTAAAGATGGTAAATTTGAGTTCCTAAACTGATATGTCTTACAAAAGCAGTGAAAAAAAAATTCAAATATGGGAAAAAATGTAAATGTTCGTGCTTATTTCAAAAGTGCTAAACCCACAAGTTTGTAATTTTATAGCAAGGCCTAGACAATAAAGAGTGAACAACAAAAATAAGATTCTCTAATAATAAGTCATCATAAATAAGTCATATAAGTCATCATAATATCTCTGAAAGAAATTTACTGTGCAATTTGTTTATTCTACCACACAAGATAGAGATGGGGTACAAAATCAGTAACAGAAAAAAACTGCACATAAGCAAGGAAAAAGAAGGGACCTGGCCTATTCCTCCTGGGAAGAAAAATGCAAAACAGTATCTTGTTTTGCTGGATGCAACTGTTGCTTTTTGCATAATTTTCAGAAAATGTACCTTAAGAATAATCTCTGAGGTTTCATTTTGGGAGCTTTTATGTCTCTTTTAATAACTTCTGAGGGAAGGTCTCCGAAGCATGAAGTTATTTGCAGTATATTTACCTTCTGTAATACAGGCTGCATAGCTCAATATTTTTTTCTTTTTCTCCTCCGCACAGTATGATACCTGTGAGATAATGAACTTTCTATAGTTGTAATAAGACAAAGTGACAGTCCTATTAAAAAAAAACATGCTAAGCATGCCACACAACTAAGCTTGTGAATGAGGCAGCACCAACACAAAATCAATCCTGATTCATCCACCAAAGGGAATCACCCTAATCGTACCAAATAAGGATGCTTACAAACCACCTGGACTAAAGTAGAAAGGCAACTAAACAAAACCCAGCTGACTTCCTGACTTCTGCCGCTGGGCATGAGTCACCCATCAACATCTGTGCAAGAGCAGATGGGCTCAGCCTCAGCCAGAGGGTGATCGGGCTGATCTGCCAGATCCCCAAAGTACCATAATCCTTGAGACCTCCTGGGAGAATGCGTCATTCACCCAAACAGCCCTGAATCACACAAAAAGTGCTATTCTTCCAGCCAAGCAGCTGCTGAGAGCTCACGCACCGACCTTGCCCTTTTCTCTCCAAGAGTTATCTTATATGAAATGCTTCAGCTGAACTGAGAGCTCCGTCATCTTCCTGAGAGCCCTCATGTTTCATCTGTAAAGTCAGGATTTTCTGTTCACTCCGGGAGGTGGGCTGTGAATGCTTCAGCCTGAAGAGGTCAGGGGACCCATATTCTTCCCTTTCAGAATGACTGGCTGACTATGGGTGGTGCTATTTCCTTCACGTAATAGGAGAGCCCTGCTCAGTAAGGCATTTACCCTCAAACGAGGGACTGTGGGATCTGGTTTCCAAGTGTACAGAAATGTGTAATGAGCTGCTGACCTCAAACACCTACGCCCTGCGAGGTGTGATGTTTCAGCTGTTTCTGATGGCCAGCCCGAGATGCATTCCGACACGAACAGCCCTCTGTGGGTAACCCTTGGAGGCACCAGGCTCCTCCTCTCACTGAAGTCAGAAACCAGAAGCACTTCTTTACTATCTTAACATCTCTCTGACAGTCAAAGCATGAAATGACTTAGTTTCCAGAAGTCAAACAGGAGATGTCTGCAATCTTAAGACCTCACCAGGACACTAAAGTTCACCTATAGGTATTTCTCGCTGATATTCATGTTCTTCACCCACAAACACTTTAAATAGCAAGGGTGCAAGGATTTGTGCAGTCTTCCAGGACATTAGAAGGACATCAATGCTGTCATTCCTGGATCATGTACTGGTGCTACCACTTGTGCACTCAGCCCTCCTTACAAAAGAAGCAGGTTCAACATGAAATGTGGTGAGAAACAGGTTTGGCTTGTCCTGCTCAAAGAAATGGTGAGCAAGAGGTAGCCCTGGGCAGCCCCAGTTACACCACTTACATACCTTTGCATATCTTTTCCTGTGTCTTGACCTCTATGCTCTTGCCCTCCTTCTGTCATCTCTGACCTTTCACAACTAAATAACCACAATTATTTCTTCTGCCTTAGTCCCAGTTTGGCTGCACCTGTATCCAGATTTGGTGGGTTTGATACCACTATCTAGACATTCCTGGTTTTCTATGATGTTTCTGGTAGGGTTACCCAGACAGTGCTAGCTTTGCACAAATTGTGCCCGAAAGGTCACTCACGTTTTCCTCAAATTATGAAAGATATTTCTTAAGCAACTCTTCCTTAAATATCTGCAAAATCCAACCTCCCTTTGCTATGCTATCTCTAACTTTTGTCAGATTCATGCATTGATATTGATCACATCCAGAAATTCCAGCTATGTCTTGTCCAATAGATTCTCACATCCCTTGCAGTTATCTTCCCTTGGGGTCAGGACCCCATCCCCTCTCTGCTTCCCTGACATAATTGAGATGCCCCTTGGCCTGCATGCGGGTGCCAGGTGAATGTGGAATTGATTCAGCCAAACAAGAAAGAAGAGAAAGAAGATGAACTAGTTCTACATGTGGGAAGAATAGAGAAGTTCAGATGTCTATACATTCTTTTGCCATGTGCAAATCCACAGCCTGAAGGAGGAAGACTCAGACTTTTATTATAGATTTTAGGAGCAGGATTCATCTCATATAATATGAGCTAAAATTTATGTAACAAAGCATCTGCATTTTGTTCTGAACTCAACTCAGAAAAGGAACAAGCAAGAAAGGAAGTTAGAAGTTTTTCCTTTGACAGATCAAAAAGTATTTTTTTCTCTGAAAGTTGCAGGCATTCTCTGTAAAGCAATGCTGCCCATTATATCAATTCCATCAGCTGATTTTGTCACTCCCTTCCTTTTTTATCTCTTCCTACTACCATGTGAAAATGTTAGATGAGTTTAATAAAAAACACAATTGGAACCAAAATCTGGGGCATTAATCTGCATTCTTTATTTCCAGCCCTGAAGACAAATAGAAGTGCAAAGGAAGTGATGGTTGTTTACTAGCTTTGACTGACAGAGCTATTGCCTTCTTGCAGTTTTGTAGGTGAAGTCATCAAACTGAGTAATTTTTGGGACAGATGGGGGAATTGGGACAGACAACAAGGAACAGATGGCCAATGAGAAGTACCAGAATAAAAACATGTGATTTGGAGCTAGACAGCTTACTCGTCTCACATTAAACAGTTCAAGTGTTAATCTATTTAATTCAAAATTTAGATTTTCTATGAATGTCTTATAAAAGCTGCAGTTAGTACCATTCAGACATTTGAGATCGGCATTATATCTTCAGAGGTAAGTATTCTAGTCTACTAGGGGAAAATTAAAATTAAGTTGACTTTCTCTTTTTATTTTATTTTTTTTATTACAATACTAGTTGAAAGTGGTGAAAAAATGTTGAAGGATAGGTATTGGTTTTTTCAGGGATATACAAACTTTAAAATATTTTTTAAAATACTCTCCACCGGTTTCCACTCTTCCCACTTGTTCTGCTACAGAAGACTAATTTTATAGCTAAAGGAGAAGAGAAGAGATACTTGTCTCCTCAAGGTACTTGACCTTGAAAGGTCATCTTTATTTTCTTCTGAGACTGAGACACGCAGTATCTAGGGACATATCTCAAATCCAGCCTTATCCATTTCAGATCAGTTAGAGCACCATACAAAGAATACAATCAGCATGCAATAGAGTGGAATCACTATGTTCAGGTACAAATTTGGAAGGTACTTTGTGATTGGTGCATCTCAATGAGCTCGGTATAAAAGCAGTATGTGATAAGATGTGCATGGGCCAGAATAAAAGCTCTTATTCAAAGAAGATGTTAAACAATCCTTTTACTCTTACAAATACAAATTCTGTAAAATCACACTGATTTTCATGAGTTGAATTTATAAATGCATTTATATATCTGTGATTCCTCAGTAGTTCTGGTCACAGGAGTTTTAAGGAAGTAATCATTGACATTTTTAGTTTTATTCTTACTTTTTACCTGAGAGGTCTTTGAGGATCTCTAGCAGAGTAAGCTGCAGAGAGCAATAATATGTCTTTCAAAGTTCTCAGTCTTCTGTATTCTTAAAAAGCAAATTTCATAAAACATAGCTTTGATCTTATTTGCACTGCTACTAGCATACTTTATCTGTTCCAGTTGACTTATTGGTGCTTAGTTTAGATTACATAATCAGAGTCAGAAATGGTGTGTTTAAATGGCACAACCAACTTCTGATTACTCATTTTAATGAAATAACCAGAGGATTAACACAAAACATAATTAATTGAAGAGAACTAGACAGAAAAATATACCAAAAACTAGCATAACTAAATTTACTGACTTCCAGACCAAAGGGGAAAAAACCTAATTAATGCTACCAAGGTTATTATTTCAAGCAGCAGCTTTTCCTTATGAACTTCCCCCGAGCTTAGCTGAGTTGGTTAGAGCATGGTTTTAACAAAATCGAGGTCATGGGTTCAATCTCTGTATGGGCCATTCATGTAAAAGTTTGGCATGATTATCCTTGTGTATCTCTTTGAACAGAGAATATTCTGTGAAAGCTGTGTTTTGCACACAGAAGACAAAAATTACAGTTGTGTTGCTGGAACTAGCTTAGACTTTGGGTGCTAGGATACTGGCAGATTTTTTGTTTTGGTTTCAATTTAGGTTCCACAAATATTGATCCACTTCTGCAAACTGCCTTAAATCCTTTTTTCAATATGTGGTCCATTCTATAAAAGACTGATGCTACTACCTCTCTGATTCAATAACAGTATGTGCTATGTAATGTGATGCCTGGTTGGTTTATAAGAACACCAGTGAAACGTGAAAAGGTTTGGAGAACAAAATTTTTTTTATGTTATAAGAAGTCCATTTATGTTATATAAGTCCAAAACTATGTAAGAAATTCAGCCTTCATAAGTCGAGAATCCTTGTTCAAAATCTAAAAACCAGCACAGCGGATTCTCTCCTCCAATGCCACAGCAAAGAGTCAAGTTCAAGACAAGCTAAAGGTTGTATACATAAATATATGCTCTTTGGCTGAGAATTCATAAAGAAGATGAGGCCTCTACCTAAGTCCTCTCCTCTCAGTGTTAGCCTACCCTTTTCCCTCATTTTCCCCCAGCTGGCATCATTCTGAAGAGTGCTCAAACAGCAGCTGTTGCCAGATTGCAATCTCTGTGCCTCCTAAACTTTCCTAAAGTCTCCAGATGTCATGGACACATTTTCTACATAGGAATTATAAATTTTGTTGAAAATCCTCCCCATAATGCATTGAATCCTGTCTGAAATCTCCTGGATGTGCACCCAGCATAACAAAAACAGGTACATCCCATCAGTGGAAGGAGGCAAGCTGAGTACAACAGAGGTGATTTCTGTAAATCCATTGTTCTACATGATTCCATGGCAGGCAGATAACATGAGGCAGTTAACATTGTTTGTACAACCTGCCTAGAAGCACCCCTTTCTCATTAATAAAAATAGGCACAAGAGGTCCATTTATTCCAACTTCAGGGAAACTGTGATTATGCCAGCTAACCTGTGTACAGAATATGTTTTATTGAGGAGTCTGAATAGATTCCAATTACTCCCAACTTTAATTATGAGGTAGAGGAATATTATAATTATTTTGTGCATGGCAGAACAGAGAAAATAAATTGAACCTTCCAGGCTACTCAGAATGGAAATAGACTAGATTAAAGCATCGCTTAAAATTTCTGAGGACTTGGCTGTTATCCCATGATATCTAGATTGAGTTTGATGTGACTATTTCTATTAGAAAGCTCTCCTTTAAATCAATGGGAAGTTTTAAACATAAGAAGAAATGTTTGCTATCTTCAGATTATCAGGTTACACAGTTGATTCAGCTGTTGAAAATTTAGCTAAATAAGTAAGTTTTAGTAGTTATCCTGCCCTTAGAGAGCATACAGGACAGTTTATTTTCTTTGCTACAGCACCTTTTAGATCATGTTAATTCTACCAACACTTCTGTCTTTCCTGGTACATCAACATGTGTCAGTCTGAATCTAAAGCTTTCTCATGAGTTAGCCATTCATACAGTATTTGTTAAATTGATTTTATCTGCATTAAACATCCATGTTAAACATCATTCCACACTGAGGGCATCTCAATAACAGCACAGCAAAAATGTCTTAATATTTTTTAAGAAACTCTTCACCTTCAGGATGTATTGATTCATATCTGATTTTTATATTCAGATGGAAGACAAGAATCATCTCTCTCAGATCATCCCCAGATCCTCTCTCAGATTTGTTACAGTTCACAGGAATCACCAATGCAAAGTGAAACCAAAGGAGCTGTTGGCCTTTGGCAACTGTTCTTCAGTCTCACATGAGGCTCTGGCATGACCACACTTTGTGTGAAATGCTGAGACTGGTTGGCAGATTATTCTTTCCTCTCAGGAGGAGCAGGCAACTATTTCCAATTCCCTTGGCTCCTCTCTGACGTGCATTGGCCATTAAAATCCCAGCCTTTCAAGAATGCAATCTGAGGCCTCTGCCTTGAGATTCGACTCTCCATGCGGTGAGGATTTGTGGCAGTATGGGTACCAGCTGGGAAAGACCTCTGCCTGCCTCCATACTGACACTGTAGCCTCTGCCATCTAATACCATTTTTCTTCCTTATTTCTGGAGGCCTATGTTTCCAGGGCATTTTCCATATGTATTTCCCACTTGCTTCTTGAGTTCAGGAAGGAGCATCCTTCATGTTAGCTGCTTTCTGGTTTTCACTACCAGAGACACGTTTCTTTCAAGTAGGGACCGTAACTTAACCAAAACTATCCAGGCTCAAAGTTCCCATCTGGAACAGACCCCACATATGCAAAAAGAAGGGCAAAACTGACAGTGAGGTTGCAATACTATCTTTTGGTGTTTTGTGGTTCTACCTTCCCTAACTCTTAAAAACTCTTCAAAGTTTTTTTGCCTGAACTCTCCCATAACACTGACTTGTTTGCTGAACTTTACTTGTTCACACTTCTCTGCATTGAAGCTTCATTTTAAACCTCTTTTCACTTAGGTCATCCTGCCCCCATGTTAATCACAGTAATGATCAAGGCCATCAGCTAAAGCAGAAAATGCGGGCACCCTATGCCTTCCCAAACAGTAAACCTTTAGACTCACTTATGAAACAGTCCCCAGGGAAGCCAAACACCATTACTTAATGGGGCAAACTCAACTCCAATAAATTAAATTTCTATTCATTGTTTCTTTGGTTTTTTAGGTCCCTATAAATTTCTTCAGTATCTTCATCCCACGGAGAAACATGTCATCTTCACTTCCATCCATTTTCCTGAATAGAGAGTTAAGTGGTATAAGTTTGTACATATAAAATCTTTCTTAAATATTAGTTAAAAGAGAGATGTGTGTAATTACTCAACCTCACTCCTTTCCTCTTTATTACACTACTCTCATGGGTAAGGAAATACAAGATAAAGCCAGAGTGGGAAAGAGGTTTTGGTCTCTTGAGAAGAGCTGTCGATAAAAGCTACAAAATGAGGACTAAAAAAAAAAAGCTACCATATGTGCTGATAGAGCACAAGAAAGATTTAAAAGATTTATTGGGAGCTAGTTACACAAACTGAATAAGAGGGCTTTTGTCTGGTCTGACAGCTAATTGGCATGAATTAGATTACGAGATAGCTGCCTCAAAACCTTTGCAGTCAGAACTGCTAACAGAAATACCATTAGAGGAAAGTGGCACAGACAATCAGGGGAAAGGGAAAAAAAAATTTAAAAAGTGTTACTTTGTGTCCAACAGCTTTTAAAAAGCCAACATCGCTCTTGCTGAGTAGAATCCAGTCCAAAAATGCAGTGAACAAGTTTGTCACGGGAAAACATGAGAATTATTTACATCTGTGGTACTGCCATGGCTGGCCAAATTCCTCTCTACATGGACTGAGCTGCATTTACAGAAAGAAGCATCATTTTCAACCATCCTAAAAGCAGGGTCAGATGAGGTCGCAGTGACAAACACATGTGAGTGTTGGGTGTCACAGCTCTCTGCCACTGCAGTGCACAGACTGCAGAGCACACAGTGGCCCTGGGGTGGGGCAGAATCTGCCTTTGCTTTTGTGTAATTCCAAAGGGGAGAAATTCTCATGTCTGGAAACAAATGCGTAATTTATCACCCATACCTTCATATTGTAACAGAAGGAACTAACCCAGATGGAAGCCATACCTGGGAGGAAATTCAGTATTTTAATCTATATTAAAATTATATGCTTTGCTTAGAAGAAACAGAGCAGGCTTGGTACTAGAGTTTTTCATTTTGGTGTGTTTAACATATTTTATAAAGCCTGACACAAATTTCAAATGTCTTCAAATCCTTCAACGGTAGTTCTTGATCTCAGTGTTCAACATGTTCAACAGTGCCCTTCTTTCTAGTATTTTATAAGAACTGATTTTATGAAGCTGAGCTTCACTGGGTTGATTGCAATATTCAGAGTACCATGGTTCAGAAGCAGCAAGGTGCTTAAACACTAATGCTAAAGGCTTAGTTTTGCATTATAGATTGGGGTATATGCTAAAACATGGACCTGAAGTGTGTCTAAGATAAACCCTAGTCTTCTTCCCTCCCTCTTCATAATTTTAAGATGGCTTTCAGAAATATTGTAACTTCCCCTGTTTAAGAAATAAACAATCAAAGCATTTTGAAACCAGAGATGATTTTTTTAAAAGAAATTTAACCTGAAAAACTCTGAAGCCAATAAATCACAGAGCACAGAAGCTGCCTTTCTCTTCATCTATCCTGCTGCCCTACTTCACGTGTGTTCCCTCAAGTGAGATGGGAATAAAGTTGCAGCTGGAATCTACAGAATCTACAGTGGCGAATTGGTGGGATTTACCACATGCTTCAATAAGACAGAATATTTTTCTCACTGAAGACTTTGAAAGTCCAAAAAGTTTAATTATCCAAAATGAAAAAATGTGAGGCTGAAAAAAAAGGTACTTTTTCACTAGAAGATGCTTTAATGTAAATTAATCAAGCTAAATCTATTTTTACTGAAAACTAAACTCACAAGGAAGAAAGGCTTACAGTATATTCTGTCTTTGATACTTCTAAATTGATTCCTTGATGTGAACATGTTGTATCAGGACAATTCTGTTGGTACTGGCTCTTATTAGGTTTTTTTGTTTAGTTTTGTTTTTTGTAAACCAGAAATCAATTGCACATAGATAGGACAAAGGAACACAGCAAATGAAATACATTTTTGTTATGCTTTTACAACGAAGTTGGTTTTGGCATGCTAATTTCAGTTAAAGTATGAATAAATATACGTCATCTATTTTTGGACTTGAGTTGTGAGCCAATTTTAAATCAGAGCTCAGCCTCAACTATACAGATGGGAACTTATAACTTTCATCTTTTGTAGGTGCATATAGGTTCCCCCATAACAGTCCATTCAAAGGCAGGGAACTCAGAGCAGAATAGCTGTTTCATGTAACCTCTTACTCTCTCATCATCAAAAGCCATTGAAACATTTCAGCAATGCAACTAGAAGAGCAGAAACTGGTTGGAAAGAAAACAAATGTGAAAACCAAGAATCATTTCAATTTATTTCCCATCATGATTTATCAACTTATATCCATGTGCAATTGATTCACTGGTGGGTACTCAGGACAAGATGTGCTGCAGCCCTGTGTACCCCCATCCCTGCAGGCAGGACTCTCCTCTCTGGCTGTTTTGTGGTTCTCTTTCAGGTGGGCAATGGTAGGGGAAGTTTTTCTTGGCTGCTGAAGAGAGCACTGATACCTGAAGACTACTATAGGACATCGTGCCTAAACATTGCTTTTTGTTCACTAGCATGGTACAGCAGTTAAATGATCATGGCATCCATAAAAAGCTACCAGTAAAAGGTTGTACTAAGGAGAGAGAGGGAGAGACCTTTCCCACAAATGTCAAAGGAAGGTACAGAACAACAACCAAGGAAGGAGTCAAGTGTCTTGCATGGTGAAAGAAAATTACTGGGAAATGTCCGGTATGTGGACCTACAAAACTATAAGAAACTGAGGTGGACATACAGCATTTCTCTAGGATATTCAAAGAACCATCCCCAGAAAATTTATGAAATTATGCAGAAGTTGCTTTTCCTTTTATAGGTAACACTAGATATTTAATCCAGCCCAATGCAGGCATTTGCATACTTCTAGCCCTGTGACATACATCCCAAGTCCACGCAGGACTGAGGGCCTCTGGACTGGGCAAGTGAGGACTAGGATAGCCCAGAAGCAGGGAATGAGAATTCTCTGCAAAGCATCTCACTTCTCTAGAGCAGGACAGCACTGGGCTGAGGGACTGGCTAATCTGGAGGAGTCCAAGCAAAGCCATCTAGCAGCCTAGATGTTCCTTTGAAGACACTATCCTAGCTGAGGTTTCAGACTATTCATAAGACCAGCATCAAGAGTGTCACACTGCCAGTGATGTGGTACATCCCCAGCATGGAACTTACACCTGGATCCAGGCCCAAAAGTCCAGGATTTGCAAGTTGGACATGTCTGTGAAGTGCCTGTAATCAAAGATAAATCTGTGGTTAAGCTGATATTCAGGGACTCACAAATTCTGAATTCTCCCACAGCCTTCTCATTTGATCTTGAGCAATTCACTTAATTAGTCTGTCCTCTGGTTCCACAGTAAACACTGAAAGATTTTTTTTTTTTAACTTGTTACCTGGTCTTTCAGAGCCCAAGGTCTTCAGGGTTCTTCAGGTGTTTTCCCACTGTATGTGGTGTCCTCATGTATAGGAGAGTGACTGAGGCTTTCAGGCACTACTGTACCATAAATATGTAATAGTTCCTGAAACCTAAAAGATCATACTGAAAGCAGAGCTAAGATGACATAAGTTAAAGGTCAAGAAGCTTTTCCAGAGAAGTAAATATTCCAGAAGATTTTTTTTCTTAAACTAAATATTATCTCTTTCTGGTTTTGAGAGGATTAAATGTGGGTTCTAAAAATTTTAAATATTTACAGATAGACTGCCTGAGAGTGAGGTAAAATGCATGTACGTAGAAGTCCTTCAAACATTATCCTTCAATAACATCTCTACTAAATTATCATCTGGAAACCTACAAATAAAATCAGAACTTGGCAATATTTTGTACAAGACTTTGTAACAAGGACATTCTTGTATGTCAAAAGGGAAGCACTTCTGTCCACTGTTTATCAAGGCCTTTCAGAACTTTTGATAACTCCAGCAGAATGCAGCTCTTCTTATCCCCTGATTCAAAGAGGTTTTTATTGCAGACTCAGCAGTGTAGGGCCAGGACTTACAGCTGAGCACTCCCATTTTATTCACCAGAGAATAACGAGAGAGACACAAAATCATGTTCAAATATTCTAGACAGTTATACTTAAAAATAGGAAAGAAATTCCCTGCACATGCTGTGGCTTTCATTGGTTATAAATATTTCCGGGGTTTGCAAGTGTAACTGTGAAGTATAAAAACAATCTTACACAGCATTTTAACACCTCTACAAATGAAAGAGGCATGTATTCCCTCTCCTGCTGGTTTTTCTTATTTAGTTTTTTTATCTATTTTGCCTTTACCGCTATGAAGCTCTCAGATAATTTCCACTGAAAACTACTCTTCTCTGAAGGCTAGTGTCAGTATGAGTAGTCAAATTTTTTGTTCCTGAGATTTTCAGTATCCCAGTAGCTCATGGAAGCATCTAGATATTGCACCAAAGCTGGTTCTGGTGTTTCAAGCACTTAGAATTATTTTTTTTGCCTCAAATTGCACTTCTCTGTATTAAATCATTTGAGGTCATCCATAAACACCCAAGTGTTTAAATCCAATTATTCACTTCCTATGCCTTCCTTAGTGCTGACAAAAAATTTCACGTTTCATACACAAAGCTTGTACATTCCCTCACCTATTTTATGGAAACTATATAATTTCAAAGCCCAAGACCAAACCCCATTGGGTTTGCAAATTTAGCTACAACACTATGAGTTGAGAATCCTTTTGTTCAGAGGCAAAAAAACCCCAGGAACTCCTTACTAAAAGGTCAATAGTCCTGGCTTTGATCTGTGTCCTCTACAATTGTACCCAAGTGAAGAAGAAAGAAGAGCAGCTGAAGAAAGACAGTGCTGAAAAAAGATGAAACTCCATCAGTTCAAATCCATCTTTCTTCTGGTCTGACTGGATTGAAATGTCAATACTAGGGAATTACCTCAATAATTAGTCCAATCTTGTCCAAGAAAAGTTAAGAATCAAGGCCTTAGAGTTAGAAACTTGACCTTCTTTTTTTCCCTAGACATGGTTAGTCTGTGTAAATCTACATCATTTTCTATAAATCCTCACATAAAATGTAAAGGAAATAATCTGTCCTGCCATATCTGTGACCTATTTTTATGTCCTCTTAATGCATCATAAAAAGCAGACATAGCAGAGGAGAAATTGGACCTACTGGGCTCTTCCAGGACTGAAAATGCTTCATTTAAGGATTTATCTTTTCAAGAAAACAGTGCTTATTGTTCCTTCTGAGCTGTCCTGGTCAAGAACAGGAGGTGGCAGGAAATCATTAGGCAAAGGATACGTATGGGTCATAGGCGGTATTTTTGAACTATTATTTTAAAATACTTTGAAATATTTTGAAAACATTTTGGGGAGCTGAAGTACAATTGTGTGCAAGATTCTCTAGGCTGACAGATAGCAGCCTGCTCCCTTCCCATTTAGGCACTGACAACCATCTCCTTAGATCATTACTCAGTCTAGCCTGTTTTCTATGTCAGCATCAAAAGCCTCCTCTTTGCTCATTTTTCCTCTGTAGAACTTCCTATTATCACATCACTAATACAAGATCACTGACAGCCAAACCTCCCAAACACTGCTATGAATATCATTCGTTTATCTGTTTAATCCTGCTATGGAGAATAATACATTGTGGCCATTTTAATACACATCGTTGTGGTCAGACTGCGTCTTTCAAAAGGATCATCAAATTATTCATTGGCAGTATATTTTATAACAAAATTCCTATATTCCGGAATAGTGTATAGACCTATGGAATTTTGTGAAGATTCTGACTGAATAATAATAATAAGCAAATAATAACTATCCCAAGCATATGCAATCTGTAGGATATGAGGCAAAATTTACTTCTTTGTTTACCATGGTTGTTTCTAACTAATTGTCTCTATTGTGTGACCCTTTCTTCATCCCATTCAGATAATGCAGACTTTTATACTACAGAAAAGATAGGTACAAAAGCTTGCAAGGTACTGTTATTTCTCTAGATGCAGAACTCTTCTTGTTAAGAAACTATGTCTCTGTAGATATCTGCATGAACAAAGCTCTACTTGTCTGAATATTTTACAGAGAAGGAGAGGGAGGCATGGATGTGATATAATCACTGCAATAGGCCTGCATGTTTCAGTAAAACTCCCTGCTTCATCTACCCAGCCTTCCTTTGAAGCTGTATGTTAACGGGTAAAGGAGGATTCCATTTCTTAGTCAAGATTCCAAAATACCCTTTCAGAAGCACACACCACAGTGCCTTTGAAGATAAAAAGTTAACTCACTGCTACTTGGTAGAGGTTGGGGACATCAAACTAGTATTGTATTGGAAATTGTGCCATTAACTTTAGCAATAATCATAACAAAAAGGTTGGAGAGGAACCTTTCTGGTTTTTATAACATATTTTGTAGGATCAAGACCTGCAGTGGTGAAGAATGGTGATAGCTTCAAACTGCTGAACATCATTAATTCTAAACTCGAAATAACTAGAATGAACAAACAAGGAATCGCAAAGGACTACTTCCATTGTACTTTGAAGAGTAGAACAAGACAGATGATCTTAGTGTGAGCAATACTCCTGATCAGTCCCTGGAATTCTCCTTCCTCAGGAATGCATCCTGCATTGCAGTACAAGTGAAGTCTCTGGCTGGGATCCTCTGTACTTTGTTGTTCTACAAGCACAGTTATTTGCAGAAAAGAAGGTGCTCTCTGAATATGTAAGCAAACATAAACATATACAAGAGCTGTCACGAAAAGGAGTGTTTGAAATGGACAACAGTTCCAATGGCCAGACTGTGCAATTATTTGAGCAGTTTCCCCAGTTTTAGCATATGCATCTCACTTGCTGCTGAACCCAAATTTGAAGTGTACCATCACTCCATAGCCTGATTCCTAAGTGTGAAAAATCAGTTCAAATCTGTTCCACATTTTCCTTTCTGCCAGCAAGAAGACACCGGGAGAAGGACCAGTCTGCTGCAATACCCCTCAAAGGGCACCTTTTTGTCACCTTGGGAGATACAGCAGTGCACAGGGTAATGTACCAATTGCCCCTGAGCAACATGAGAGCTGGAGAGTGATGGCTAAACACCAGCAAATCCCATTACTCATTTCCCTGAAGCAGGGAAGGAAAGGGTAAGGAACCCTTTAGAGAAAGCCTAGCCCCGTATTTCAGGACTATCACATCTCTTTGAGAAATCAAGATGCATATCTTCCCCACAAGCCTGCAGAAGTGCTTACCCTCACTGATGAGAAACTCCTTGCCCTACTGTGCCTGCATGGCTTGTGAAAGGAGCATAGTCTGTGCAGGACTTAGCCATTGCCACATCAAAGGGTGAATAGACTCTCATATATGCATATTTATATGCTTCCAACCCTTCAAAATTATTTACATTTCCAAGCCTCTATAAAAGTAATAGTTTCACACTGACTTTGCATAAATGACAATAATAAACAAATAGTAATTTCTATCACTATGTGTTTTAAAATATAACCTATAGCACATGAACAATGTGCCTGGTCGCACTTTTAGAGATTACAACTAGCATATATTTTACATTCTTCAAGCAAGATGTGAAAATCATGTGGAAGCTTTAAAAGCTCACATTGAATTACTTGATTTATATTCTTCCACATACATTAATTTTTAGTACCATGCAAATATTTCTGTTGGCACATTATGCTGGGCTCTGGAGAATTTAACTGGATTCACAAATTGTTACAATGTCCCTCTGTTAATTTAGTTCTTTCACAGTATATATTAATGGATGACTATCTAGTAAGAAAAGATAAAATCTTAGCTTGGAAATTAGATAAATGTCTGTAGCCATTATGACATTGACATACTGAAAAAACTTCAGATAGGTTTTTAGTCTGACTATTCCTAGCTACTCACAGACTTTAATCAGGTTTTATGGAGAATATTATGCACATATAGTGACACTGGCTGCAAAGCATGAGTCTGGACCCAATGATCCAAACAGATCCCTTCTGCCTCTGTGTTCCAATAAAAATGCTGTAAAATTAACAATAGTAGCAAAAAAAGCAAGGTTGAAGGTATCTGTCTTTTATTTTACTGCATATAAAACTCTTCCTTACAAATAACTAAACATTCTGAGGCAAATATTGTTGGGTTTTACAGTTCTTGGTTTCAGTGAAAATAGAATTTAAGGTATTTTATAAAAGAGCAGCCTTTTTCTCCAAGCAAGGAATAAACAGACAATGTTTGTTAAACATTTTTATTCAACGTAACAAAGTTTTTGTCCTTCTAGTTTAGTTTAATTTTTGTTCTTTCTACCAAAGAGGATGAGCTTAAAGCAGTCAAGCATGTATAAAGGTTAAAACACCCTTGAAAGGCTACTCTGTTCTTGCTTATAATCCCCTCCCACAACTCACAAGCCCTGCCTCTTAGCCTCTTTAGTACTGGTTTTAGGTGTCCAGGATCTCTACATTTTCCTTTTAAGTTTCTGGAGGGGAAAATGAAAGTGTCAGAGAGGAACCAGGCTATGGAGACCTTCCAAACAGACAGGTTTCTTTTCAAATATTTATTTTTCTCATCTTGAGGCCTCCAGGTATGTTTGATTTAAGGCACTGAAAGAGCAATCATTCCAGTGGGTAGAAACTTTTTCACCAAGCAAACAAGCACAAGGATTAGAACATTAGAACCCTAAAAGTGCTCATGTTGCATCACACTTGGTATCAGCCAAAATTTTCCTGCTAACCAGCTCAAATGAGTTTCCAAGTCAGCTGAACAATCTCACAGATATTTTTGTGACATTTTACCAGCAGGTCTGATTCATAAATGGATCTCATTAGAAAGTAGGTGCTGATTTCTAGTGATAACTTTTGCTAGGTTGAGAGATATCTGCAAATATTATCTATTGACTTATTTTTGTATAAAACCTGCTCTGCATACACACATTCTTTGTTCAAATAAAAGCTATTGAGACATATGTATTCAGACCTTGGTTGCAGAATTGTGCAAGTGGCTTTTTAAAGGCTAAATAAAGGTCTTTGCATATAGTGGCCACATGAAATGTCCTGAGGGACTGCATGATGTGTTTTAGCAACACCACTCCAAGAAAAGGCAACAGTAGCCTACAGCCAAAACCCCTTTGAATAATTTATCTGGAAGATCATTGAGAAAAATGAGTGGGAAGCATGTGAAAAAAATCCCATAAAAGTTCCCTGTTAAGGGAATGAAAGCATAGTTGTTCCAGAAGCAAAAATGACACTGGTGCCCTCCAGTAACATGGAAGACATTGAAACCCATGGTACACAATGTCAAAAATATTTAATATATTCTGATTTTATTTTGTGAGGAAGAGACATTTCAGGGGTTTGGTACACCAAGCTCTTACATATAAACAGAGGTAGGAGTCCTTCACTTTCCAGGATATTAAAAGCTAGCAGGATGAGCTTAATAAAGATCAGGCTCCTCAAAAGTGTTGAACCTTCACATCTTTAGTTGCCATCTTCATCCCACAGTCTTTCCCAATTGACTCCAGCTCTTCAATGTTTCAGTATTACTGCCAGGGAAGCAGCAAATCTATGCAGAATCCAACTCAGTATAAGCCTTTTTCAAAATTCCCAGCTATTGTCAGCTAAAGCTGTGCAAAACCTGTTGTAAAAATTCAAAGCCTTAAGCACTGACCCGATACACTCTTATCAATTCAAAAATCTGGACCACTTTTAGAGAAAACACACCAACTCCTGGAGAACTTTGCCCTTCCAGGAGAGTGTCAGATGGAATAGGAATAAGGGAAGTCAGTAAAGAGGATATCCAACACTGATCTGAAAGACTGGAAAGACAACAGTACCCCATTCTGTGGCTGCAGAGAAGGCAGAGTGCAGGACAGCCCAAATTACTCAGACTCCTGCCCAAAGCTGGAACAGTTTTCTGAACCTAAGAGACTTAGTGGCAAACAGTTTGACAACAGTCACCGCCTTTTATTACCACACCTGATGATGTGCCTTAAGACCGTGGCCAACATCTCCACTCTCGAGTCACCATCATCCCAATGAGACTCTGGTCTCTTGGTGAATTTTTCAGAAAGGGCCATTACTTCTGCATTACACTATTATACTTTTTTCCTTGAAATTTCATTATTTTTGGACTTATACCACTAATATACACGTATACAAATATGTATATGTGTATGCATATATATATGGATATATATATATACATATGCATATTTGTATATGTATTTTCACTAGTGAATCTTCATCCTGGCCTGCCAAAGAGTGGAGCAGGACAAGAACATTAGTGCTGTCTATGCTCGTATGAATGCTTGAAGTACAAATTGCTTTAAATTGCTTTAAAATAGGAATCAATTACTTTCTGTTTTGTGTTTTTGTTGCTTTTTTGGGTTTTATGGGGTTTTTTTTGGGTTTTTTTTAAGAGAGGAATACTTCAATATTGTACATTTTCTATGCAAAGTATTGTTCTTTTCACCCCACCTGAAAAATTTGGCTATATGCTTAATACACCTAAGAAATTCAATTGAATTTTTTGAAGACTGACATCTTGCCCTCTTTTTCACACTAAGAAAACAAACCAAAAAGAGTTTGAAGTATTACAAGCTGTATTAAAAAGATATTTCTTAAGATGCCTAAAAGCAGAGAAGAGTCTGATCGAGCAAAACATAGGCTCCAACAATGGAAAGCTTTTGCAATATAATTAAGTGTTCTTTAAATTGTAATCTTTATGTTTCGGGCAAGCTGAAATGTTTTGTCTCAAGGTTTAGGGTTTTTTAAGTAACTGGAAATGGTTAGAATTTTCATAGCAAGAGCTGAAGGACTGTGAAGATGTGAAAACAGCAAAATATGGTTTCAATATGTCAAGACATTCCCCAAGGAAACTAGATAAGGGTGCACTGCAAATCAAGCACAGATTGTTGGGTGATGAACAGCACAGACCTGTGCTTATTAAATAATGTTCTCAGTCATCTCAGTAACATTTGACTTATAAAAAGCAGCAGTGATTTGGTTAGAGCAGATATGCAACAGAAACAACATAGTTGGTGGTCCTAGCTTTTGCAGACTTGCCTTAATACAGTCAAATAGAACAAAATCTGGTGATTTATTGTTGGAATACATTTCACTCTGGGCTGGATGCCATGAAGTTAGGGGTCAGGGCTCTGTGGGCTGCAATAAACATATCTTGTTCAAACCAACAGACACATCTTACTCCTAATCTTCACACACTAGGGTCTCCCTGGTTCTACTCTACCCATTATTTACTGCAAGCCTCCACATATTAAGAAAGTAAAAATATCGTCTACCAAAATGTCATGCAGTTTTTTCACCCATGGTCAAATGCATAGCTGGCCCTGAAAATCAGAACCATGTGAGAGTCAGCAGAAAATATGTCATTGGGTTTAAAATAATATGTCTAGCTAGTATTTTACATCACAAACATCAACGTCTTAAAATGTTGCGACATACTCCTGCAACGCAAGTATTCTCCCTGTGAAAAGGCTATCCTGAGACAACATAAAATTTGCCTATAGAGAGAATGGTGAGCTGCAGCCTGCTGAGGTGAGGCAACAGGCAGCAGCCTCCTCTGAAAGAGGAAATGCATCCTGGGGTGTCACCACTAGGGTCAGAATGACAGGTGAGAGAAAGTTGACATCAAAACATGACCATCATAATGATTGGCTTTATAGTTGTCAAGTTAAAAAAAAGCAAAAAAAAAACCAAAAACAAATAAACAAAGAAAAACCCAAAACAAAAACAAAAATGAAAAAAGAAAAACAAACAAACAAACAAAAAAGCAACCAAAAAAACTCTGCCAGTAAGGAATAAATTAATAGCCTTCAAAACTAGGCTACAAACTCCACCAAGCTAGGTCTCCTGGGATGGCAGATTAACTTAGCACTGCCCTCTGAATCATTTTGTGCCAAGATGAGATAAAACAGTGATCTGCATAGCAGGCAGTTATGCATAAACTCTCCTTGGTGAGCAGATCGAAACTACCCAGACTGCAACTCCAGAGATTTGGCTAGAAATTTCTACTGCTCTATTCACATTCCCTAATTCTTTATATTAATAGAGAGACTATAATTATAGCAGAGAGTAAGATGCTCACCAGGATTCCTGTTGCAATCCTTATTTGATAGGAAGTCAGTATGATTACATTCAAATTATAGCAAAGCTACGTGGGGAGTATTGGCAGCCTCTTGTAAAGCAGAAGTGTAGCAATTGATGTGAATAAGAGGGTCAGGTTCCAAACAGCAATGCTTTATCCAAATACTTGTTATCAATTACCTGTATTCTGCAGTTCTTCAGCTACTCTGTCACAGATATCTGCTCTATCTTCAAAAATAATTAGCACCATCAATCACATTTGCTTAAAACACAAAAAGAGTAAAGGAGCTGGAAGTTAAACAAATGAAAAAGTTTTTATATGTAAATTATATCAATACATTAGAGTATATAATTCCAGTACATTATTCACTGTAGTATCATTATTCTTTAATGTGTGTGAAAGAGCCATGGGAACCCACAAGCATCCTCTTCTCTTTGGTGTTTCTTAGGAGATGTCACATTGAAATCCTCTCCCACACCACTGTGCTCATTAGTTTGAGGAATACTGCAGCCAGAGGGAGTGTTGGGGCTGGTTCTTTAAGAAAAAGGCAACCCACACTGCTGTGGCTTCATCTTAGCAAGTAAACAGTGTTAACACACAGGGACTGCAAAGTAGATTAATTCCAGTCTATTCCTGGTACTTTGTTGGTGTGTGGTAGCAGCTAAGACTAAATACTTTTCATACCAGTGCTTTCATTAGAGAAAATATGTTATAGTTTAGGAATTCTCATGGAATATATCAGTTCCAAATTACTAGAGATAAAACATGACTTGTAAATATAAAGACCAATGAATGAACATTGCACATAGTCAAAACAGGATAAGATAAGGTAAATGTGACACCGAAAACTAGGCCAAATTCAGTCCTACTCACAGGCACTACATTTGAACCTTGCACTTTTTTTCCCTTCAAAACTCAGCATATTCAGAATGGATCATTTTCCTAGAATTCAGCTGTTTTCTTCTCCTAGCTGGAAAAGCTACAAGCAAGCATAATTTCCTGGACATTATTTGACAAACATTTTCAGCTACATTTTTTTGTCTTTAAATATTTGTAGACCTATGGAGCCATTAGAAATATTTAATTTTTATTCTCTAAATGTTATTGACTAATACAGTAAAACTGGTCAGAAGCACTGTTCTCTCCCTCTCTCCTGGTGAAGTGTTCAGCCCATTCTGACAGGAGTGGTGTAGTCTGCTACATCCTGAAATTTCTTTTCCATTAATAATATTAATAACCTTCACCTTTTCAAAGCATCTGGTGCTGCAAGAGCTTGCAAAGAGCAGCCTTGACATATTATCATGACACCAGAAATTATAAAATAAAGCAAAAGTAAATGGAAAGTACAGAGAAAAAACTAGTGAATTGCTCTACTTGTCTTCTTTATTTATGCAACATTCTTCTCAGAAGCAATTAATTCTATTTTTTCCCTGTTGGAAAAAAATACACCAGCACCACAAGTGAAATATCTTCTTGAGTAAGGAAAAATTGGTGTATGCAAGACAAGCTTGAGCTTTGTAAGAAAATATTATCAAAACCTTGAATTTCAATTTAAAAGTTATTTTAGTTTTCATCATTTAATGCTGTGAATAAAGAAATCATAGTACTAAATTTGAGAATGAAGAAATATAGAAAGTAATAAGAAAAGTTGTTGGCAAAAAAATGACCTAAATGTAAAATTTGAAACTCCTGTGATTTTACATTATTGACTGCATATAAAATTTTGAGCTCCATTAGAAATAAAACTACAGGAGTTATGATCAAATTGTTAAATACTAGCGTCAGCAAATGAAGCTGAGCAAGTATCTGAAGAGTGAAATACCTTATGGGTTTGACTGCTAGATTTCTACAGCCGGTAGCATTTGAGAGTAAATTTACTCATGTGCAATAAAAATCTTCTAATGAGCTAAAATCTGCACTGAAGAAACTCCAAATAATGACCCACAGTGGTTTTTAAATAGGTCTTCTCACTAGACACAATTTTAAGAAAACTGATCAAACCACTGCAGACCTGTTAGAGCGTTTAGCACTTTCTCCTCTTGGACATTTCACACTATAATAGGAGGAATATAAGCACAAGAGAAAAATCCTCCCACGTGAGAGCAACACATGACATGGCTGAATCTGCACAACCGTGTAGCATTATAGACTCCAGACTTGTTTAAGAAAGAGAAAAAGTATGCATTCTTAGCTACAAAAAAAAAAAAAAGACAATGATAATCAGGATCTAAATCACATTATGTATTGGCCTATACATATAGAGAATTCAAAGATAAATATTTCAACTTGTTTTCTTTCTCTTTCAATCAGCATTAAATGTTCACTTGGGAGTCTTGGAAAATTTGCTGCAGACAAAGGAAGCAGCTCCAAAATGAAAATGCAGTCTCCCTTCATGAGAGCTTTCAGTGTTCTCAAACAAATCCCTTGTCTGACATAATTTGCCAGAAAAGTGTATTGGTTTTAGTATTATTCAGACAGAATTCATAGAACATGTTTTATATCTGACATTAAACTAAATTATGATAGAACATTAAGATTACATTATAACATTTTGGCTCTCTGACAGCTCAAGGCACCTGTTCTGAATAACAAATCCTCTTGACTCAGAAACTTGCTTTCCTTAAACTTCTAATAAATAATCTTTTGAGTGTTTAAAATTCACTGTTTCCAGAAAAAAAAAAAAATCCCAAACTTTATTACCTGCGTACTCCTGCAAAACAAGCATGAAACAGATGAAAGTGGAGTGGCTTTACTCAAAGAAATAGCTGTAGGAAATCACGAGTTTCCACCTCCCAAAGGTTGAGTGGCTGAAAAGGAAAGATTAATTATCCTTCAAAGGTGCCTGTTTCTATAAAGGGAGCCAAGGGTAACAAGCCTATACTTAACATGTAAATATCTAAAGGCAAGTGAGAAACACTTCTCCTGTGACAGATTTTAACCCTTTGTTGTAACTACCTTTCTAGTGCAGCATTCAGGATTTTATTCAGAACAAGTTAAGCACAAGATACTTCAGTTAGAATGCCCTTTCTCTATATTTTTGAGTTAGATAAGAAACAAATTTAAAACTTTCTGCAATCTTTTGCCAAGAAACTTAATAAAAAACTGTATTAAATTGTCCAGAGAAAGTGTGAAATCCTCCAAGATATCAAGTCAAGAAAATGTCACATGGAAACATCATAAGTTGTTCTAATTCTGAGTAGATGACCAACAGGGCTCCCTTCAAGCTTACTTTGCATGTTTCCATGGAATAAAAAAATACATAAATCATTAATTTTGCCAAACTTTCCAACACCTTCAGATTAAATAGGAACACTGTATTTTTGCTAGAGCAGATTTCCTCTCACCATACACAAATCTGTATCTATGTAGACCTCTTTCTGCATGTCTTCTCCCATTGAATTTGTTCTCAGAGGATTTACCTTCACAATAAATATTCTGGAGGAGAACCACCCCTTTTTCTGTCACATTCACAGTTCCACATTTACCTAAAGCAGTAGAGACCACACTCTCCACCTCTAACTATCTTTGTTGGTATTACAGAAAAAGAATGCACTTGTTTTATTTGTTTTTCCACTGTCTACTTTGTCAGAAAAATTGGAAGCAAGACTGCCAATAACAATGATAACATGCAGCATTTCCTGTTCTATCTTCTAGAAGGGAGTGACACTTTCTAAAACTCTGTTGGAAGTGTATTTGTCTAAAGACTGAAACAAAAGCCAAAACTGTGGCGTTTAGGTCCCTTAAAAAGATATATCAGGAACACATGACTAAGAAGGTCAGAATTTACAAAGATGATCTCTACGAGAGCTCCCTTGACCACAGTTGCCTGTTCTTGCTAGTATAATATAACACTAAATGTTCACCTTTGATGGACATAAGTGGATTGTTCCCCTTTGACACAGGCTTTCCTTGGATTTCTACCTTCTTCAATGAGAGCTTTCTTCTCTGCTTGGTTTGTGCAAGTGTAGGAGTCCTGAAGGTTGAAAAGGCACTTTACAGCTCTCCAATGGATGTGTTAAAGCATAGTCCAAGATCTCACTTTAGATATTATCTCCATACACTTATCAGGTAGCAAAAGTGATTACTTGCCCTTTTTTTTTTGGTTTGGGAGCTGATGAGATACAGGTTATAGGGTTTTTCTAGCCCATGGGGACATATTAAGTATCCATCTGTTTGTGGTGTGGCCTCTTTTCAAGTGAGAAACCCTTCAAATACAAGCCTTACTGAAGACATGACACTTAAGATGCAGTTTCACAGATTGCTACAGACAGCAAACTAAGAGCTACCAAAAACAAGCTAATATTGGGATTAAGAAAGTATAATCAAAGAACTCTGAGGGTAGATCAAAGGTTTGTCTGGAAGAATAAGCTCAGCCAGTAAGGAGGTCTAATCTGAATCACAGCAATAACTGTGCAGCTCTACAGCATGAAACAGGAGGATTCACAGGCAAGGTGAGTCAATACAGGGACTGGAAGATAAAAAGTGTGCACAGGTAGGTCAACACATACACACATGTGGAACCAACAACTGGACACTTCACTCAAGGAGAATATTAGTTTGTAAAAATGGAAGGGATAAGAGGGTGAGGGGTAGAGGAAGTGGAAAGGGAGTGACATATCCAGGTCTATTCAGCTGTTGTCTGACACAAAACCTGGTCTCCATTCTTCTTCCCAAAAGTTTTGCTCAGAGAAAATGAAATTAAGAAAAACAAGATTCAGACACTAAGCAGGAAATAACATGTTTCTCTCCATTCTACTCTGTCATCCCCCTACTGTGTTTATGTGTTGTGTCTGCCTTTAAAGAGCAACCTCCCCTTGTAGGGGACTGATGATTCTTTTCTTGTGCTGAGAACTTTCTTGCATCTTTCTTGTTGAGGAGTCCCTCAAAACACAGATGTGCCAAGCAAGCCCATTTGCCATTGGATCAGGAATCACTCCAATGCAAGAAGCAGATAGTGGTGGGTTTTTGCTCTTTTTTTTGTATGCTTGGGGTTTTGTTTGTTTCTCTCTTTCTTCTCTCTAAACAGTGTACTGAAACAGAAAATAAGCAAAAAACCTCAACAAGTACAAGTTTACTTTCTTCTAAAAGGGATTCCTGACTACCCAGATTAGAACAATTTGTCTTTTAATTACTATTGAACTTGAAACTTACTTTGAATTGTAAGTAAATAACGAACATACGAACATTGCAACTTCCTTCTACGAAGAAAGGGCAGGTGGATCAGATCACATTTTTACTGGTCAAAATAAGGAGCAGCTCAAATGTAAATGAAGACAGCATTGAAGTGAGGTCACAATTACTGTCCAAAACACTGTTCATTTTTCAGCTGCCACAACCCCCATTCAGCCAGATGTTATTTCTTTCTCATTGTCCTTAATGGTTGGCTTGTAAAAGAGAATTGTCTGGATTTGGGCTTTTTGATCTCTTCCTAAATAAACATTTCTGAATGACCATTTCAAGTGTTTTTGAGAAAGCTTGGAGTGAGCCAGCAGCTTCTTTGTCAAATCTGTTGAGAAGCTAACATTTAAGTACTTCTGCATATCAAAGCAAAAGGATTTGATGAAGAGTCCAGCTGTCGTGTTCCTCATGTCAAAAGTGTAATTTTCTTTTCAGCTTCTACAAAACAGCCTCAGGATTCAAATATCAAGCTTCAACTTTTGCACAACTTAATTTTTACCAATATATTTTCCTTTGTTCATGACCATCTTTAATGACTTTTGTTTTTCTCAGTGAAGAGGAGGAAGCAGCGAAGTGACAAACGTCAAAACAAAAGCACCATTTATATATGACACTTTATATGTCAGAAGAACTTGAAGAACTCTTTGGTTCAATGCCAAGCATTCAGAGATTGAGGAAAGCCAGAATAAAAACTGCCTGGACAAACTTAATCAGGCAATACAGGCTTTCATTACATGAGTGCACGCAATCATTTTCTGTTCAACTCCCATTGTGACTTGGGTAATGTGCTGTGCTCACTGCTGTGCATTATGCACAACACAGGTTTTAATCCTTAGAAAGAATTTCCTTGGGGGATTGTTATATTGGTATCTTTTTCCTCCTCAGTTCAGATTTCCTCCCAGTTTTTGATCCCACTAGATTCTGCCTCCACCATGGGGGCAAGGTGGTTGTGAGCAGACACTAGCTTTATTTTCTGTCCCAGTATCCAAACTTGGACAAAATACTCATGTCCAGACTTCACATGAGGTATCACTTTCAAGAGGAGCATGAATTTGGTGGATGAGATGAAGGGAATGTGCCCAAATATGCTATGGAAAACACATGTGCTAACTCCAGTTCATCCTAGGAACAAGGAAGGAGCTGACTGCTGATAAGGAAGAACAGACTGCTGAACTCTGAAAAATCCCCAGCTGTGTGTAAATTACAACATCTCAAAGGTGAATTGGGGCAGATAATCATGAGGTGTACATAAAAGACAAACTTCAAGCCTCATTAAAGCGTAGAACAATTAAACTTCCCAAATGGAAGGAAACACCAGAATTATTATCTTACCCTCAGACAAGCCTGATTGTTTCCAAATATAAGATATAAAACATAACCTGAGGCAAAGCTATGGCATGGAAAGTTCTAGTCCTAGCTTGGAAAAACTAAAAGCAACGTTAAAAGTAAGGTTAAAAAGAGTTTGATGATGGGAAACATCAAGCAGTTTTATCCATAGATAATAAAACTGAGTTTTCTTGCCAAATACAGCTATCTCTTACAATAATTTTTTTACAGTATGTCTTTTCTTATATGTAGGTGTTTTTAAATAAAATTGAATTAAAATAAAACAGACATTTTAGTATGACCAGCCCACTTCTGCACAATTTTCTAGTTCCTGATCAGCTCTGTACGCCCTAAGAAAATTCAAAGTTCATTGATTTAGCAAGAAGTAAACATGTTGGTTTTTCAGTTTTTGAGCTAGCCAGTAGCATAATATAGTTTATTTCTCCAGTGCTAGAAGGGTACTTAGAGAGCTGTACAACAGTAAAGCAGACCTTCTTTGTAGCCCAAAGACTGTGCAGCCTAGGTTGGCCCCAAATATTTTTCCAGCAGGTAAAAATACTGCCTAAGAAACCCATCTCAGCCCACACTTGTAACAGAAAGGAGAAAGTTCATTGGATCACTATGTGTGTTTATATCAACCCTGTGGGTAATGGACCATTTGAAAACCTATCTGGCACTTCATTTGGAAAACCAAAACTGGCTGACATTGGGAAGAGGATTTTAAATCCCAAGAATTTCACCAACAAACTGTTTCCATTTTTCTTTGGCTTAGCATATTTTCTTGCTTTTTTTTCTGTTTAGTCCATGAAACTTAGTGGGATGTCAGGGGTCAGGGATTTGTTAGTCACAATCAATTTGCATATCAGACAACAATGAATGTCATATTGCTTGCTAGGTAATGACTCAATCTCTTCACTATTCCCAGGAAAGCTTCCCCTTCTCACTACAGTTAGGTTCAGTAGGAGCCAAGTAATCTCATGCCCTTTTGGAAGTGTGAGGAGAAAATGTCACAGTCATCCATAGCCATTTCTTCCTGCTAGCATAATTTCCAGAGAGGAAAGCAGAGTCTAAGAACACTAGATGCCACTGTCTCATGGTCATTAGTCAGGCAATACATACAGGGCTCTGTAAAAGCCCGAGGTGAATGGCAGGTCCAGTCATTCAGCTTGTGACAAAATGCTGCAAAAGATTCACGTTTCAGAGAAAGCTTTCACAAGATGTGAATTGCAAAGCCTTCACAGCAGAACACCTGCACATCTAAAGGACCCCTGTGGAGATGGATGTAATGAACAGGGGATACCTTAAGATAAAGTGCAATGGTACTTAGCCAAAGCTTAGCGATTGTGCTTTGAAAGAACATGGAGTAATGTTTGAATTTACTTGATATTATTTCTACACATCTGTATTTACATCTAGTCTTCTGCAGACACAAGTCCAAAATACTGCTGTTTTCTTCTAGCCAAGCAACTTGTAATTCAGTTTGGCATGAAAAAAAAAAGTGCTCTACTGGTGATGACGTACAGGTGAGATTCTGGGAAGAAAAATGTCTAAAGAAAACAGTAGACTAAGAAAAATAGTGTCATTTCTTTCTTATCTCTCTAAAAGTTGTTGTAGTCCTCTCTTGCTGAGTCAACTTGGCTTCTATGAAAACAAGAACAAAAGGGCAAATTTGTAAATGGTTGTTTATCAGTGAAGTCAACAACCCCAGCAGTAGGGTTCTAGACAGAAACTCACCAAAATCAAAGTTTAATGCCTGCTTTTACTTTTTGTAGCAATTAATGGAAGTACATCTCTAAGAAAATCTGCTTGAATCAGTTTATTGACAATGTTTGTGAGCAACAGCTAAAGGGCTCAAACAGGCAACCTCCTCTGTAAACTGAACCCATCAGGGCAGCACAGACCTACCTAAATGTCAAGTGAAATTATTAAAATTTTTTAAACCTCTAAGCCTTTTTGAGGAAGCAATCTCCTCAGCTTCAAACATTGTGCGTTTTATATTCTTAGCAATAAATTCTGGAAGATGTCAATATTGACAGAAGTTTTTTTCAACTATGTCACCCTAAATGTCCTCAGTATATTACTGAGCAAATAATAGTGCAGGTTGTGTCATAGGAGGGAAATTTTCTCTGGCAACTCTGTTGCCAACAATAGATATAAACCAAATATTGTTTATTACAAATATTTCTTCTGAGACTGTTTCCCAGACTGCCAAAAGATTTATAGGATTTTCCCCATTGAGATTGGCTCATGTACAAAAAATATCTTTATGAAAACAATTCAGATGAAAAGGTTTTTTTCCTGCACCAAATAAATATACATTGCAAAGTTGTTTCATAGTCATAAAATATATGCACTAATTTTCCTAGAAGAAGACACAGCTGACATAAGCCATTCAGCTGAACAGGCAGTGCTAAAGGCATCAGGATCTTTTGTAGAAAGCAAACTAAATGACAACTAAACTAAACTGGCACAGTATTAATAAGTTCACCTTACTTTTACCTAGCTCATGATTAGTGCATTTTCTTTAATATTCTTTAATAATTAAATATTTTCCATTCTTCCTCTTTATTAATAGGTGGGCAAACCAAAACATACAATGTAGAAAGACAATCCATAAAGTCAATCTAGTTGAGCCTAGACCACGTGGCAGATGCAGAGTTGGTCCTGGTCTCCTTTACAAACCTGGTTTTATTCTGCCTCCATTGTCAGATATGACCTGCACATGCACCATCCTTTTACTTTTCCTTTGGAAGGAAATATTGTTACAGGACCAGAATCTACAGTACACTCCAGCAGGTCCCTGGGCTCCAGGACCAAGAGAGAATACTGAGAATTCTTCCAGAGCTCACCTACACCATGGTTAAGACATAGATACTATCTATTTTAAGCTCCATGCTTAACATCCTTTTAAATTTTGATGAAATAAAAGATATTCAGACTTCTGCCAGGATTGAAAATACTTTTTAAAAGTCTTAAAATTTGATGGCCACTGTAATTTCAGTAATATGAATAAGCCCTGCTAGTCAAACCCACAACAATTCCACAAGAGAAATATCGTATCAGTAATTCTATTCCTCTTTGTATTTTCTCTTTCTTTCCCCTTCAGAAATCTACCCCTCCATTCCATATCTTGCAGGGTTTAACATTTCCTAACATCTCTCAGTAATCTGTTTCCACAATTCACTGGAATGTAACATTTTTCTCTTTATAACAAGCCCTCATGAAATATGAATGCTACAAATTAGCAAACATTTCAGGCATGTTAAGAGATAAACTGCATGATATTTGGAATAAACCCAGTGAAATCAGAGCATCTTGCAAAACCGAGTTCTAGTGTATTTATGCTTTGGCTGCTATAAATAATTTCATTGATTTGCTACTGCACTAAGAAATACATAGAAACAAGCTGGCATGTGTATATATACATATATTTATATTCCTTGCTAAACTTACCTAGGAGGAAAGAGCCTCTTTAGGAAGATGTAGTATTTTTACAAATAGAAGACTATGCATAGTTTCAAAGGCGCAATGCTTTTTCACCACCAGTGTGTTCGGTTTTTTCCTACTATGAAATATTTCTACTATGAAAAGCAGGATAGCATGATACTATAACACATCTCAGGGGCATGCATCTCACTGCCAACTGTTTCTTCACCAACTGTGATGTGAGAGAGTAGAAAAAACAGATCCTTGGACCACATAGCAACACCCACTTTACACGGAGATGTAGAACAATGTGGAGTAAATAGTGCTTGTGTACCTTGAAATTCCTCAGTGGAAACTAAAATCTTTGTCTTTTCCAGATTCTTTTTCATCCCATGCTTTCTGTAACCCCTAGGTACCACTGATCACTACAGCTTCATCCCTGCCAGACCTAAGTGCACCCGTCTGGAAAGACACATAGAGCATGTGTAATTTTTGTCCTGATCTCATGATTTACACAGTTTGGCATGAATTCAAGAACATCACCAAGAACATGACAATAAATATAATTTCTTCTTTGAAAACAGTCATATTAATACAAATAAATTTGACATGAAATTTCAATATCACATATCAAGAAGAATTGGTCCTTGAAGGATTGCACTCATCATCATTCTTAGATCTATGTGTGAGTGAAAATAAGAGACACTACTTTATTCAACACAGAAACTTAGTTTTAAATCATGCACTTTAAACACACAGCTCTGACTTTTCCTGTTTGTCCTGATGTCAGAGCATTGAAATAAGTAGACAGGGATTAATTTCACATATCTCTCCCTCTACCTCTGTGTCTACTTTTGACTTGCACTGTATCTCTAGGACCAGAAGCAAAGGTTGAAATCTGAACCATGCTTGCACTTCTGCTGTTCAACTCCCAAGCTTAGGCTTTTGCTGTTTATCTGTTTCAGAATCCACCAAAATGGCACATTTTAAAACAGAAACCCAACTGACTCATAGATCTGCTTTTTGATTGTAGCTCAAATGTGTCCAAACAACATATGTTGGATTTCACACATATTTCTTTTTAAATTCTCTATTTTTTAATTTTTTTTTTTAATCTGAAGATTCAGATTTCTTGGATTGCTGTGAATGCAAAATAATCACAGATGGAAGTGCAACCTGAGTACACATTATCTGTTGTAACTCTTTATGACATGATGCACCTGACAGACCTAATATATACATTTGCTTAGACCCCCAACAAAAGGATGGGTTTACACTTTGATTGGAGTTTCGTTCAACTTCTGATGCAGGTAATTGGTTCAATTATATCCCACAAAAATGCAGACATTGCAAGTAACATTGCATCATATTGTTAAATAATATGCTCATTTTGACAGGAGAGAAAGACAAACTTAAATTAAGTCTTCATGTTCTTTTGGATGTCTGGATTATTTAATGTCAGGTCAAATCTACAAAGGATATATTTTCTCAGACTTGAGGGAATAGCATTAGGGTTGTCCAGTTCTCTGTGCTATGAAACATTTGGCATTTGTGAGATAAAATGATTGTGACATCCTCAGCACCTTTTTGGCCAGTGATGACAGCTCCACAGTAACTGAAAACTTAGAAAGAAATCCAGAACTTATGTTATGATAATCAAACAAGTTAGACTGCTTCTTCCCTTAGTTGCTCTATGACTGATACCCTTTATAGAATCTGTATACTTTTTGTTTTGAAAGTAGACAAAACAGTTCAGGCTCTCTGTCACCGCCACAGGACAGAAAGATGGGATTATGCGATATGAAAGGTGGTATTTCACATCCAGAGCTTAAAATTACTTCTAGTCAGTCTTGTGTTGTTCAATTAAATCATGAGAGCAAAATCTTTTTGAAGGTGGTTTGCTTTTCCTGTGCAGTAAGGCAACACTTTTCATATCCTTATTTTATAGTTATGGCTGCACACTGGAAACAGAAATTAAAAAAGTTCATGCCACTGCTTATGTGCCATCAGCTGAAAAATGCATCAGCTGAAAAATGCATCAGTTAAGTTTTTATTCTAACAGAGAATGGTAAAAGTTTTTAGATAGCCTCTCTAGTCTTGAATACTCTGTCCTGGGTGACTTATGTCCTTTACCACTCTCTTTCTCCTACCTGCTTTGGAATGATAAACAAAAAAGACAGAGCAAGTCATTCTGATTACTTTTCAGATTCCCAGGCAAACAAGAACCACACACAGTCCCAGCTGCCTTAAACATGACCTACCTGCAGCTCTACTTGCTGTGTACCAGTGGAACACTGGATCCTCCAAAAGTAGGCATAGGAGGTGCCTTACAGAAATGGCATTCAAGCTTCACTGCCATCTGTGATCCATTCCCCTCCTGCTCTCACAACATTAGTGTTGCTGCTGTACAGCACATTCCCTTTAGTATGTGTTTATGGACTGGTTGTCCCTGGTCCCTGGATGTCCCCATGGTTTTCCAAATAAATAATCACACACAAACAGAGGTTTCCCTGACAGGGGTTTCCTCTTAACTGCCATTTCCACCAATTACTCTGAAGGCAAAGCTATCCTTATCACAGCAGAAGCACTTCCCTCCATCATCCTGAAGCACAGTATCAGTTATTCTCACTGCCTGTCTGCAGTCCTCTGTGAAGGACAGCCTTGACCTCTGACTTCACTCTGTGTGCTCACTAACGTGGTCTCCCCTTACACAGTGGCTGATGTGGAGACATTTCAAAAAGTTTGATCACATCTTCTAGCTTCCTGCTACTCTCTGTTTTACAAAAGACCTTGCACTAACAGGAACAACCTTGTGCCTTCAGGTTCCCAGGCCTTTTACCACTCAAAAGGAAAAGCCCCACATCAGTGCTTGGTGGATGTGAATTCAAATATGTCAGTTAAGCAGCCTATTTGTGCCCATCTCTTAGTTCACTGTCATTGCCCTGCCCCGAAGTCTATATATTTCAAATTAATCTCAAAGTCACACTAGTAGGATCTGAGATTAATTTCTATTTCAGTTAAGTATATAACCAGTATAAAACACAACAGCATGGGGCTGCTGTGACTAAAATATTTTGTCTCATCTAAGCACAAGAAAGGCATTAAACATAGACTTTTACCAAAGCAGACAGACAGAATATTCAGAAGTCAAATGCTTAAAGAAAAGGAGAAACTGGCAAACAAAATAGGTTAATGAACTGTACAAATATGTAATAATACAATCTACTTATGAATAATTTGATACATTTCAATATTTCAATTAAATTTAAAATTTTCTCTGGTGATAAACAAAGTATTGGAATTAAAAAAAATTAGCTAGACACGTTTATTTCTCTAATGAGATTTTATACTAACATTGGTCTAGATATAGGCTTCTGAAGGACAGAATACCTAGGTGACCTTGGAAAGTCTGACTCCTCCCATTTGTTTGCACTGTATCCTTTGGCATCACAAAGGACAATCATAGTTCTCTTACTCAGAGCACCTCCTTCTCTCTGGCTTTCAGGAATTCAGGAACTTGTATCTATTTGGGATGGTATTCAAAACACTGTTTTCTATACTTCCCCTACCCCTTTTTTGTTTTGTTTTGATTTGTTTTTCTGCATCCATATAAAATATTCTTTACAAGCTCTTCACAATATATCGGTGTTACATCTACCCCTTCTTCATTAAGCTCTGAGCTCAACTGGCTTACAGACCTAGCCTCCATCACTCATTTACTGAATTTTTAAGTAAAAAAGGCTTTGTTTATGCATCAATACACATCTGAATAGACATACCGATTTTTTTCAAATCTTTATCCTCCATATCTTCTTCTAAGTAAGGTCTTCAGAAACGAAAATAAAGTCATTTTAAAGGCTGCCCATCAGGACTGTCCTGCTGATTCTGTTCTTGGCACATAAATGGTCTTTTAATAATTCACACAAACATATTAAACCTAACCTGTAAATAGAATCCCAAGTTAACTGTCAATCTGAATGGTCAGAAGTTCAAGTCTGAAAGAGAAAACAATTACTTTCTTCAGTGAAAATCAGCATCAGGTAAAGGTTATGACTTGAAAGTATATTTTCTAAAAGAGTATAATGAATAATTTCTTGCTTTACTAATTTCTCCAGGTAGAAGTGTAGATGTGATTGTAACCACAACACTTTTAAGCACAGCTCAAACATTTATTTTTCATTAATGTTCTACAGCATATCAGAAGGCAGATATGAATATCTGTCTCCATTTTCACAAAGAAACCAGACCTGAGGAGATTTGTTTCCCCTCCAGTCACATGGCAGAGCTATGTGAGGGTCAGGAACAGATGCTCTGTCCCCTGAATAGATGTCTTGTCCTCTGCCTGCTGTGTCATGCAGCTTGTCTGAGATATATTTGTATCACTGCTGTAGAGCATGGGTGCTAGATAGGATGAACACCTTTTAGCTTCAAATACTGAATACTGGATTTTGCCATTAATGTCACATAAAAAAGTCTTTCCAAGCCAAAGGTATTTCTGATAAAATAGAAAAGAAAAATACTTGGTCTTTGAATAGTGGAGACTTGATTTGAAGCTGTTATGCTTTTTTTCTAAGAGGAGAGTGCATATTTACTTGGACACAATCTTTATTTATTTGGTCTGTAAGGCTGAGGTGAAAAGCACTCAGCAATATAATCTAAAATAACTGAGTGAAACTATTGAGAACTTTCAAGTAACACTTTTTAAACACTAGTGGCTTACTTTCATGCTGAGGCTTTCTGAAGTATTTACCTGGTAGTTTCATAGTACATTTTGGACCAAGTATATTTTTTATTTCCTTCAAAAAACTCTTAACTCTTAATGAACTCTTAATGAATGCCTTCACCATATCACAGTCCATGTAGAACAAAACTGTGATATAGATAGACATATTGTCATTGAGGAACCTTTTTGTTTTATTTTGATTCAGTGTCTCCTATCTGCAAGATATATGCCATGCCCTGAATGCCTGGTTTTAGAATTAGGTAAACAAAACCTAAAGTCACTTTTCTTGGCTATGAAACAATCAAAAAACTTTGAGGTCTGAGTAGATGAAGTGCTTGAACTGGCAACTTGTGTTGTTACTTCTGGAACAAACCTGGGCAGCAGGGAAGACTGGCTGTAATTAAAGGCATTACGTACTCTGACAAATAGGGCTGCATATATCATTACCAGCAGTGCCATTGAAAGGGTGTCTATAGTGGGGAAGGCAGGGTAGATTACTGTGGAGCCAGGAGAGTTTAGCATTTGGCAAAAAGTGAGGGCCTAGTCTTTTAAAGGGAGTGAACTAGAGGATTTTTAATTATTAACACATTTCTGAGTTTAAAATATATTACCTAATTTTAATTTTTTTTAAACAGCATAGTTGCAGCTTCAGTGATCATCAAGCTGAAGGTCTCTCGGGATTCAGATTGATTAACAAGCAACAAGCTTTTCCAGCTAAATATTTCAACTGTATGTTGCAGAAAGCACTACACTTTTCACTGTGAAACCAGAAATGAAAATTATTATTGAAGGTAAACAGAATGGCACCTTGCTAAAAGGGCCCTTCCACTGCCCTGTAAAAAAGTGGAGAGATTATTCCACATCTTAGTCTTCCCCTTTTGTCTGTGGACCTTCTAGTTTCTCTAGTTGGCCCAAAGTGTCAGTCAGAGGCTAAGTCCCAAGCTCTGATTTCTTTCTAGCCTTAAGGCCCTGTGCCCATCAAGTTCATATTGAGAAGTATAAATATCCAATAATCCCAGCACAGTAAAAGCTCTAGGAGCTTCTGCTGACACAAGCCCCTAAACCCTCTTTCATAGGATCTGTGTTGCCTGTGTGTGAACATCTGTGAGACAGTGTGGACCCTCAGAAAAATGTTGTTAGCATAACAAATTTAATATCACTAGCTTCAGAAAGGTTCAGCTTTTCCAGTGTGAAAGATTTTTCCCTCTTTTAATACGTTAACTAGATTAGCCTTGGTTTCTTTAGTGATAAACAGCCATGGGGATATTTAGAAGTGCCCACACACATGAAGACAAAGCTCTCTTGTGTTTAAATCACCTAGAAAAGCATCTTGGTACAAAAAAACTTCCACAAACCTTGGAAATGAACTTGCTCAGTGTTTCATGTAGACACAAAGCCATCAACAGCAATAGTCTAGAGCTCGATTTCTATTGGCATTATTTCCTGATCCATGAAGTCCAAACAGATAGCTAAAGACAAGTATTGGATCTGTGCCAGAGTAATAAAACAGTTCAGCTGAGAATGAAGAAACATTGTGATACTAGATAAAGTCTACATCACTCAGTGTTGCTCCCCTCATAAGGGAAGCAATCACACGTACTTCCCTTGGCCTAATTTAACACGAATGTTATTTTCCACGCTACTTTAACATTTCCCTTCAGCTTCCCTATGAAATGCTTGAGCTCCTTAATAAAGACTCAGTGGGAACTAATGTTAAAAAGCAAATAACAGTGAAGTAAAACTAAAAGCTTAGTTATCCAGTCAAGTTTTAGGCTATAAATAAAGCATATAATATAGCGTAAAAAGTTTGGTATCTTAAGCATTAGCTTGTCTTAGAACATTATCTTGAGTCACTATTTGAATTTAATCTGAACTTCTAAAGATCATTTTGCTATAGATATAGTAAGTGATAACACTTACAAAAGAAAAGCAAAAGCCAGCTCTAGAGACTCTGAGATGAATCAAACACATTGACTTAGATATGGATTCCATCCAGCTAGACTGCTTCGTATTCATTTCGATAATTCTAGCTAATTAATGAGCTTGACAGCACTGATTTGGTTATATTTTGCCATCATTCTTGCTACAAAAATCACTCTAGCAATGACAGAACCTTGCTATGTATTTGCACCAGACTGTGTTATGCCTATTTGTATTTGTAAACACAAACAGTGCCTGGGAGATGAAATAATGCCTCAGTCAAGCCACAAGCACACTTTCATCACAATTTCCTCAATGCAGGCTTGTTTAATCTAGGTAGTTCCTGCCAAATATTCCAAGGAATGCTACAAGACGTGCAGAAGAAAACTGCAGAAACCAAAGTCAGATATAAGTGAAGTAGATTAGTCCACCATGTGCTATTTTCTCTGAGTTGTACATGAAAATTTGCAATGCTGTATGAATTTGATGAAGTAAGCTTGAATTTATTAGTAGACAAAGGAGTTTGAAATCACAATAGCTTGTGCTTATACACAATAAAAACCCTAGATGAGTTGATGAGATCAGTCATGAATGTTCTCAAATTCAGCTTTTCACTTGTTATTGTACAACTGGAAGCAATGTTTGGATTCATAATGCCAAAAAGATTTTAATGTTTTGAATTACAATTAAAACATCTAAAAACCATTATTTTATTTTTAAAATTTGCATTTAACCATGAGACAAGGCTGTCCTGATAATTATGCCCTTATTGCACAGCAAGATTGTATTTCCCTCCCCAAAATGACATCAGCTTAAGCTGACATACACAGAAAGCAGATTTTGGACACACTCTTACTGGACATTCATAACGTTTGCACAATTTTTTCAGGTAAAATACCAAAGCTGTGTAACCTTGTAACAGCTTGGATGGCCTTCCCAAAAGGAAGGGCACCCCCTTTTTCAAGACCAGGACATAGTCACTAGCTATGACAATTGCTCAGACAATTGTTCCAATAAGAACTGGGATCACATATGCCTTTGATCAATTTATAAATCATTTATAGCCATTACTAGGTTAACTGTTAACCAGCCTGCCACTTGAATTCTGGGCAATATGAATGGGTGGGGTTGTAATTTTATTTTTTGTTTTATTAGTCTTCAGCCTTTTTTTTTTTTTTGTGAAATGATGCCAAAAATCTGTTTGTTTAGCTGCTTCCATTTTTTAAAATTCCATTCAGCAAACATTGCACATGGAAAAAGTCTAATATTGAAGACGATTGTAAAAACCCCATCTCATCTGTTTTATAGCTTTGTCGCCATATCCTGAACTTTATGTTTAACTTGAAAATAAAGCATCTTTATCTGCTAACATAGCTCCATTCCTCCCACTCTCCCAGGGGCTTATTCTACAGCTTCCACTTTCAATGTCCAGAGTAAAAGAGAAATAATGGAATCCCTCCTCCCCAGTACAAAAGGCTTCCTCTCTTAGGTGTCTGTTCCCATTTGCGTGAATATTCCAGATGGATGAAAAGTGGAATTTATTCAACATAGTCCATCAAAATATCAGCCTACTAAACAGAAGAAAGCATTTACTGGGTCCATCCAAGATGATCCAAATCATCCTTTACCTCTTGTTTGCTCTTAAAATAGAGAACTAAGTAGCAACTATATATTTATAAGTTATTAAATTAGTTTTCTTTCAATAGGGTATATTTGAGACATTCAGAATTCAGTTTCATCTGGAATCTTTCAACAATACCAAAACTCATTTTTAAGAGATGGGGGAGGGGACAGGGAACAAAACATGCAGAGCTATTATTCCATCGAATTTCAAGGACCAGCTGTGACAGGAAAGGAAAGGGTGGGGACAGGATCAGTAAATAGTCTTTCATTTCTCCTGCAAAGTAAAACACAATTAAAAACAGAAAATAGAGCTGGTGAGAAAGGGGGAGAGCAGGCAAAACAGAAACTGAAGAGGACATCACTAATAATTTTTTAAGGTATTCTTTAGAAAAACTATAACAAAGATCTGAAATAGAGTTTAGGTGGAACTGAGAAAGAGAAATGGCGACAATAGACAGACCTCACAAGATGAATAAAAGCTGGTAAAATGGGTGTTTTACATCCCCTGAAGAAATGGTCTCTACAGGGACCGTTTTTGTGAGGAGCTGTTGTCCCTACCCAGGATGTCTCCTCTGATTGATTTTCCCTGGCCAGAGAAGAAGAGGGCAGGAGTGCCTGTGGACCTGGCTGCTCCATCTCCACCACAGCACCTCCCTGGATGTGGGGCTCAGCATTCCCCAGAAGGAAGGATTCACATGCGTAAAGTCTCTGTGTCCAGGGTGAGAGTGGCCTGAATAGAACCTGTGTTGTGCAATATAAAGTTATGGATTAGAGATATGAGAGCACTAAGCAGTGAAAGAGCTCATCAGTAATCTATGTGGCCTGAGCACACACCACAGGCATCCTCATAGCCTTGATGAGGAGCAGCCCATTAGAGGATTGGCACCTTGTTAGCCCAAGGGACACTCATGCCTTTGCCTGGCTGGAGTTCCCTGACATCAGAGAGCAGTTCTTTCAGCAAAGGTAAAAGAAGACTCTAGCAAGTGCTTGCTTCTTTTCTCAAACAAATCTTCTAGACTTACTTAACACACAGGTAAAATGTCTGTGATCACCATGGATGAGTCAGGCTCTGCCACATCCTGTCTTGAAGAACCACTTCAGCAAGAGAAGTGGGAATTGTGTTATGGTTCCTTTCCCTAGCAAGGCTACTCAGGAACAGAGATGTGAACTGGCATCCAGGTGTTAGGCATCAGGGAATGTCTGACACTAAAAGAGGGGGGTTCAGGACACAGAATCATCTGTGTTAGCAATGACCCAAGTTATGGTATCTTGCTAAGAAAAAAAAAAAAACAGTTTAGGAGGAAAAAAAACCTTAGCAAAGGAAATTATACAAATGGTCATAACACAGAGAATGCAAGGCAGATTTGTATTCCCTGTACTTTCTGTTTTAGTGTCACAAACATTTACAGCCTTGATGGGTTCCAAGTTAATTTTCTAAAGCATCTGCCCAGAGTGGTGACGAAGTCATTTTCTTGATCTCTGTTACTTGGCTTTTGTTTCTAGAAGAGGAGCTGCACACAATTTGGCCTGGGGGACTGGACACATGAGTGGGAAAAAGACCTCCTTATATGAAACAGTGGCTACTTTGAAGTGGTTCTTCATTCCTTACACTGGAATTCTGTGTGTAAAGGAATTTGGTGGGTGACACCAGCTGACCAACCATGCTTCAAGTGCACAGAAGTACACAGCAAATTCCTGTGAGCCTGACATCTGAACTTGGAGAAAAAGCTCATCTCTTCCTGAATTTTCTCTGTCTAAAATCTTTTTGCCAGTTCTCAGCAAGGCTGTTCACAAAAAAACCAGAAGAATTGTATTTGTGTGAATAAGATGAAAGGCAAGCAATTGGCACTGAGTGACCAACATAGAGATAAACATCTACTTGCCATCTTTGTAGAAGGGAATTAGAAGCTGATGTATTCAAGCAGAAAACTTATTAGTCATATCCTTCATCACTCAGTTTAAAACTGAGCACCAAGTGCTATGACTTTGAGAAAGAGAAGCCACAGGAATCTGTGACCTGCTCTCCCTTCCCTGCCTGCTTGCTGGAAGCCCATCCATGTCACCCTGCTGTCCCACAGCAGAACCTAGTTACCTGTGCTTTGATGAAACACCTCTCACAGGGCAGCAGGTTGTCTTCATCTGTTGACATGATGAGATGGAAAGCCTATCACTTCTCTTGTACCTGATCTCAATTGTTTCTTCCCCATTTCAAAAGACATGTACCTCATTTCCTCTTTGAATTTGTATTGAATTTGCATTTGACTTGAAAGTATTCTCATTTTTTTTCTAAAGAGCCTTTAAATATCTGATGTTTTCTGAACATGACTATGCACCAGTCAAGTCACCTATAAAACTTACTTTACGCTGTAATTTTTTCCAATCTTGCTTCCAGTTTTTAGACTCTTCTTCCAAATCCAGTACCAAATCTGAAGGTAAAATTCCAGCCTCTTTCTCACTGATGCAAAGTACAAAAGTAAGAACATTTCCTCACTCTACTCTCTTCTGGTTTTGGGAGGTTTTTTTGAACCATCAAGGTGGAAAAGTCATATCACTTTACGAATAGTCTTTTCTCACCCCTGACTGTCAAACCAGTTCCCTATTTGTCTGTATAGATTAGATAACATGGTCTTAGAGAAAACATTTTCAAATAATATTTTGTGCAAGTCAAGGTTAATTAATTTTCCAGATTATTTTACCTGAAGCCATATAAATTTATCACTCTGTCAGTCATTTTTATGCTAACCATAACCAAATGAATAGATCATGACAAAAATGTTTTGTCCTTTAACAAAGAGAACTGCATAAGCCCTTCATTGTACATGCTGAAAAAGAAAGAAAAACAGTTGAAAGAACAGCACTTGGATATTAGTGAGGAAATGACTAGCTAATCTTTTCTTTCATACAAAACCCTGATAACCTTAAATGCTGAGAATCACGAGACTAGGGAATGAGAGGCTGCAGAGAAGCGCTGTGGAAAGTGACCTGAGGGTCCTGGCTGATGGCAAGTTGGACACGAGCCAGCAGTGCCCTGGAGCCAGGAGGGCCAACCCTGTCCTAGGGACATCAGGCACAGCATCACAGCCGGGCAAGGGAGGGGATTGTCCTGCTCTGCTCTGAGCTGGGGCAGCCTCACCTCCAGGGCTGGGGGCAGCTTTGGGCACCACAATGTAAGAAAGACATTAAACTATTAGAGAGTGTCCAAAGGAGGGCACAAAGATGGGGAAGGGCCTTAAGGGGAAGCTGTGTGAGGAGCAACTGAGGGCACTTGGTCTGTTCAGCCTGGAGGAGACTGAGGGGAGACCTCAGTGCAGGAACAACTTCCTTGGGAGGGGAAGAGGAGGGGCAGGCACTGATCTCTGCTCTGTGGTGACAGTGACAGGACACAAGGGAATGACATGAAGCTGAGTCAGAGGAAGGTTAGGAAGAGGTTCTTCACCCAGAGGGTGGTTGGGCATTGGAACAGGCTCCCCAGGGAAGTGGACACAGCACCGAGCCTGACAGAGTTCATGAGTTTGGACAACACCCTCAGGCACCATGGTGTGATTCTTGAAGTGTCCTGTGTAGGGCCAGGAGGTGGACTTGATGATCCTGATGGCTTCTTTCAACTCAGCATATTCTATGTTTTTATGGTTCTATGAGAAATATCAGAAAGTTTTGTAACAATTTCTGAGATTTTCATGAATATGAAAGAATTTAGAAATGGTTAACAAGATTACTCACTTAGTCTTTTAATCTTCTCAAATTAAATGTTTATATCAGTTTTGTTAAGAATCCCCTCATTCCTTTCAGGAAAAATAAAAAAAAAACTGGGTAAATAATATGTCAATAGAAAGAATTATCTTATTTTTTTCTGAGAACAACTTCCTATGAACTTGAACTACAGAATCTTCCTTTACAGCCATAGATCAATGTTAAGACACTGGTATTTCCTTTCTGATAGTTCTAATTGTCAGTTTTAACTGACCTTAGGTAAATGCTGACCTCAGTTAAAACTCTTGAATAAGGTACTCTGTTGGTTATGGGGGTTGTTGGAACCTGAACTCAGCTCTGGACTGGAGTTTGGATTCTTGTAAACAAGTGTGAGAAAAAGCTCTAAATTTAAATTTAGGAAATAAATTGGACAGAAGCACATTAAATGCAGAGTTAAGCACACTTTATGTGTGTCTTCTGAAACTTTAACTGTCCTAATGCTGTGTATTTTGCAAACACTTCTTCCACGTTACATCTCACAGACAGCTAAGTAACATTAAACTGTAATTGGAAACGAATTTGGTTTGTTTAGTCTACAGAAGAGAAGCCTGAAGGAAGACCTGATAACAGTCCATAAGTAGAGAAAGAGCTGCCGCAAAGAGCAAAGGAATAATCTCTTCTTCATGTCCTTGGAAAGTGGACAAGAAGAAATACACTCAAATTACAGCTACAGAAATTCAGGTTGGATATCAGAAAAACCCCTTTATCTGCAAGCATCGCTAGGCGTGGGAACAGATTGCCTTGGGTGATTGTGAAATCTCTGTCACTGTGAGCTTCTAAGGAGGAATTAGACAAATATTTGCCGAGGTGGCAAAGGCAGAACTGAATTCTTGAGGCTGAGTATAGACTACATAACCTCCAAAAACCCCTGCCAACTCTATTTTCTATGTTTTTTTCCTTTACTCTTCTCACTTAAATAAGGGAGTTCTGCAAATTTATAGAAACTCACCAGTTCCGTAAATTCAAAATGTATATTTATTCACACATTTTCATAAAGAGAGAGGAGTAAATGAAAAAAAAAAGCATATAACAGCATGTAAAGAATCAGACATAATATATTTAAAAGGCATGAAATTACTGTTCATAGCATCGCCACAGAAACTCATAATGTAACTTTGCAATAAACATTCTTCATGAAAACTTTTCACAACTCAAAAGCAGTAAAGGCATCAAAACCTGTGGCTTCATTTCATATAATTACTGCTCTCCCTTAATGAAGAATATTTCCTGTAGCCCACACACTTTCTAGACAAAACTCAAAAGTTCATAATGAAGAAAGAAATAAATGTGCTGCAAGTATCCAGATCAGGTGACTAACTTGCAGTAACCTCCTCTCCCCCCCAAGCTGAGGAAAAGTACCTATAAGGCTAAACCTAGTGCGTTTAAACATAAAGTAACTTTTTAAAAAAACCATATTCCTGATTTTGCCATTCAGACTAAGACATTATTGACAGAACACCTAATACAAAGTCTTCTAATGCAAAATTTCAGCAATAAGATAATCAAACCAGTCCTTTGCTTGCTCATTTTGAAGTCTTTTATAAGTAAACAATTAAACCATTTTTCTTTCTCCTCAAACACCCCCAGACAGTATTACTGCCACATTTGTATCAACAGCATCATAATATTAAGGATTTTTTCAGGGAAACAGCATTTTACGCTGATCTGTGGCAACCAAACAATTTTATTCACTTTTGAGTTTGTTTCCAAAGCCTTTGCATCCAAACACAATTTTAAAAAGTCTAACCTTAAACCAAGGGCAATGCTTGCATGTGCAACATAATATCTTTTATCTGAGGATCTGAATCAACTTTCTTTGATTCCAAGCTTGCTCTTGACATGAATGAAGGCAAGTATGGTCCCAAATTGGTCATTCACAGCACCAGTCAATGGCAGTGTAAAAAAAACAAGGACTGCATTATAAGGGTAAACATTTGGTATGACTCAAATCTTATGCAATATAGAAATGAGCTTCAGGCAAGATTGCTTTTGATGCCTTAGCCAGTCATCCCCATAGTGTGACTTGTCATAAATCTTCTTGCAGAATACTACAAAGAATGGGAAGCAAAGAGAATACTCAGCTAATGGCTACACACCACAGTGCTCACACCATGTGAAAATAAAATGTAGGAAAATTTAACAAGCCATATATTAAATTATACACCTGCTACATTAAGATTTTTTATATTATCCTCAAGTCCTTGGCATTAGAACTTTTTCTTTAACAAAAAAAAACCCCACAAAACACAAAAAAAACCCCAACAATAACAACAAAAAAAAAGTAAAAAAATCTGCTTAAGAGGAATTTGGTTTAGTTTCCAAAATCAAAATAAAGTCTATCTTTAGGAAACATATTTAGTTAAGTCCTCTGTTCCAACATTCCTAGAAATCTACCCAGCTTCCTTCCTCAGTGCTCTGAATGCAGCTGCATGTGCAAGTTTCCTTACTTCTCATTTCTGGAGCTGTGGACAAAAATGACAGTATGCAACTTTTAAAGATTAGCATTAAGACGCTTATATATCCTGCTTTGTAGTTTCTTGGCACTGTTATAACCCTCATCTTTTCTCACCCCTCTTCATTTTTTTTAGACTTTGATCCTTACCTTCTAAATTAAAAATCTTTCTTTATTTCCATATGCAGGGGTGTAGCTCAGTTTTTGTGTCTGAGAGTGATTACCACAAGGACTGCAATGAAAATCAGTTCAGCTTGTTGGAAAATACAAAAAGTTTTGCTCATCTTCTCTGTAAGCCAATATATTCCCTAAGTGTCTTGTTGGTTGGGTAAGAGTCCTTTATGAATTTGGCTGCATTTTCTAACCTTTAGGGCTTTGATACTGTTGCCTGTACTTTTGCCAATGTTTTAAAACAATAAAAACCACTAGAACATCCAAAAACTAAATACAAAACACGCTAATGAAATTTGCAAACTGTGCCTGGTCTGTGCTTTGTGCCATAAGAGTCTAGTAACTATGCAAATTTTAATATATAGTCTAAAACATACAATTCTGACATTCAATAAGAAAAAAAATGTTTACAATGTTTTCAATGAAGTGTGGACGGACTTGCATTCCCTGAGCACAATTACACAAATAGGCCAGCCTCAGCGTTGTTACAGAGGCACAGTCCTGGCTGATGTCAACTGGAAAAGTAATAGAATAATCACTATAAACTGTACTGGATGCAATTTTATTGCCAGGAAGAATATTGTCAAGAAAATAAACTCTACGGTCAAAGAATAGATTTTATATTTGATTTCATATAAAACCAGTATAAGAATATCTACAGAAATCCAGAGAATAATGTGTGTGAAACTGACTGTCCTACCTGTAAGCAAAAAGGGCACATATATATTTTGGAGAGAGATAACACAACAAAAAGAAATGAAAAATGATGTTGATATGACCAATTCTTACCCACTTGCTACAGTTTTGTATGGCAGGTGAGCTACCAGTAGTCCCTGACAGGATGCAAGTATGCTTCTATGCTTGACAAAGACTGCTGACATAGAATTCCAATGCTTCTTGAGGGTATCATTCTTCCTCAACCATCTTGTAAAATGTGAGAGCATCAACTACTGAGCAGCTGCCATGTTCCAGCCTCCCAACACTGGCTCTTTCTCTGATGAGTAAAGCAATCCCTAAATATATACATACATATGCACATAGATATGGAGTTTGTATCTCTTGGGGAAGACATTTCGAAATTTAATTGCAAGATGTTATTTTACTGCTATAAACACCCACCAGTTTTCCCAAAACTTGCCTTGAACTGTGGCACATTGTTTTCAGGAAAAAAAAAA